>WEIU01022681.1:213344-292147 GCA_013389925.1 Aegithalos caudatus
TTTTTTTTTTTTTTTTTTTGTGGAGAAATACTTCCTTACCCCCATGAATTCATATGGATTTTTAGAAAAATATGCCCTTTTGTAGGTTCTTGTAGGATGGCAGGAGCCAAGGGGCTCTGCAGAGCCTTGTGTTGCAGTCAGAGTTCAAAAAGGTGAGTTCCCCTGAGAGGGAAAGATTGGTTTTCTTGTTTAATGCTGTCTCTTGTTTAAACTTAGAGATTTGAATAGCCCATTTCTCCTTTTGTCCAGTTTTGGTTTTTTTTTTCTGAAAATGTTTATCTTCATGTCTGAAATGTTTTGTGAGCTTTGCTTTCCCATCCCTGTAAAGGGTGTCGCTTAGGTAAGTTCTTGTTTCTTGCATTTTCCATGTATAATTGCAGAGACATAAGAGAAAGAATGTGCATTTTCACAGAACAGCTATTTGACATGAAGTTATGGTAAATATATTTGCTCTGCTTGTTTCCTATTTGTATTGACTTTCCATTAATATCCTGGCATACACGTGCACATATACGTATATGAATATGACTGGCAACAGGCAAAATGGGTTAATGGCAAAGAATATTAGGGGGTGAGGGGCAACTTTAAAATCTTTTTAGTGTGTTTTCCTAATTTTTTTGACTAGCTTAATGGGCATGTGACAGGTATGTTTTCTAGGAACCAGAAGGATTTAAATTTCAGTTTTCAGATGACAAATGCTGCAATGAGTGATGCAAGTAATGGAAATTAGTTGCAGAAAATAATAATAAAAAAAAAGTTTCCAAAACAACTGCAGACTCTTTAGTGGCTGTTTGCAGGGAGAAAGCAGAATTCATTAAATAAATAATTTGATCCAAATGATTTGTCCAGTTGTTGAAGGAGCTAGCAGGATGTCAGGACTTGTGAACTAGTTTGGTTACAGCTATGATGAAGACAAATGCAATGCAGAAAAGCTAAGGGGTTTTTAGAAGCAATTCCCAAGATGTTATATTGTTTTCTTTATGTTTCTGAATGAGTGTTGCTGAACATGGGGACTGATGAGCTCAGCAGAGAGCTCAAGGCTGGTCACCACAGCAGGAAAGGCACGCTGGGGCTGTGCACACCCTGTGCAAGGGTGTCAGGAGACAGTCTCGTGGTCCCCTCTGCAGTTCAGAAAATCTCTCATCCTTCTCCTATGTGAAAGTGCAAAGAGATGAGCAGAAGCTGCTCGGAGGGCTGCTGGCACTGCCCCTTTGGGGACGGCTGGACATGGGGCTGCTGCCTCTGCTGGCGCTCTGCATGCTCCAGCCCCACCACCTGTGTTGGTAAGAAAAGGCTTTTCCAGTCTAAAAATAAACAGCTGGTGTCTGGAGTCTGTGGGAGTGTGTGTCTGATAAATAATCTGAACTTGATTGCGAGGGCCTTGTAACCTCTGGAGGAGCCGGGGCTGCCGCCCTGGAGCCAGCTCCCCTCTCCCCCCGGCAGCCCAGGCACCTCCAGCCCCTCATTCCCCCTCCGGAGCTATCGGGCAGAGATGACTCACAACACCTTTATACCGCTTAAACTCCTCTACCAAAGCAGGCTTTCCATGTAGCTACTGAAACCCATTTATTTGGCAGCCGCTGAAACTTGACACTGATGATGATGAGCAAGGGATGGCAGAGACCTGTTGTTTCTGAGAGCAAGCTTGATGCTTGCTGCAGAGCACTTTGGGAAAGCTCTTGGTGTCTTAGGATAGTGCTGTTATGAATGGGGCCAACTTGGAAATTAATTTTTGGATCTTATCTTCCTTGCCTGGAAACTTTTAAATCTGCAGTGTTGACAAGGAAATCACAAGGAGAATTTTTTTCCTTGTGAATTGCTTATCTGTGCTGGATGGGACCTTTCCTCATCCAGACTTTTGATGCACCATTTAGTTAGAAGAAAAGTGGTACTAGCATGGAAATGGACCAATGAGTTTTGGTGTTGATCCCATCACCAAAAAGCTGATGCACAAGCCAGACTATAACTCTGGTACTCTGTGGTACTGGCTGAGGAGGGTTTCCATACAGCTTGGATAAACTGTCCATCTTGGTCCTATTTTATAGCATGGAAATAAGAGTGGGTTTGGAATACATAGATGGAAAACCAGGTGCAGCATTGATTCAGTTTTCATTTTATCCAAATAACCAGACTTTAGAGAAGGGGTTCTAAAGGAAACAGGTTTGGCAAGCAGTGAGAAGAGGTTCAAATTTCTCCAGTACCAGCAATCTCCCCTGGCCTTCCACATATTTCAGAACCATCTCTCCAACTCAGGGACCCCCTTGGCTATGGGTTTTCTCTGTCACAAAGGCTGGCTCTGGCAAACATTTTTAGAATCACCATCTGTCAGCTTTTCCTTCAGGGATCCCCATTTACAATAGCTTGTATCCAGTCCATGTGCAAATCCCACTGGGCTGAAACTTGGCCCTGCACAAGGTTGGCCTGGATGAAATTAAACACAAATTTTATTCAATTTAGTTTGGCCAAAAATATAAGATTCTTTTGTTTGCAGATGCTGAAGTTTAGATGCCTTTCCAAACTTATCAAGGACAAGGGAACCACTTTGGAGAAAATAACAGCCAACCAACCACTTTGGAGAAAATAACAGCCAAGCCCAAAGTCATCCTAGAATTCAAATTGAACTGGAAATCCATGCACCAAGTAGTTTGTGAAGCTTAGAAATGAAGTTCATTTTTCCTGATCCATTTTTGTTGCTGTCTCTGAACTTCATTGTTCTAACTGGCCTCTAGATAGAAACACAGAAGTATCAGAAGAAAACCAGTCCTTACAGCATCTAGGGGGTAAAGCAGGAAGTATCAGAAATCTTCGGGGAATTTTTCAGTTCCAGGAGATTTGGAGAAATATTTGACCCAAATCCCAGAGTTTGGGAGTTAGGACTGCCTTAGGAACATGTCTAAACTGCCTTGGTCTGGAGATGTGGCTAGAAATCTTCTAAGATCAAGATCTGTCTCTCTTGATTTTCCATCCAGGCTCTCTAGTTTTTAGGTCTTATCTGCCAGACTCAAGCATGATAAACCCCCTAGTGCCTGATTTATCTGTCTCAGAAAGACCAAGGGCTGAGTCAGCCTTCACATCTTTTTTTCTCAGTTCTCACCAAAGTGCCAGACATCTTAATTTAATCCTATCCTCCGTGCAGGTACCCCACAGAACTACTATCTAGGACTAGTGCTTCCTTCAAGCTTCCAGTTCCTGCCTGCTCCACTGACACTGGTGCAGGGAGGTTGCAATACTTCTTCCTGAGCTAAAGGGTGGGATGAGGCTGAAGGGTCCTTCACACATACTCAGGAGCAAGCAGGCCTTGTACAAAGAGCAAGTGCAGTGCATGGCATTAAATATTTGCATAGAAACATCCCCCAGACTGTGTTACTGTCAGAGAGGTAACACTGGAATATTTATAAAGATGATTTGTGTCAGTTAAAGGGAAGCTGCCCCAGCCATCTCCAACGAAGCAATACCCAGAGGCATTGGGGATGTGGCCACCCCTTCTCCATGCTTCCCAAACCTCCCTGCCCTTAGAGGAGGGGAAGCAGAGCAGGTTTGATAAACCCACCCAGTGCCCCCTACAGCAGCCAGCCTGTCACTGTCAGAGGAGACAGTGTGCTGTTAGTATGCTCTGAGTATGCTGTTAGTATGCTGGGGCTGTGCAGCTCCTCTGCCATCTTCATTCACCTTAGAAATGTGAAGTTTGAATGGTTTATCTCTATTAATCACCAGCTCAAAAAGCTTTGTGCACCAAGGGCCGCAGATAATTAACTTCACTATACTGCTTGTCTTATCAGTATCAACCTCTTGTCCTCCTGTGAAACAGTTAAAACCATCAGCCCCTTTTTACTTTTCCATTTAACTCTAATGCTTTAACACTGATGTTCTAAATGGCCCTGCGATTCATACTTATTAGACAAACCTTTCTTTCTGCATCTCTTATATTTTTTTGATAATTGGCCATGTATGTTTCTAAGGGGATCAACAGCTTTTCATGCCACTGTACTAATAATTAAAGATTTCTCACAGTCTTTCCGATTTCTCTTTACCTTCTTTTCTTTGATAAGCGTAATTTGCTGTTTAATTGGGGAGGAGGGGGTAGAAAACTGGTAATAGCAATAGGGTGACTGCATAGGAAAAGCTTTTGTTTAACAAAAAATAATTCTCTGATTTAAAAAAAAATCTACATTGTTTCCTACTTTTGCCCCTTGTCTTGCTGAAACTACCATTCTACCAGCACTGTAAAATGTTATAACAGCACAGTGAGAGGAAAGGAGGAGGCATGACAGAGAAGCTCCACAGGGCTCCCTAAAGTTACCATCCTGCATCTGCAGAGGATCAAGAGGATTTTAGACAACTGTTGGATCTTGTCTCAGCTCCAGCCAGAGGTGAGTTCCACTGTGCCAACAGAGAGAAGATGCTGGGTCTGGAAGAGCCCCATTACTTCCATTGCCATCTCTGCTTCCCTAGACATTGACTAGCTTGGGAGGAGTGTTTTGGGAGCCTTGAGTTAGTTATGGGGAGAGGATGGGATGTGGAATACAGAAACTCTGCTGCTGTGACAGCTCATCTGGGTCTGTTTGCACAGGTGAGGCCATTTGAGCTCAGAGGTCCCAATGCCTTGTCTTCACTAAATCTACTCTGAAAAATATTGCTCAATACCTCCCATTGTAATTCTTAAATTAATTCACTCTTCCCATGTACATAGGTTAAAGTGGGACATAAAAAAGTGGCTCTTGTGGGGCATACCTAGTGCACCGTTCTAAACCCCAGTTGCCAGAGGTGTGTGATGGGAGTCTCTTTAGCTTTCCCTCAAAACAAAATATTTATGCAGTTGAGCAGAGAAGGATGGAAGTGTGACTCCAGTGCCCTGAAATGATTATACAGAAAAAGCCATCCAACACTGTGTTTTCAGACTTATGATTTTTACAGTACCTCTTAGTGGGGGGATGAGGTAGGACCAAAGGGGAGAGTGAAGAGCTGATTCACATTTTTGACTGTTGGATATGAGCAAAGTGGTGTTGTGCTCCTCCAGTCATTGTGCAGTCACCATTTCTTATCAGTGCTAGTGTTGAATTGCAAACCAAGTCCATGCTGATGCCATTCACTTATTTTTTGAGTGAAGAATTCATACAACCTGTGATCTACTCCGGGATTATTCCCGAAAAGGGAGGAGGAAGAAAAAGGGTGGTGGTGCCTCTGTAGTGAATAATTCATGCCATCCTACCAGCCTGGGTGCTAAGTGACCCCTTTGTTTGGCCCCTACTAGGGCTGGGGAGGAGGGCGGGATGCCTCCCATATCTCCCTTAGCTGCTGGGGTTAATAGGGGCACTCAACACACACAAGCACACTCTAAGCAGGGTCAGGGGGCAGCCAACACATTGTGACCTAAAATTTGACAACTTTTACTCATTTCATGCTAGGTGACCCCATTTCTCTTTGGACAACCGCCTTGCCCGGTGCCTGTGCCTGGGGTGCACAGTGGTGCAGGAGCCTGGCTGCTCCCCTCTGAGCACTGGGGAGAGCAATGTCCCCCTGCACAGATGCACTCTCTGGCCTTATATTCCACCCAATGTTCCATTCCCAAATTGCCACCCAGTACCATAAGGGGAAATGAAAAGCAAGAGCAGCTGTTGAGTGACCAGCCCCTGTCTCTCTGCCATCTCAAGATGCTTGAAGACCCTCATTTCCAGATAATTTGTATTTTATCCCACCATGTCCTGGTGCTGTGTTGCAGCACGACAAACCTTTCCAGCTCACCACAGGGCCCTGACAGCATCCAGGCTGCTGAAACACCAGGGGCCTGACCCTGGTCACACCCACGTGTTACCATCCATCTCATCCAGAGATTTGTTTTTGGTAACTGCAGTGTGAATAGTGGTAAGATCACTTCTTGTGCTCCAACCAGCATCCCTGACAATTCTCACTGATGCTTCTGTTTTCTCCCTTTCCCCTGAGACAAGGCTTTGAAGGCAATCCTCTTATTTCTGCTTGTTTTGTTTTGGTATATTATGTAGCAGAGTGTCTTGAGGTCTCTCTTTCCTCCTTTCCAGTTGTCTGTCTTCCTCATTCACTTTGTCATCCTCAGCTGCTCATTAGTCTCTTTTCCTCCTCGTCCCTAGTTGGTCCATTTGTCATTTTTCCTCAGTAGTCCATGCTCCTTCCTCTCCCACTTCTTCTCTGCCTCTTGTTTCTCTCTTTCATTTTTCCCCCCTAGTGTTGGAACTTCTTTCTTTGATTCCCCCCCTCCACCTCCCACCCTTTATAGTGCTGTTATCTGTGATTTTGGCAAAGAGCACATTTATTGGGGAGGAATATCCCCATGGCAACACAGCAGATGGTGACTTTTGATTAACTTGGCTTTTTTTTTTTCCCCCCGACTGCCAAATCACAATCCGTCTTTGAAATTAAATCAGGCTGTGATAGCATCAGTTGTTCTGGAGAGGGGACGAGAGAGAAACAAGACTAAAGTATTACAGCAGGAGCCAGGATGTAATGCAAATTCATGTTTTTTAACCCCAGCAATAAAAACCCCTGTTCATTGTGGGAATGGAAGGGACCACAAGAGAGGGAATAATAAAATAAAAAATTAGATTAAGAAAATATTATCACCCTACATGGTCTCCTCACTTTTGACCACGCTGGAACGTGTGTCTCTAACACCAATGTCACTCCTTGCCAAGTCACTTCATGCTGCTGGGCCTCGTTCTGCAGCTGCTTAAACACCATTGAGGGTTCTCCTCATGCCTTGGGTGGTGGGAAGAGGCCAGGCCCTCAACTGAGCAGTTCAAGCAGCTATTTATTTACAGGAGTGTAGTCTCCAAAGTGGGAAGGAAGGAATTTGCAAGCAGCAGGAGGAAGGCAAGAAAGCAGCTCCTGGAAGGCATTGGAGGGAGGTGAGAGGAATTCAGGGTAAAGTGAGGAAGCAGAGGAGCTGGAAAGGTTGGATGGCATAACTGAGCCAAGATGCTGAGTGATCAAGGGCATGGGAAAGTGAGGAGCTGTCTGTAGTGGCACCAGGGAGGTCTGAGCTAGGGGAAGGAAGGGAACAAAGTTCTGCCAGCCACGAAGAGAGAGTTACAGGGCATAGCCCCATGGAAGATGGGAAAGCAGATACTGAAGTCAAACAGTAAAGAACTTTCTTGAATGCTTGAGAAGTGGGTGGTATTCAAGCCTCATGAGCTCCTTTGCCTGGTGCTTTTTGGAGGGTGACCAAAGGTGAATGCAATTGAGTGCTAATTGTAGCCAAAGATAAAAGAGGGCTTGAAAATGAAAGCTGGAGATGACTAATGACCCAATTCATGGGTCAGTTCAATTTCATGGGAACTTAAGTGTTATCTCAGGCTGGAAGGCTACTGGACACTATCTCCAATTACTAATGCTCGCCATACAGGAGGTTACAAAATGGTTGTCTGGTCTCAGCACTGACTCCTGTGGATCCAGTGAGTTTAGCAGTTATGGCTAAAGCAAATAGTCACATTTGGTCTTGGTGAGGTTCAGATAAGATAATGGAGTTTTATCACAGAATCACAGAATACATGGAGTTGGAAGGGATCCCAGGCTTATGAAGTCCAGCTCCTGGCTCTGCACAGGACACCCCAACCATCACACCATGTGTTTGAAAGCAAAATCAGAAACAAAGTGCCTCAAGGGTTAAAACCTCTTCCTCTCTGGGGCTGTAGCATGGTATTTTCTGGTACTGTGGAGAGCAAGCACACATGAGCACTTGGCACGCATTGTGTCAGCCTTGAGACACTCATTCTGTCACCAGGCTCTCTTCTGCCTTCACAAGGAGGCTCTAGCTTTTCATAACACAGCCTGATAAAAATGTTTCTCCTGGAGAAGTTGCTCTTACTGTAAGATTCAAACATGTACCCTTCTGCAAAAACTTTAAAGATATGGGATCATCCTGTCCCTTACATTAAAATAAGTAGAGAAGCTTCCACTACACTTTTTGAAAAGCAGTTCATATTTTCTTACCCACTAGGAGCTCTGGGCCACCACCATGTCTCTCCCACTGCTTATTTTTAGTCAAACTGGTACTTGTTCCTGCCCTGCTGCAGGGGACTCTGTGGGTTTTTAAGTTCTTCCAGGATAAGCTTTGTCCAATAGATAAAATTCTGCTGCAGATGTTGTTTCTTCTGTTTGAGATCTCAGTTCAGGAGTGTTTTGTGTATGCCACGTAGATCTGATGTTCTTTGAGGAAAAGATAAGATTTGGGTGCAGGAGATGAATCAGGTAGGGATGCCACTGGAGCCTAATTGGCAAGAGATACTGCAGGACCTGAATCTATCCTGTGAGGCACAGGGAAGGGCTGCAGTCTGCAGGGGTTCACGTGTTGGTGGGAAGCATCAGAGCGGGGTTTGTGAGCACAGTGGAATCTAAACCACAGTTTAAATCTCAGTTTGATAGACAGGGGTATCTAACCCACGGCTCATTCTGTTTAGATGGCAATCCTTCTTCAGACAAGCATTTGTAGCTGCTGGGTGCTGTTTCTCCCCATTTTGGTCAGATTGTCATCTGGCTTTGTGTCCTAGGCACCCTGCCAATGTCTGTCTTTCCCCAAATCTCCCCTTGCCATTCAATATCTTGTAATCATGCTCTTCTCTTGCGTGCAGCCCCCAGGGTGGTTGGCATCCAGTGTGCCAGGGTGTAGGAGCCACGTCTGTGTGCTTGCTCTGCCCCCCGGTATTGCACTGCCCCAGGGTCTGGTGACCTCCAACAGGGTCCAGGAGCTGCTGAGGGACAGGAGCCAGGCCTGCCCTGCAATGTGCCCTGCTCAGCTCACCCCTTGGCTCAGCACACGGTGGTGAGGGTCCCAGCAGGGCTGTGATCCATCCCTTCAGCTGCACAAAACAAACGGGCTGCAGCACCGTGCCGGGGAGCTCCAGCCTCTCCGGCTTGACACCGCAGCGTTATATATTGATGCCATGACACCAGAGCTCAAAATAGTATCAGGACAATTTGATTTCCTGCAGATCTCAGGATGGGGTCATAAAAACGGAGACTGCTCTGGAGAAATGGGATAGGGTAGAAATGTTTGTAGTGACATCACTGCCACTTCCATGCCAATGGCCTCCTACTGCTGCAAACATGTGATTGTGATTTTGCTGCACGCTCCATCAGAGAAGTGCCAGACTGGCCGGGGAGGGAGAGAGAGGGAGAGAGGAGAAGGGGCGGAAATATTCTGTTCTTGTATCTCAATTCAAATATCTGACAACAGCCTTGCAGCCCCGGGTGCTGAATGATCAGGAGCAGGACCACGAAGCTGAGTCTATTCCCAGATCAGCAGAGCTCAGGGCATTGCAGCAACCTAACTGGGGGCTGAATAAGGACCTTAATTTTATGGTGGAGGGTGTTGGTCTGTATTGGTGTGCTTCAGTGGAGATTTGGGTGTCTCGTGCTCACCCTTCCTCACTGATCCCATTTGCTTCTAATGTCATTTTTCTTGGCAAGAAAAACCTACAGACCTGAAATATGGCTAAAACAGCAACTGCAGGCTGTTGTAGCCATATTTTAGGCCATTATAGGGAAGAACAGATCTCAGTGCTGGCATTTTACCCATGAAGCAGAGAACAGCAGGGAGGGATTTAAGTAGCTGGGTATACAGGAGGAGAGAAGAGAGAAAAGAGAGGGAAGAAACAGAACTCATCACCAAAAATAAAACTAGATTGTGTCTGAGGACACTGCAGGAGGAAATCTCATGTCAGTTGCTCCCCAAACAGTGCTGAAAGCTGCAAAGCCCATCTTGATAGCGAGGTTCCATCCTTCCCAAGCAACAGCCAGTGGAGATCGGCCCTGGATGTGTCCAGCACATATAACCTTGGGGGGCTGTGGAGGGGAGCAATATCTTCAGGGGCACGAGCAAAGGGATCCAGCTAATGCACCCATCTATTAGATTAAGCTGTCAAAACCCAAACCACTTCCATCACTGTCCAAGGAGAGACTCACTCTCTGCTTAATGGGATGTCGGTCCTCTTGTTACTCCAGGGAGAGGGGCTGCTGCCACCAGAGTGTGCAGCTGGCTGTGAGTTTAAAATCCTATTAAACGGGGACTAACAGTTGCAAAAAAAAAAGCAGGTATCCCCTAGTGGGGATTTAAAGATGTTTAGACATAATTTGATTTTCCAGGCAGATGTCATTATTGTTAAACAGTTGCCCACTTGATATGTTCAAGTTGTTGGCTGTAATTGCTAAAATTAGCAGGTCTGCATAGAGCAAAGGTCAGTCAGTTAATATCATGATTTAGTATTTTATGAAGTAATTCCAAATGGTTTTATGTATGTTTTTGTTTTTGCAGCCTAAGCCCACATTAAAGTAGTTGTGGGCCCTGCTAATAAAATAATGACAGCCTCTCAGCACAGGCTGCTGGCTGCACTCAGTGATGGAGCTCGAGCCACCCTCTCTCCCTGCTCTCCCTGGTGCCACAGGCAGCCAGGGCCACACACTTGGGTCTGGAGCTGCAGTCAGAAGGGAGCTTCCAGCTGCCCCCAAGTGTGACATCTTCAAGCAGAGCTGATGCTGGAAATAAGCTCATCAAGCCCAGCAGTGACTGGAAGGATGATGGGGTGGTTTCCATCTGCAGCTAAGTACAAGGGTGTGCAGCTGGTACCCCTGGCCCTCACAGGATGATTGACATGCAAGCACCTTCAGCCATGAACACACTTGAAAGACTCATCACTAACCAGCCAAAGTCCTAAAATACAGGTTTATGGAGGGAAGAGATGTTTTTGGAAGAAGATCAGAGAATTGGGCAAGGCAACGGCTCACAAGTTTATTCTGTGGCTGGTTGGCTCTGGTGCTGTGGCTGCTAAATGGCATGAGAAAAAGTTTTTAAAAACTCCTTGAAGGTGTTGGTGTTTTGTTGCCAGGCTCAGTGTTAGTCTGATCCAATGTCCTGGGACAGAAAAGGGTTTGCCTCCAAGGCAAGGTATGTTGGGGTTCACTTACAGAACTCAGAGAATGGGTTGTGCCTCTGTTATTTACTCTAACAGAGACACAACCCATTCCAGAGGTGGTTTGGGCACACCTGGCAGATTTCTTGCTATTGCAGGAATGCAGGATTTTGCTAATGCAGACTGACCTCCTCTCTTACCACCAGACCTTTATGACTTGATCTTGTTTTGTTGGTTGTTTTTTTTTTAATTCTCAGATATTTAGCTCACAGAAAGTGCTGCAAGGCATTCTGTGGTCTGCAGTGAACAGGAAGAAATGGAAGAGGATCTGCAGGTCCTCCTGGAATTGACAATTTCTGGGTGAGCTGGGTCCCTTCCCAATCTGTGTTCCCTTATTCCTCTCAGCAGGTTTGGATATGTGCAGCTGCCAGAGCTGCCCAGCTGCCCCTGCTACTGCAATAGACACACTCTGATCCAGGGATGGAAAAAGGAAGAACTTGCTCTTAGGTGCTGCATTAGATACCAACACAGGAGAGGGAGATACTGACCCAAGGCAAGAAAGGTCTAAGATGTATATAGACTTGCATACCTTTGTCTCAGATCAAGAAATATTGATGTGCATAAATAAATATCTCATTAGAGACAAGACTGAAGCCAAGTTTTAGCCCTAGGAAGCCTAAAATGTTGAGGAGCTGTGAATTCAACTCTGATCCAGATTACCAAATGTTATTTTTATCAAAGACCATATCAGTTTCCAATCCAAAACTTGCAGTTTGATTTTTGTTAATGCTGTTGTTGTTGATTTTTTGTTGGTTTGGTGATTGTTTTTTTTTTGTTTTGTTTTTGGTTTTTTTGTTTGTTTGTTTTTTTTATCTTGGACTTCCTCTGCAGCATAATGTAAATTCTAGAAGCCATCTCTAATGAATATGGTGTCCACAGAAGCATGGGTAGAAATACTGACTCGTGTTTGCTCTGGCCAAAATAATGTTCTTTATCAAGCCCCCTTAAATATTTGCAGTTCTCAGAGTCTCAGTGCCTGCAGGACTGCTGATGGCTTCCAAACTGTGGAGGAGCAGCAGACGTGGTTTGTCCCTGCATGGAGGTTTTCCCTGCTCCCATTGCCACTGCCCTCCCTCCCATGCACCCAGCATGCAGTTAAGCTTCCACTTGCTTCCCACCACTGTCTTTTTTGCACTGGGAGAGAGGCTTATCAGCCCTTAACATAACAAATGCAGTTTTTGTCTGTTTTTCCAAGCTGGACATGGCATTAATTGCTAAGGATGGTGATTTAAGGTACATTTGTCTTTGCAAGAGAAAAGGGCTTTGAATAAGGGGTGGCAGCATTCTGGCTAATTTAACTTATTGGTTAATTCTCAGAGTCCTTTTCTAGCAACACTACCTCACAGTCTCCTTCAAAGCACAGGAGTCTGTTATTCCCATTGTGCAGCAGAGGAAACAGATGCAAAGACCTGCCCAAACACAGGCAGCAATTGCAATCTGGATTAGAGTGAAAATGTCCCTGAAAACTAGTTCCAGTCTTCGGGGAGACATCACTGGGCAGGGAAAGCTGGGAAACTCAAGGGGATATAGCATGGGACCAAACATAAGAGGTGTGTAAGGTTTTAAATGCTGAAGGTGATCTGGCCAAGCAGGGCTCAGCTGCTCAGCCCAGGGGAGGGAGGAAACATGGGAGCACATTCCATAGCTCACTGGAGGACAAGAGCAGCGTGCTGGCAGGCTGTGCAAGAAATGCATTGTGAGCTGGCTCTTGCAGCTGTGAGCAAGACAATAACGATGGTAAAGCACCATCTAAGTCTTCACATCCAGCTTTACACAAAGAGGGAGCTAAACTCAGCCCCCTGGAATCTGTTGGCTTATGGTTTGAATTTAGCTCTTTGTGTTTGAATGACTCCAGGCAGAGAGGGAATATAGATTGTCACAGTCAGAGAGCCCAATTCACCTTTTCCCAGCTTACTTTCAGCCCCTGAAAGAGACCCCATCAGGGTCTCTGGTCATAATTTGCAGGGCATTCTCAAGAAAGCCCCAATTTTCTTTTACTGTTGGAGGAATGACATTTTCTTCCTTCCTCTGCTTTTTTCCGATGCCATTCTCTAGGCTCTCCATGTCCCACTGCCCCCTGCCAGCCTTCTTGCCAATGTATAAAAATATTTTTCAATGGTATATCTCTTCTCATGCACCGAAAATAGGAAGGGTACTCTTCACTTAGTGTCAGGGTTGTGTATGAGAGTCACACAAGGCTTTATTCATCCAGCTGGTAGACTTTAATACTGGCTTCTCAAGGAGTGGGAAGGGAATCTATAGCTTGTTATAGGGCTCTCTTACGTGCCCACAAACCAGCTTGTCTCCTATTGCTGTATTAATCAACTTGGTCTCTTTGGCAAACCAGCAAGGATGCTTTCACCTGTACTTGTCATACATATTTACTGAATAATCACTATCACCTCATTCAGGCTTTGTGGATTCACACTCTAGTTTAGCATAACCATATCTTTACCTGTGAAATATTTTGTTCCCAGTCATTGAGAAGTCTGCATTGTTGTGTCATGAACTTGGAATTTATTGATACTGCTTTTAGTAGATTCCATCAGTTGAGCTATGAGAGCACATCCCACAGCTTGCAGTTAATGCTTGTGCTGGTGACATTAAGAATTCATGTAGTCTCTCCCGTTGATTATTACAGACTTCAGCTGGCCATCTTCTTCCACTTCTTTTCTTTCCTGCCCATCCTCAATGATTTTCCGGATGGTGATGGTCTTGCCATCGATCACTTCAGTAGTGGTTATCACTGTTCTGATATGATATGGCTCAGCTGTGTTTTCGGCAAAGAAGGAGGTGGGGTACCTGCTGGGACAGAATGAATGCCATTGCATAAACGGCTCCCTGGGCCTTCCTCCTCTTCCACTTGTGCTATGCCAGTTTTCACTGTTGAGTCTGATGTCAAAAGGGTTCAAGAATATATATGTAAATGGATACGTCTCTCCAAAGCCCTCTTGGTGATGGGGGAATCCATGATGGGAACAAAAGAAGCTGTTATAACCTGCTGCAGCCCTTTCTCTGGGAGTTCTGCTCTCCTCAACAGACTTGTCATAGAGTGATCGCTTCTCAGGGTCAGACAAAGTCTCGTATGCTTCAACAATCTCTTTGAATTTCTTCTCAGCTTCCTCCTTGTTTCTGGGATTCTTATCAGGATGCCATTTTAGTGCCAGTTTGTGGTAGGATTTCTTAATATCATCCTGTGAGGCATCTTTTTGCAGTCCAAGGACCTTGTAGTAATCTACCATCTCAGAGGAAAGCTGGGGTTTTTTTGAAGATGCCTGGCTATCTCTCTCCCACCAAGATTGATCAGCATGCAGGCACTCCTGGACACCCAGTGACACTGCACTCCTCACAGGTGGGATGTTCACTCTGCCCCATGAGCTCCTCTGTCCCTGCCCAGTGCAAGGCTGCCAAGAACTGCTTGACCATAGACATTCTTTGCAAACCTGTTGCTCACAAACCATGAGACTGTGACCTCAGAGAGGGTTCAGCCAATCCTGGCTCAGTTGTCCTGACCACATTCCAGGTGGAGTTGGTCATCACTGGCCTTCTGTTTCTAAATGTAGATCATGCACATGATGTCATAGCTGCTGGATGTAACTGTGCTTATAAAGCTGTGATGTAGAACTGCCATAGAATCATAAAATGGTCTGGGTGGGAAGTGACCTTTTTTAAAAGTTATCTACTCCCTGCCCCTGCCATGGGCAGGGTCTCCTTCCACTAGAACTGGTTGCTTAATGCCCCAATCAAACTGGCCTTGAACACTTCCAGGGATGGGGCATCCACAGCTTCTCTGGGCAAGGTCTTTCACAGTTTTACCACCCTTATGACTTTGTCAGACTTCTTTTTGCCTGAACCTGCCCTGCAGTGGGATTCTCAGATACTCACAGTGGATTCATGTGCAATCCAGGGAAGTGTGGTGTAGTCAGGTCATATTAACCCATGGGACATTATTCCCTGTGGCAGCAGCTATAGGGAAGCTGCAGTTTGGCTACCCATAGTTCAGAAAGAGTGTTGATAAATCAGAGAAAGCCCAGGGAAAGGTCATAAAATGTGACTAAGGGATTGGAAAATACGCTCTGGAGTGAGAGACTTGAGGAAAGAGGAAGTTCAATGTCAGCTACATCGCAGTCAGCAAGAACCTGCATGGGAACAGAAATTCAGTGCCATGGGGATCTTCAGACTACCAGACAAAGCAGTTGGAAGATATCACTAGCAAAATTTAAATTCAAAATACATTGCACATCCTTCTTTATGAAGGTAGTGAATCACTGGAACTTCCCAATGTGACCATTTTTAAACCTTGAGTGGGAATTTTTCCTAAAATCATGATTAGATGGACATCATAATTTTTTCTGAATTTATAGAGAAGCTTAGCACTTTCAGAAGAGCCTCATTTTCATGTTGGTGATAAATTAAATTTCCAGAATTACTAAATTTAGGTTCTTTTCTATGTGCCTTTTTGGATACCTGTCCCAAGGTGTGTATGCATGTACAACAGGGATGGCCCAGGAACTCAACACAGGCAATCAAATCTAGGGTTATTCTGCATCTGTTTCTGTTCCTTGGAGTTGCCATTCTGGTGGGAAATACAATATCCTCAGAGGGAAACACTGCATGAAGAAGGTCTCCAAGGAAGTGCCAATAATGAGAATTCATCTGTCTGTAACACAGTGTCATAAACACCTACTAATAGCAGCATATGTTGCAGATCACTGCCCTCTTTTCCATTATCCCACACTTGGGAAGAAGTCAAGAGCCAGCCAGACCAAAAGAAGCATGTGCACAGCGTATGAGCTGGCTGCTGTCCTAACATACAACCAGGGGGCTGTGAAAGCAAGGGGCAGTCATGTCAGCCTGGAGGCAGTAATGGAGATAGAAGGAGGAAGGCAACTGAGCTGACGTTGTTGGGAAAGGTATTTATACTGCTGGTGTTCTCACTGGTCAGTGATGGGGCAGTAGCACAGAGGTGCTTGTCAGATTTGGGCAGTAAAAGTTGCCACAGGGCAGTGCAGGTCTGGGGCTGGTGCTGAAGGAACTGCAGACCAAATGAGCTCATGGTCCTGTGGGCTCCCCTCACTGGAGAGATCTCAGCTTTTGCCTCCTTTGGCACAGAAGCCTTCTTAATTAGGAGGGTAGTTGTGCCACATGATTTATTTTTCTGCTGCATGTTGTTTGTTCTGTAGAAATGGCAAAAGTTACCTGGGCCCAGCAGCAAGCTGCTGCTGCCCATTTGAGCTCAGAAGCTCTTTGCATTCCCAAAACACCCTGAAGTGGTCTTCTACACTGAGGGGAAAACTAAGACTTGGTTGCTCACTCAGACAAGAGTCTTATGCTTGAAATCTTCAAGAAGGGGACTAGATTTTTTAAGGATTGTCCACTGAACTTGAGGGTGATCCAACCCTACCACCCACAAGTCTCCAGAAGGTGCCAACAGCTTCTAGCCACTGCCAGCACAGTCTTCTTACAGATGCTTGGCAGAAATTTCAAGAAGAATTGCTTTTCCTACTCTCTATTGCCCAGAAGGGAAAATTGGACATCAGAACAGTCTGTTGGAGAGGGTCCCAGGCCAGTTATCAACTCTGGGGAGTGGGGCTATGCACAGAAGGGACGTGACTGCCTTTTGCTCTGTCTTTGCAAAGCATCTCTTCCCCTACTTGCTTTTGATGCTGAGAGCCCATCTCAGACTGGCTGGTGCACTGGGTTGTCTGTCTTGGATTTAGCACATCCTACCCAGCTGAAAAGTAGGGAGTGTTTTTCTCCTGTCATCCCTGAATGGAGGATGCTCACTGCCTGTCTGTCTGCTGCCTGCACCAGGCGTCAGTGATTAGCAGCCATTCAAGACAGGCCACTGCTGTGAGCCAAAAGGGTTTGTAAGGAAAAAAGGAAGGGTCAAGGAGAGGCAGGGAAAAAGGGAAATGAGACATGCACACATCAAGTAACTAGACCCAAACTGGCCTGGCAGCCCCATCCCTAGAAACCAAGGCTTTGAAATGAGAAATGTTTTTCGTATCTTAAATCTCAAGTACAAACAATAAAAGCCGGCCCAGACTGTGTTCTTTGAAGAGAAAGTACGAGTGACCTGAACAGTGGTTATCAGCAGCGTCATTAAGATAAACCCTTAACATGATTTAAAGCATCCGAAACTGAAGGCAGCACTTTCAGATACTAACAAAATGGTCTGACATTGGGGATGAAAATCAATAGTAATCTGATGTCACTAAAAATACTCAAAAGTGTCCCATGTCTGATGGAGGTGAGATTAGTGTAAATATTTGTATTCTAATCAGTGGCACGTGAGGGCTGTAGGCAGCCTTTCTGTCTATTTAATTAATGGAGTGGCTTTTTAAAAGGATCCTAATCATATGTGATTGTATCTGCTTATCAACATTTTTGCTAATTAGATGATATGGAGGCAGTCACTCTGCTAATTCCCTCATCCAAACAGCATATCCTGCACAGATAAAGTACAGTCTCTTTTTAATAAGAAACAATCATGAGACAGACTAACCTTAATGGTGCTTATTATCTGAGGATCTTTGGGATTTTCTTTCCTACCCGCCCCCTTCTTCCTTTTCCTTCATTCCCTGTTTCAGTATGCCAGATGGATGTGGAGGTAGCAGTCCCTGTCCCCCTCAGTTCCCCACTCCAGGCCATGTCCAGCCTTGTCTTCACTCCCAGCCAGATATTGGGTCTGTAAGGGCAGGGATTGTCAGCCACGTCAGGAGGCACCATGCAGCAAAATGTCCCAAACTTTTTGTCACCCAGATGACAGGTGATCTCAAACATGCAGCCCAAACCCCTGGTCTTGCTCTTGGCACCCCAGTGAGCCCTGGTCCAGAAAGGATTGAGTGCCTCCAAGTTGTGAAAAAAGAAAGTCCATTATTATTTTGATTAGATTAATATTAGAAAAAGTTTCTTCAAGGAAAGGACTAAGAATTGGATCAGGCTGCCCATAGCAGGGTTGAGTCACCATCCCTTGAGGTATTTAAAAGCCATCTAGTTGTGCTGGGTTAATGGTGGGATTGGCAGCACTTGGTTTAATGGTTGAACTTGGTAATTTTAAAAGTCTTTTCCAACCCAAAGAATAATTTTTATTGCTGTTATCATGGGTCTTTTTTTCTGTTTTAAAAGCATCTGAGGGCAGAGAAGGTCTACACAAGTGATTTCTCATCAGCCCTGTTGATTCTGTGACAAGGCTGGGGTCCTTTTATCTAAAACAACACAAGTCAGAGACATTTGTTCCAAGTCCTTTGACTATCCAAACAAACATGAGTTGTGCTTTGCTCTACCAGTCAAACTGTCATTAGATGCCTCCCCGTGGGTCAGCCTTGATGAGGGGATGCTGTGCTTGGCCTTGGAGCGACATTCCTGGGGATGATGGCCGGGGATGATGGCCAGGGATGGGCACACTGGGTCAACCTCCCACTGGGGTAGAACAGAGGAACCTGCCTGACTTCAGAGCAAGACTGAAAAATGAACAGAAAATGTGCCCTGAAGGATCTCTCCTCACCTCTGAAAATACAAATGCAGCACCTAGATAAGGAGAACCCATCCTGAATGTGTGTAGCTCCTATCCCAAAAGCATCTGGGTGGAGCAGTGGAGAAGGGTACGTGCCTGGTGCTCAGTTTTGGGAGGTCAGGAGTTTGCCTGCTGTTTTTGCAGCTGTGAATGTTGAGCAGAAAAGGCTTAAACAACACGGATTCCCCACTCTGTACAGGAGGGAGCAAGTCAGCAAGTCCTGTGCATTGATCCCATGTGTCTGGCTCAGCATGGAGGTTGGATGTGGGATGGGAGATGGGGTGGCTCTGGGGAGTGCTGGCTGGAAGACACCCTCAGAGGCTGGGACACAGAGCTGGATCTGTTTCCAGCTTTCCTGGGACTTGGGCTGGGGCTTAAGAATAAACCAAGGTTCAGGCAAGAGGACAACCCTCTCCGAGTGGTAGTGGGGAAGGGTAGGAACCTCAAAAAAACTTTATTTTTTTGAGATATGAAGACAAAGAGGCCTGGTCCTACTTAGTGGAGTCAAGAATGAGCCTGACATGTTTTTTATGTTAGATCTGCCCCATACCCAGGGATGGACCTTGCTTCAGTCTTGGAAAGTCCAAATACTACTATAATTTATGTCCATGGACTCTGACCCCAGCACAGTTCAGGGCACTTTGGTTTCACTGACTGAAACCAAACCACTTTGGTCTCCACGTGTCATTTACAGTATCCTCCCCAGACTATGGTGAAGTTGTTCTCAGCACATGGTTGGCTGGCCCTTCTACCACTCTTCTTTGGCATGGTCTCTAGTCCTACATCCTCCCCATGCAATGCACAGGAATAATCCAGTATTGACCACTTTCCCAGAGGGGTTTCCTGCTGCTTGTTCCATGACTGAGGGCTACAACTTGAGAAGAGGAGGGGCTTCTGGGGCAAGGATTGCATTGCAAGCCGTTGAGTCCTGGGGCTTAATGAGGTACTGCTTATCAGCAAAGCATGCTTATCTGGAGCATGCCAGTGTACCTGCTCCAGCCCCATCATGAGCAAACATGTTTTACCACCCAGTTGCAGGGAGCCGGGAGCACGGTCAGATGGCACAGTGCAGCTGATGTGTGGTAACTTGTGAAGCCACAGCAAATTTATCACTTCACAACATCCATACATAGCCACAGCCTTGAATCTTTGCAGGGAAAGAAAGGATGATGAGTTACTTTTCTGGGATTTTCTCCCTGTTTCCAGTCAGTGGGAAGTGGTATGTGGAGCATTCATTTAATAAACCAGAGGGGAAAAGCTGTAGATCAGCTTCTCATTATTTCAGTGCTGGCTCACGCCATCGCTTGGGCTTGTGCCTGACAGTTCAGTGTGTTATTTGAGGCCACTCAAGCATTCTGCAGAAATGATGCCACCCTCTTCTGAAAGTGTGGGGTTCATCCAAGCTGGGAAGGCCTGACTCCATTAGCAAGTTTATGGGTGCTTATTTCATCTCAGTTTAAGGCCTGCTAATGAAGAAGGTGCTCACTTTGAAGACTAGTCCCTGTTGAGAGCCAGCTCTCTAGCAGGAAACCTCCTGGAGATGTTTTACTGATGTAGACGTCTGAAGTAAAGCAACTCTGTACAGGTGAAAAATGCATGAGTGGTGCTGGTCTGCAGGGCAAGGGAGGAGTCCTAAGTGGTCCAAAACTTAGGTGAGATTCCCCATGATGTGCACACAGACATGCAGGAGGGCTGGTAAGTGTTTGTGCCCCCATATTTTCTAATGTGTTATACCTACATCCAACAAGGGGGGGCTGGCACCAGGTGAGGGACTGATCAATTACTTTAATGGGTGTGGGGAACTGGATAAGAACACTGAAGCCATCAGGAAGTGTGTTCTGATCCTGTCCATGGGTACTTCATATGTAGGGCTGACAAGAACAGCGAAACTTCCATAGCAAAGGTTTAGTCTGAGTTGATTGCTGAGGTTAAAAGACTGGAGAATACAATTTGTAAATGTGATGACTTAAGAGCTCATAACTTCAGTATACAGCCCTGGTCCAGAGAGCTTGCATGCAGTGCAGCAACACTGCCTTGGGCTCAGTAGTCGCCCTTGCTCCCATTGCTTAAACCCACGTTCTGCAGGCAGCCCTTTTGCCTTGCCTGTCTCCCAAAACAGCACAGGTACATGTGTGTGCACAGATGCTTGGAAACAAACACACACTGGCCAGGGATGCCATCCTGCCTGTGCACACTGGGGGTTTGCTGCTTATGTACAGACATAGACACCCTTCCACTGCTTCAGCCCAGAAACCAGCACTAGTGCTGGAGCAGTATTTACAGTCACTGCAGTGAGGGAACAAGTGGAGGTCCTTGAAGATGAGCTCCTGGGAGAAGAGACACTGAGGAGCCCTTTGCTTGCATTAGATAAACACCTGCTATCTAAGTGTCCTTGCTTGGTGCTTGCAGAGGAGCTCCATGGTGGTACCCACGTCCTTGTGTGTGGGCACCAGGAGTAGCACGGGAAGCTTGGTCCCACACATGGAATCAGTCAAAGCAGCATCACTTCTGAGCTGCAATGGAGAATGCCAGAGTGGGAATGATAGAGCTTTTGACCAATGCACAAGTCCCTCCCCCAGTTTTCCACTTATCCCCCTTGCATCCCCTAACCTGGAGCTGAGTGACCCCTGTGAGCAGAGGGCTGGAGGAGAGCTTCTTGTAGCAGTGCTTAATGTGTTGAGCTGATTCTGAGATGAGTTGTGATTAGGTTTGCACAACTGGGCTGCAGCTGTCACTGATCTGGTCAAGGACAAAATTCCTTGGATAAATTGCCTAAGTGTTGTAAGCACCTTTGGCATTACATGCCTCTTTTTCTAGGAAGATGGAGAGCTGGAAACCAGCTCTAGAATTCAGAAATCTGCTTCTAGGATTCATCCAGCCCATGCAAAAGACAGAGCTTTTGGTCTGGGAGCCCTAATGTGGGGATGTAACTTCCAGTGGCAACCTGCCGTGCTGCTGAGGGCAGAGCTTATGACAGTCTGAGCAAGGAGAGCTGGGGACAAATCCTGGGAGAACACCAGGAGACACGATGGGATGCCTTTCCTTCTGGTCAAGTGGACCAAGCCCTCAGCACACAGTAAGCATGAAGGGAATGGGCTTGGCAGTTGGTTCCCTGTCCTTGCACAAATGTCCAGGGGTCAGTTCTGGGGGAAGGCTGTGCTTTGACTGTCTCAAGGTAAGCCTCAGACTGCTTTTTGAAAAACAGTGCCCTGCAGCCCCTGTGCACAGGCCCCAACTCCAGTGGCATGTGTGGCACAGCACTGAGGCTCCTCTGCATACCAGGGTTCACTTTCAGGGTCCAGCACAGGGGCCAACAGCAGCACCTGTAATAATGCACACCAGCCTTTCAGCAAAGCTAAGGCCTTGAGTTCCTGACATGTTTCTCTGAAGAAAATGGCTTAGGCCTCCCCAACAGCATTGCTGGATGTTTCCCATCTCCCAAGCCCAGAGCACGCAGTTTTGGCAGTGTTTTTCTGAGAGATGGTTCTAGTCTGTGGGGACAGCCGTAGGTGCTGAGAGTGGTGTTTGGTACACCTGGTGTTTGCTCATTTCTCAGACCTTCTTTCACCAAACAGAAAAGGGGGAGGTTAATTTTTTAAAATAATTTTTAATCACTGTAAAATCCACATTCTTGCTCTTTTGCTTTTGCAGTAGATGTAACACTCTTTCCGCAAGAGCATGTGCAAATGTAAGGCCATGGGTGCTTATGTGCATGGCTGGGCAGATGAGATTTGGGGTGCAATTCCAGAGGCAGGAACACACTGCATATATTGGCCAAACCATGCTGCCTTTTCCTACCCTGGCTGGACTCTATTTGGCAGTGTTGTGGTCTGGCAAAAGTGTCTTCCCTTGCTTCTCTTCACCCAGACCCTTGAAAACTTCAGAAATTCACCTGAAATATTTGCCTTTTCTCAGCACTCTGTATGTGTGACCCACCAGAATTGTCCTTTCCCGGGACTTGGTTCTGAATGCAGAGCAGAGATAAAGAAATAAGGGGAGGAAGGGGAGGAGGAATACAGAGGTATGTGGCTGCATGTTGTACTGTGTTTATGCATAAACAGGCTTGCTTATCGATATCCAGATGTAAGCATGAGTGCAGGGTAATATCTCCCAAAACAATAGGCGCTGCTCGGCTCGAGGAGCGCTGCCGGAGCCTCCCTGTCAGACGCTGCCGTGTTATCAGGTTGCAGCAGGCGTTCGCATCTAATCAGGGATCTGAGCCCCGGGAGCCGTACCCGGGGCTTTAGGAGACTCTCCTCCAGTCTTCAGCCCACTCTGCTCTCTGAGGGGAGAGGGCAAGGGGGGACAAAAGGGGCCAAGCATCTCCGGAGGTGATGCCGGTGTGTCTGGCTGCCCGGCTTCACGCTTTGGCAGGGATGCAGGAGCTGGTGTTGTCACCACATTTTGTCACCGGGGTGACACTTAGGGCTCGGCCAGCCCTTGCAAGGAGGGAGAGTTTGGCCAGAGCTGCAGCAAAGCCCTGGCTTTGTTCAGCCTGGGGCAGAGAATGTCACAAGGACCAAAGCGGCCACTTCAACCCCATCCTCTGTGCTGCAACAGGACAGGAGATGGCCCTGAGGGCAGCGCTGGCAGCCAGGGCTCTTTTCTCTTTTATTTTCTTCTGTGTTTTTAAGGAAGGCCGCCAGAGCAAAAAAACTTACAAAACCTTCTTCCCCCGCCACTCTCTAGCACCAAAACGCAATGGCCACTAATCTTAACGTGGCTCATAACTGCAAATAGCTCTGGAACTAATTAATCTGACAGTACCGCGGCTGCCTGTCTTTTTCACCAAAATCAATTAAGAAAACGCACATTCCCCCTTCTCCTTCGGCCCCTCCCTGCGCCGCTGCGGCAGGGGAAAAGGGACAGCCAGGAGTGGGTGCTGCTTTCCCAGGGCTGCCGGGGGTCAGGGTAGGGATGCGAGCACCAGGAGCGCAGTGAAAGGGGATTAACCAGGTGGGGGGAGGGAGGCCGCTGGCTCTGCACAACAGGAGCTGGGATGCTCCCTGGGGACGGGCGGCGGTGGGAAAGCTTGATTGCCTCATGCAGCCACGCTGGGCCGCGTTCCTCCCTCCCTCCCTCCTGGCTCCCTGAAGACCCCTGTGAATTGTCATTCCTTGCCAGTGCAGAGGGGGAATTGGCCCTCGGGTTCTCAGAGCATTTTTTATTTGCATGGCTGATGAGCAGCTCCAGAAGGGGCTGCAAGGGAAAAGCAGGTGGGAATTTCGGCGCTGTTTGCTTGCCAAGCAAGGGTAGAGGTATGTTTAAAAAGGATTCGGCAGGAAATTTAGGGAGAGAAATTTTGCATTTTGTGGGAGCCAGTGGTAGGAATCAGAGAGGGGTCTCATGCAATTTTTAAGGCTCCTGACCTTGGGGCTCCTTGCCCAGGCAGGTAAAGGCAAGGAGTGTGCCAGAGGGGCTGTGGCTCCCTCTGCCCTGCTCTGGGTGTGGGGTGGGAGGGTCTGAGCTGGGGTGTATCAACATCACATTGCTTCCCAAAAAAATCCAGCAAGATTAGGACCCCCCTCCGCGTTTCTCCTTCTGGTTCCACTTCCAGATGGAAAAGAAAGCCAGGTCTAGGGTAAAGGGTTGAATGATAGCAGGGCTTTGTGAGCATGCAGCTCCCCAAAATCTCTCTTCTCAGGGAATGCGAGACAACTGTTCTTAAGAAACAGTCCTGAGACACCTGGCCAAGCTGGGTAAAACCTCCTGACCATTATTTCTGTAAATGCCTCCATTTGGTCCATATCACCTCCTCCCATCTCTATTGAAATGCCCTTCTATTAATAAATAACTCCATTCTCCATTACCCTATCTCCACAGCTCACGTTGAAGTAACTGGGAATTTGGGTTTGGTTTTTATAGACATTAGAAATAGATTTTATCTTTATTAAGGACTCTGTCTCCACCACCTCAACCTTTGCTCCATTGCACAGAGCACAGCAGTGGCTGGAGCAGAGGAAGCAGGTCCTGGGCTGAGCTCAGTAAGGGGAGAGGAAGGAGAATCTCTCCCCAGCTTTGGCCAAGGCAGAAGGGTTTTAAAAGGGCCAGGTTCTTCCCCGTGCATTGGTGACCTGTGAGTATGTCTCTATAGCATGGTGTAAAGTGCTTGAGAAAACAAGGGAGGAAATGTGAATGAAGAATATATAAGAAATTTTTTATCTGAAAGATTTAGTTCTCAAGAGCTTGTTTGTTTCGTCTTTGTAGTGTCTTGGAAAATACCTATTGGGAAGCCTCCTGAATACATTTGTAGTGCTGAGCCACCACATGAATTTGGGGGAAGTTTTCTTTTTCTAGGCTGTGGGTTGCAAACAGTCCCTGGAAAATATTTGAGTTTTAAGTGCATTGGTTGGCTGTGATGGGACAGGGAAGTCACAGGACAGCATTTTAAGGCCAGCTTGGACGGCAGCATGGTTTCTGGCATGGAAATGAGTGCATGTAAATTAGAATTATGGTTTCCATGAATACTATCATATATGGATTGGAAGCTGATTTTCCAAGAGCAGTCGTGCCAGGAAAAGTTGTGCTCTCGCATAGCCCCAGGCAGCAAACACAAGTGACACAAACATGGTGAGGGTGAGTTCATTTACAACTGTGACTGTTCGAAAAGTATTTCTAAAATTTGCCTTCCCTGCTGTTCCTCCCCCATTCGTTCCCCCCTTCCTCCTCCCCTTCCAGCTATGAGCTGGAGGTTTGGTATCCAGCCCTCTGCAGCGGCTGGTGCAGGGCTGGTGGGGCTCGGCGCCACAGCTGCGCACCTGGGCCCAGGTAAGGCTCCAGCAGGGTGGGGACTGGATTCTTTCCCAGCCCCTCTCAGCAAGCAGCTCCTGCCCTGGAGCCCTGCGTTCCTCTGCCCTTATCTCCCTGTGTAAGGCAAAGCTATAAATGTTATTGGCCATGAAGTTATGCATCCCCTTCTAAGTTACGCATATGCAAAGCAGGCCCTCCTGCTGGAATGGGAGTCTCCATACCAAGAGTAGGTGTTTAAAGATTTTTATTTCTTTTAAATAAAAATCTCCAAGAAAGAAGCATATTAACATATAACAATATTAATGGCACTGGATCTGCATAAACTTAATTATATATGTTACCACAAGTAAATAACCACAGCATTTCTTATGAGGTAAACATACTGTAGCTCCAGGGATGGCTACGCTGAGGTGCAGAGCAATAGCCCAGCTTGTCTGTGCAGTTGACAGTGGAGACAATAAGGAGGACCTTGAGTTGGGACATAGGTCCTGCCTTCATCACAGGCACAACTCATCCTCTTGCCATCCCTGTTCCCAGGGATGTGGCATTGGTCCTGCCCCTGGATGCTCTGCAGCCACGCTGGCACACAGCAGCCTCCATCCCAGTTGGATGCAGTGATATTCCTACCAGAGGAGCATGCAGTGGTGGGGGCTGTCAACAGAGACCAAAATTTCAAAACTCAGAAGACCCCACTGTCTTCTGGGAGTTCATAAAATTTGTTCTGCTTCATACCTGCTGTTGTTTTAAAGTCATTCTTTTCTGAGGAATGATTCAACTCAAGAAAGAAAGCAGCTATTTTACTTTAACTAAGAGAATTCAATGATATATAAAGGGATGGGAGATCTGATATACCCCTCTGACCTCTGAAGCTGGAAGAAGCCATTCCCCCATTTATGGCATGTCTCCTATTTTATTAGCCTCACACACAGGCTGTATTAATTGTTCCCTGTTTTTCCCCCATTCTGTTGATGGCTCAGACAAAGACCAATGCTTCAAGCCAGCTGAGCCTGGAAAACTCTGGATGATCCAAGCAGCAGTTCCCAATAAGTCACATCCCCTTCCCTTCTCCTGCTGCAGGGCAGCTCACTGCAGAGGCTGGTGGTGCAGAGGTGAAGCCATGTGGGACAGGGCTTTTCAGGGAAGCAAATGTGAGACCCTGGACAACTTCTGTCCCACATTTCAACTTCCATGGCCCAACATCAAACATGTCACTGCAGCCTGAGCCCTCATGGACCTGATGGAGGAGCAAAAAGAGAGGGCTGGAGGCAGCAGATCCTAATCTTTATTAAATAAGAACAAAGCTTATGCCGGCTAATGAGAAAAACAAACTGATGAAAGATCCGGCGAGCTCCTCAGAAGGACACAAAGAAATTCTCTCTGAACATGAGCAGGCTAAAAATATTACTGAATATTTATTTTGCTGGCAATGTCTTCACAGGCTCCAAATTTGATGCCGCTTCTTTGGGGATTGGCGTGGCTGTCACAGCGACTGCAGAGGAGGGTGCTCCCAGCTCTGTGTGACGCCTGGGGTCAGGGCAGAAACAGCCAAGACAGGAGAGCATGAGCTGCCTCAGTGCTGTGAAATGATGGCCAGTCCCTGTACACCTCTGCTTCTCTACAGGCAACAGAATATTTACCATTGGTTTGTGTCCATTATCTTTTTTGGAGCCAGTGAGTAAGAGCCAGAGATGCCACAGGCACTTTTCTCCAGTTTCATTCCCCTTCTCAACATGGGCCACTGTGCACAGGGTGCCAAAGGTTTGCAGTGATGCTGAGCATCATCTGCATTTTGACTTCAGACACATCAGGGACAACTGGCTATAAGCTTTGGGCACTAGTTATCTTATCCAGTTTGAGCCCACAAAGCTCCCCCTAAAGAAATCCATGACCTGCTGACCTTACCAGCCCCAGGTCTTCTCCCTGCAGCAAGCTGCAGCCTAAGGAACCATCATCAGCAAAGGTGTGGCTGGCTGTAAGGCAGCAGCAGGCATCATTTGCAAGTAAACCCAAAACCACGTAAAGATGCCTGGATTGCACACATAACATTGTGAATTCCAAAGCACAGACTGTGCCTGGGGAAACCATCAGGATAAGGGAGAGTTTTAGGAGGTTGTGACCAGCCCAGCATGTGTGGTGAACCCCAGTGAGCAAAGCTGCACCCACACAGGGCTTTGCAAAGATTCAGTCAGCCCAGCTGTGTTGTGTCTCCTGGCCTTGCCACTTCCCCTAGGCCCCCATTAACCTCTGTCCAGCCCATTATCTCCAGAAATGGTTGGTGGAAGGCAATGCCATTGCTTGCTGGGTCAGACCACCCAGCCAGGACAGGCAGCTGTGGGGGCTGTTCAGAAATCATTTCCCAGCTTCACAGCTGCACCCCCTTTTCCATATGGGCTGAGCCCCAAACCTTAGTATTGACCCACTGAACTTGGCTGAAAACATCACTTCTGAAGGCAAAAGGAATGCAGCAAAAATGCCTGCAGTTCTCCCTCTGCTTCTGCCTTCACCGACCATGAAACTTCAGCCTCTACTCTTTTAATGTACTGTGGCCAAACTTGATGCCATCAGGTCAAAGGGAACATAATTTACTTGGGCTTTGATTCATTTGATACAGTTTGGGGTGGAAAGGGGGAGAGGGAGGATAGGAGATGGAGACAATAAGTGGTGGCAGGGAAGGAAAGAGGTTGCCTATTTGTGTGGGAACTGGATTAGTATGAGAATGACAGAACCGTTTTCTAGCCAAGAAGGCTTTAGCAATACGGAAAGCATTTTGACCAGAGCAGGGCCTCCCTGTGCTCAGATTGGTCATGGTGGGCAGGAGGCAGCCTGAGCATTTGTCTGCAGGGTGCTTTTTATCTCTTTCCCTGATTAGTAGATTGGCAAGGGGAGAGGGGTGTTTGTACTCTGTATTGCCTGGAGAGTCCTTTTACTGCTCAGGCAGGACCATGGGATGGTCGGAGTTCCCTTCTGGTAGCTAGCTCTCATCGTGTTTGCATCTCCTTAACACCTTCCTCATCTTAGACACTTTACCAGCTCCATCATTAATTTCCCTGCCCATTTTCCTGCTGGAAGGAAGCTGCAAGGCCTGAGACAAATGAACCCACATGGTACCACAAGGGGTGTTTTTCTAGAGACACATTAGAGACACTAATTATCCTACCAATATTCTGATCATGAAGAGCACCAGTGATGGGCTGAAATCAGGGGAGCACAGCCCATCCCTCACATTGCTTCTGGATGTGCTTTTTCATGGCAACCTAGTCCAGCTCAACTCAGTAGCCTTGTCCCCACTGGTGCTGTGCAACCCCCAAAATATTGTAAAAATCCCCATTCTCTACCCTGCTCACTCCTCTAGTCACCACCATCAGCCTTGCAGAAGTCAGGGGCCATGCTGTGCCTCTTGAGGTAGGTTTTCCTTCAGGTACCTAAGCTTTATCTTGGCTATGGGCTTCAGGACAGGACTAAAAGCAGGAGCCAGCAGCTTCTGCAGAGAGCCCCTCCTAATGGTAATGCCTTTGGGTCACCTCACACACCTCATGGGGCTGTGCGCTCTTGGACCAGTCTGATGCTTTCAAACACAGATTGCTTCCCCCTTTTTTGTGGGGGAAAATTGAGGAAAAGGGCAACATCCCTTGTGAGAACTTAAATATTTTACTCTCCTGCTTTTGTCCTGACTGACTGGTGTTTACACAGGGGTGAAGAGGCCAGGAGGAAGCAAAGCGATGTGGCTGCTGTGGTTTCAGTTCTCACTCCACCTTGCTACTGAGAAACTGGACCCGTGGTTTGGTTTGTGGCTGGGGGGGAAGAGGAATGGTCCTTGGATCTGATCCCTGCTGGGAAGGCTCTTTCAGTCCCACAGAGGCACCAGCAACACCAATGGGGGCTGGAGAAAGAGGAGAGAAAACCAGTCCCCCAAGTCCCAGTGCAGCAGCTCACAGTGCATTAATATTCCCCACAGAACCAGGGGTGTAAATTCACCACTATCTCCTCGGAGCTTGCAGTTTATGCTGTTCATTTCACATAGATGTCACTACTGCCTTATGAGCACTCCTCTGAGCCAGCCTCTTAAATAGACCCAGTGCATTATAGTAATGGAGTAACTGTATAAAAACAATGAAATCCAATCTCTTTAAACTGATTTGATGTCTGCCTGAACCACAACATTTCCTGCTAATGGCTTCCTTCATTTTGAAACCGTGATCTCCACCTGATCAGATTACAGCTGTTTTTAATTACAAAGCTAATAGAGTTTGTAGGCAGTGTCAGGCAGACAGCGCATGCCTGGGGTGGGCACAGGGAGGAGTGGAGCCGGTGGGGGCTCTGGGTGACTTAACACACTCAGCTCATCAAGCTGACTGTCAAAACACTGGGAGCAGGGGACAACTAGGAGGGACAGTGATATTTTTCAGCATGGAGCCAATATGCTGCTCTCCAGGTCGGTCTCTGTGACAGCAGACAGCCCTGGGTTGTGCTCCTGCTCTGTGTTCTTGCCACCAGGCCAGGCAGCTGATGATGCTTAGAAGATTCATGACATGTGTTGGTGCTCCTGCAAGGCAGGTGGCAGGGTCACAGGGAGGCATGAGAAGGGGAGAAAGAGGTCTTTTTGATGATGGAGTAGAGAAAGAGAAGAGAAAGAGAAAAGAAAAAAGAAAAGAATCAGGCCAGAATAGGAATGCATGGTGCCATTTGACTTTTGCAACTGATGGAGCAGGAAGAAGCACTGCAGATAACTGACAGTGGAAAAAGCCCTCGAGATTGATGTCTTTCTTATGGGATAGTGCAGTCAGCTGCTGGGTCTGCATCCTTCTCCTCAGCACAGGCAGAGAAACCCCAGGGACTGTGTCCACAGCACAGCCCTGTTCCCACTGGCCTTGTTTAGTCCAGTGGTTTATTTGTGTATTGATTACTCCATCTCTCTTGGTTAGGGACATGGATCAGCATAGCTGCAGGGAAAGGAGCAGTTTGAAAGAGCTGTTCCCAAGCAGTGCTGGGCAGGGATGTTTGTATCCAGCAGACCATTTGTGTGCACTGCAGGCGAGCTCCAGTTTGACTCTAGTGGTGGAAAAAAACTCTGTGTGTGTTACAGTAGTGCTGGGTATCTTGTGTTGATGTTTAAGATTCAGCTGAGGTTGTGCTTAGTTGAAGCTGGGTGAAAAGTCTTGGCAGAGAAACAGCAGCATCTCCCTCTCATACCTCTCTGTCCTGCCACGTGAACCTCTTTCCTGGGCTGGTGGAGCTACTCTGTCTACCAGAGCATAAGGCCAGGCACATGGGACAGCTCGATGGTGAGGTACCTGATGACAGAGCTGGGGGAGTGGGGAGCAGGCAGGTGCAGCACCCTGAGGCAGCCCAGCCCCTGGGAGTGTGTTCCTGGGCAGTGTGACCCACACCAGAAGTGCCCTGCTGGGTTCACTCTGCTGCAGGAGGTGCTCATCCCTTGCCCTTGGGTGATGCACCAGCTTTGTAAATGATTTAGGGTCCACATCAAGAGTCCATCAATTATGTACCCTGGTACTTAATTATTTAGCTTGACAGGAGTCTCTCCCCTTAATTTCATTGTCTTCTCAGTCTCCCGTTTCACAAGAGAGCTGTGGATGCTCTGCTGGGAAGGGTGCACTGTCACATGTTTCTGCTGCTTCTCTGTATTGCCCAAACTCATCTGTTTCCTTATTCCCTCAGCATATGAGGAAAACAAGACCCAGACATAATTCCAGGCAAGGTGAGGGTCTGGGCCCTTGCACCATCAGTGCTGTGCTCTGCCCTTGAGTTGTGTCGGGGACTGGACTCTGAAACTGGTATAAATGAGCAAATTTAGGAGGTTTTGGGGATGTTGTGGGTGAGATGGATGCTGGGCTGAATTTCTGTGATTTCAAAAGTCTTTTCTGACAGCTGGTCACCCACCAGCAGACAATGAGGAGAATTCCAGCAGCCCTTCCAGGTGCTCCCTGGCAGCACTGGGGATCCTGCCTGGGGTGATCCCTGCCTGTTACACCGAGAGCCATCAGAACATGCCATCATTCACTCCTCTCTTCCTCCCCACTCTTTTCCTCCCTTCTGTCTCTTCCTTTATCTGAACTTTTAAACTTCACGTCTGATGCAGATTTTTACAGTAACTCAAGTCTTTCAGAATTGTTAATGCTGTGCTGTTTTCACAGCGACATTAATGTGCACTCTAAAAATGCCAAGTATCAGAAGTTGGGTCACTGCCACTGGGTCGTGGCAGCCTCAGGAGAGCAGAGGTGAGAGCAGTGGTCATGCTGGAGGGGCACAGCTCAGGCAGGCAGGGCCCTGGATTTGACAGGATTTCCTCTCCATGCCATTTCTTTGCCATATCTTGATGTGTTTTCAAGCATGTTTATTTTTCGACCCTCAAAAACTACCTCTCCCTAAAACAAAACTAAGACCCTGAGTCTAGGATTTTAAAGCAACCCTACAATAACAAAGCAATGTGTGCAGATCAGTTGTCACCACCAACCCTACAATAACAAAATAATACACGCAACCCTATACAATGCTGAAACAACCGCTATGGGCATGCGAGGAAGGAAATATATTTTCCAGTGTCAAGCTCAAGGAGACTTTGTTCTGCAGTAAATCAGGGGTCAGAAGGGGGATGTAAGGACCAAAACACCTTGAGCAGTGTATCTTTAATGTCATGCAGCAGGCAGCGTTGTGGGACATGCGGCAAACACCACTTTGTTAGCGTGGGGCTTAATAGTCTGGAAAAGGAAAAGAAAGCGAGGGTTTGAGATGAAACAGGAAGTACCCTCAAATCCTGAAGCCTTTGAAGAATTGTCAAAGGAATGAGAAGTCTGAATGTTTGAAAAGGCTCTGGATTGTGGAGCCAGAGGGGGCAGGGGGATACGGAGAGGAAGGCATTGAGCACAGACCTCCTCCAGACCCACACTCTGCTCTTTGTTCCCCTTTTCTTTTTTTCTTAAATTATTAGAATTTTTTTATTGCCTATATTTTTTCTCCCTCTCACACACATGCAATTTCTGAAGCCAGCAAGAGTTTTCTTACAGTTTGAGCAAAGCTCCAATCCTACACCATGGCACTGCTGGTGTGGCATTCCCCACACCTTGCTGCAGAACAGGACGTGGAAGTAGCTCTGTAATCCAGGCTCTGCTCATGCATGATGCACAAACCATTTTTTTGAGGAAGTGTTTAGGGAGTTTGAAAAGTTCTGGTTAGCTGCCTTTTTTATATTTTTTAATTAATTTTTTTCTGCCTCCTCTATTTTTTGGGTGTGTCATTTCTGTGTGGCTGCAGGAGCACACAGGCAATGCCTGGACTTCTCCTAGTGCCTGGTCAGTCGAAAGCAACCAAAGAAAATTCCTGTATGATTTTCAGAGACATTTTCTCAGCATTTGAAATGCAAATATGCTGAAAAAGAGTAGTTCAGTGGCTTAACTATTACTAGAGGGAATCTGATTGTGCAAAACTGGTGATGATGATGCTGATGAAAGGCTGGTTCAGGGTTGAATTCAATGGCCTATGGGTGTGCTAGTAAAAGGGCCTGGAGTCTAGACCTGAGAGAGATTTTCAGCCAGCTGAAGGCATTAGGAGGATGCCCAGTGCTGGAAGGATACCTGGAAGCATGTCTTCACAGGGAGTGGGTTTCATTTCCTTTCAAGCCCAAGGTGAGGAAGATGAGCTTTTTCTTCCTATATACTGAGGGAAAGAGGATCTACCCTTCCCAGGCAAAAGCTGCTGGTGATGAGTTGCCTTTTCCCCTTGCAGAGTGCCCTTCCCAGGGCCCAGAAATGGCAGGACATGACCAGTGAGGTGGCTGAGAGGGAACACCCAGCTGCTCTGTGGAGAGGGTGAGCCTGGTGAGGGAAGCCTAGAGGGAGAGCCGAGACACTGCCATAGCACTCTGCTTTCCTCTGTGCTAATTGTACGCTTGGGACCAAATTTAGACTGGTAACTCTGCTGAAGTCACCAGGGATTAATTTGGCCTCTGGTGGCTCCATTGTTTCAGCTAAATGAGTCAGAAGAAGCAGCCTATTCTTATCTGCACACAGTGGGGCAGTGGCAGTGATGGCTCAGCAAGGCAGACCCCAAAAGCAGCATGACTGGGACCTGGGATCCGGGCTTCCACGAGACGAATGGGGCTGCAAGAGGAAATGTTTTGACATTTGGGTTATAGATGGAGGCAGCTCAGCGTGGGTGCGAGCGGTGCTCACCGCTGCTGCAGGCAGAGGGGAAGGGGGCTGGCAGGTTCCCTGAATATTCAGCGGTGCCGTTTGGAGTTCCTCAATTCTTTAGCTGTTACAGAGGGAAGCTGTGGCTCTGGAAGGGGTACGTGGTGTCAAAGGGGACTTCACACCACTTCCCGGCCTGGTGAGAAAGGGAGCCCAGGTGGAAACGTTCAAAAAGCACTGGCTGCATCCCTGGCTGCTCCTGCTGGGTGTGGGGAAGGAGTGATGGGACAGAGCGCAGGCTGCCACAGGGAGTAGATGTTTTGGGCAAAAAGTTTTGACTGCTAGCCCAAGGCAGTGTGCTGGCTTAGCATGTTAAGACTGCCTTCAAACTTCTGGGAAATTGAGGATGATTTGGAAAACTGCAATTTTTCTAGCCCAGGTCAGTACAAGCTGTTTCCAAGCAAAGAGGTGTTTGCTAGAGGGCCTGCAGGAACTGTGTGCCTCACCCAGCCAGCATCCAGACTTGTGGCAGGCAGTTTTGGAGGAGAAATGGAGCAGGCATGGAGATGAAAATGTTGTTTCTCTTCCCATGCCTGTTGCTACACCTCATCTCCCCTTTTTCCTGCTGTACCCACTGGACAAAGGAGCACAAGACTTCAGTCTCCAAGGCACAACCAACCTGGCCCATTTTACCATGGCCAAACACTCTTTAAAGCAAGTACAGAGGCAGATCTTCTGAGGATGGAGATAACAATAGGTAGGAAGGGCGGGGGAGAGCAGACCTGGAGCCTCGCTGCTCCCAGCGCTCCTGTAACTCCACAGCCTGAACGGGCGCATTCCCAGCGTCCGGAGCCGGATAATAAGCAGAGCCACAAGAGCTATTCAGGAGGCTCTGACCCTGGCTAGGTAACTACATAATGAGCCTGTTTGAATTGCTCCCGACCCTGCCAAAGGGGTGGGATCGGGGGATGCTTTTGTTTGCAATAATGAACCTGTAATTATGCTACATTTCTTGGTTTTAGCCACATTTTGTGTGTGTGTGTTGTTCTCTTTGTATTGACAGATTTATGGCCAGGATACGCTGCTGCACCAGAAGCCGTACAGGCACCGTGTGGAGACTGACTGTCGTCTCAGAAAGGTGTGGGCAGAGGAGAAGGAGGGGGGTCTTTGCACTACCTCAGTCCCCGAAGGGTTAAATAAAAGTATTAAAATGAATACAGATGGCACAGGTGCTGCCTTTCCAAAAGTCACAGGTCTCAGCAGGGCATTAAAAAAAAAAAGTTTTGGGCTCCAGGTGAATTTTTTTTTTTTTTTAAAGTAGGGAACAAAATAAATAAATAGCACATACCAGACTTCAGCTTCAAGGCGCTCAATAAAATTACACTTTGAAATGCAAGGATTAAGCAGAGTAGGTGACAAGGTGACTTTGTTAACAGGCTAATCTCTTGCCTTAACAGAGACAGGGGATTTACATGTGACTGCACAAAACTGCTTTATGGTCTTTTTTCCAGCTGGAGAATGTAGGGAGAGGGAAGGAAGAGATGGGGTAGGGTTGGATGTTTTAGAGCCATTTGTAAAATGGGTTTAAACTATGTTTTTCTTATTGTTTTAGGTTTGTTTGTGGGTTTTTTAAGCAAGTCTTCATGGAAATGTGTTGTGTCACCAATTAGAAGCTGTTTCCAAGAGGTCCAGGTAGCTGATGATGAAGATGTCACAGAATAATGAATGGGGTAAAACCACTGTGGTGTGATTTCTTCCTCAATGTTTTCTTTGCTTTCTTATAAAAAAAACCCAGTATCATGGGCTATTCGAAATGCTATGTCAGGACTACTTTTCCCTCAGTCTTTCTCCAGATTTCATCACTTTTTCACCAAGGAATGTGAATGTGAATTCTAAATCCAGGGTACTTTTTTCAAATGACTCTTCTGTTCTTGGGCAGGGAAGGGGCAAGAGGAGAAGGAATTTATTTTTTTTTTAATAATAAAAAATTAGAGCTTTCGGTCTTTACATTTCTGTCCATTACTAAGATGAGACTGTGATGAGCAAATGAACAATAAATGAGACCTGGATCTCCCTGTGAGGATTTGTATCATACAGTGTCCACTTCTCTGTGCCCAGGGTCCAGCCACCCCTGTCATCCCTCCCCCTGCAGCAGGCAGAGTGACCCTGGCTTTTCCATTTAACTCCTTCGAGTGTCAGTGTGGATCCCCACTGTAAACCAGGGGAAATGTGGGGAAACAATCAGTTCAAACCTTACCCAGGCTTCTTTGTCATTGGATAAAAACGACAATGAGAAAACCAACTCCTGCATAGGGTTCATCTGAAATTCAACAGAAAACAGGCTGAGCATGTTCTCTGGTTTTAAATAGATCTGGTGAAACTATTTATCATGTTGTATTTGTTGCAGCATATCTGGGGTATTTGTGGTGACTGCAGACAGAAGAACAGATTCTGTATGGAAACTTGCTGTCAGATCCCCAGCCCATTTACAGATTCATGTGCTGGACCATTTCTGGATGAGATTTCAGCTTTTTTAAGTGGGTGAAGATGATCTCATCTATGAGGGCATGGAAACAGACATCGTAGTGAGGGAGGGGAAAGCTGCTTCTCCCTTTGCTTTGATATTGGGGTAGCAGGAGGGAAGACAGTTTCATTCAGAAGAGTTGTGCACCTCACTTGAGTATGACTGCTTAAATATTTCCAAACATGAATCCCAAAGAGATGATTTGCTGAAAAAAAAAAAAAAAATTATATGATTGAGCATTACCCCTCAGGGTTACATCCAGTCCTGCATTTCAAGCTACCTTTGCAGGAAGATGAGTGTAAAAGCTCAGTAGTCCATCTGCCCAAAACAGCCATGGCCAGCTTGTCCATGGACATGCCAGGAGGTCATGGAGCCAACAGGAATGCAGGCAGTGGTCAGGACTGCAGAGGTGTGGTGGGAATGGAAGTGGAGTGATGGGACAGGGCTGTCAGCCACCATGGCTGTCACCATTTCCCCTGGGGAGCCATCCAACTCCCCCAGGAATATAATCAGCTTTGCCTTGAGTTCAACAAACTTGATGAAGCAGCCCATCCAAGGCCCAGCTGTAACTAGGCCAGTGAGGACCTACAGTATTGCTGAGTCCTCTCTGTCCCTCTGGATATCAGGGATAGCCAGACCACATCCTCCACACAGCTTTTGGGTGACAATGGAACTCATCCACTGACCACTGCCCAAGGGTTTGAGATTGCACGGGGGGACATGCAGGCAATCATGTGCCAGGTCCTAGCAGGGTTCATCAGAGGCAGACTGCTGACTGAGCACACCAAGCACTTTCCCAAGCCTGGGTGGGAGAGAAAGTAAAAATTACCCACTTTAAAAATCAGACAAAACCTCAAGTCTGAAGTTTATCCGCTATTTGGGTGCTAAAACATATTCAAACCTAGCAGCAGACACACATTCTATGCAGGAATCTGACCAATTGTTTCCCTTCTCTCTCTTGTCCTTATACCTTAAATCATTTTGACCTTTAATTGGCCCTAATTTGCCCACAGACGGCCCTGGGACCCTTCAACACATTTGCTTGTAATTGGGTCTCTTTGTTATTTTTCTAGAGAGCCACTGTTGGTTGTTTCTTTTTGAAAACACTGTGGCATATCATTGAGAAGCCGCTTTTAAATGAGCCCTGCTGGAGGCCGAGAGAGCCCTGTGAAAGCCCAGCAGAGAGAGACAGGGCTATCTAAATGCAATTATCATATCACTGTGAAAATGTGAAACCGGCCCGAGCTTAAGCAAACATCACCCGCCCCTGGGCTGAGGGTGGTAAAAGCTTTGCTGGGAGGTGCTGGGTTGAACCCATGGGAGAGGTTATCCTGCCATCACACCTTTCTCCCAGAAAAACAGGGAATGTCTCTGGGCCTGTTGCTTACTGCAGCTGGGCGTGTAACTGGGTGTTTTCCCACGTGTTTTCCTTGGTGGTTTTATTTAAATCCACCTTATTAGAGTGTGATGGTTTGCAAGGAATTGCTCTGGTACAGCCACGGGCCACTACTCTGCAGCCCAGGAAAGCAACAGCAACAGCAGCAGGAGACTGCCAGCAAGCAGTGCTTCCCCAGCCAGGCCTGTGTGTGCCACTAATCTGCCTGTGGCCACAGTTTGCCCTTAGCCCTGCCCATGATGTCACCAGGATCTAACTGTCCAGTGAGGGCTGATAGTGCAGCCAGATAACATCTGCACTGCCTCCTGCACTAATGGACACTTGCTCTGTAGCCCTGCTCAGCCAGCCCTGCAGCAGGGAGACCTCTCCTTAATATTTGCATGCAGACCTTACAATCGAGTTAAGCTACAGGGCTGTTGAGCCTCTGACCACAGGTTGTTGTGCCAATGGTCCTCCTGGAGATGGGAGCTGGTGCCCAAGAATGTGGGAACTGCAGTGTGTCCCATAAAGCTGTTTCAGTGCCAGATCCCAAGTAAACTTACTTTTCCATGGCTTACAGCATTCACACAGGCAGACTCCACTGCCTTGGAATGGGTTAGCAAACTACATCTCACACTGTACAGAAAGTCAAGTGAGCCATGGCTGGCAAGGCTGGAGCTAAGGCTGGATTTCTGCCCTGTGAAGGAGAGCTTTTTTATTGGGTCAGTCTGTTCATGTGTGGCTCCAGCAAGGAAAAGACACTGCTGTTTTCACCTGGCTGACCCTTGTGGAGGTCAAATGCAATTGAGGAGGATGTGCTGCTCTGCAAAGGTAGCAGGTATGATGATGCCTCCTGTCCCTCGAGGTCATGCACTGAGATAGGCATGGCAAGATGGTGTAAAATGTAAGAGGCACATGTTTGGAAGGAAGAGAGAATCCTGCCCTACCAGCATGGCTGCTAAATGTAGCTGAAACCAGCAGAGATTGATCTTTAGAAACAGGAAAAACTCAAAAGGCCTCCATTGCCCCTGGATAATTCTTGATCTGTGAGGTTGGAAGCTGTAGTTTCTAATGGTCTAATTGGAGTTAGACATCTAATTATATGGATGGAATTAGCTCAGTAAAGTGAATCTTAATAGTTGGCAGCAAGACTCCTAGTTATTTAAAGTTCCTACCGTAGTTTGCCAGCACATAACTGGCTTTCAGGGGCTGGGGGAAGAAGCCCATCAAGGTGTCCCCCTTCCCTCCCCAGGTCAGATCATGCTCAGCCAGAACGATGTGAAAGGGGCATCTAAATATACTTATCCTCATAAGTATATTTAGATGCAGGATCCTTTCCCTTGAGCTCAAAGCATCCAGGGTTTTTGCATTTGCAAATATTTGCAAAGTCAGGGCTCTGTTTGTATTGCCTGTTTAATAATTTTAGTTTATATTTAAGTTTCTGATGCTCCATTCATTTTTTAAAATCCAGCCATAATTTTAAGGTAAGAGGTTTCTTGCTTTGCTTTTTAAGCAGATGCCTGAAATGTCCCTTGAGTTCAGCATGTTGCTGCTGTAGTGAGTCCAGTGGTTTGTGTTGGTGTCTCTAGTTTTGAGCAATAATGAAGGAGCAGGAGAACTGTACTGTACAAAGTTGTATTGTCCCATCACCATTCTTGAAGCTCTTCTGTCCCAGTGGCTGCTAGGACATGTTTTCTGCTGTGCTAGGTGCTGAGTCAGAAACCTGGTCAGCTGTCCTGCCTCTGAGCAAGACAAACACACCAGGACATGCCTGTACATGCCAGCTCCTCTGACAAGCCAACATCTCTCAGGGGGCTTGGATACCATCCCTGGCATGGGAAGGAGATGTTCCTGTCATGGATGCCCTTTGCACCCCCTTGGTCAGATCTGGAGAAAAAACACAGTGGAGACAGTGGCATGGGGGATTGTTCCTGCTGTTCTCTGACAGCAATGCATGGAGCAGCAGAGGGTACTAGTTTCAGGGCTGCTGTTCAGCACTAGAAAATTCCCCTTTCAACAATTCTCTGTTTTATTAAAACAAAAAAGCTTGAATGCTCAGGCAGGAAGAAGTCATTTTTCCAAAATAGACAGTGATGAATTTGGGAAAATTGGAAGGAGGCCAAGGAATTACAGCAGACTGAAAGCTGGGTGACTTTCCTGGGAGTGACCAGGGAAAATTTCAAAGCCACCAACCCCCCCTTCCCCACCACTGCCACAGGAGAGCTGAAACCTTGGCGAGCAGAGGAGTCACTGCCACCACTGCAGCTTCCTTTTCTTGCTGCCAGATAAAGAGGACAGACTCTCCCTTTTCACTCCATTCTGTTCACACAATGGGCAAAGGGGATCAGTGCCAAAATTACAAGTGTGAGCCCTTAATGCATCAGGTTGAACAATGGGCTTTGGAGGCGTCTGCCTTGTCGCAAGAAGCAGTACAGCTAGTTCTGACTACCCAGTGCCATGGTAAAAAACCTCATTGTCCTGGCAAAATGCTCCCCAGAATGAAAACACCCTCCTCCTTCTTTCTTCAGCTTCCTAATGGGAAGCAAAATAACAAACCAGGCCCACAATTAAACAAACACGCCACTAACTGAGCCGAGCTCAAGTGTAACAGATGTTGTTGCAGTTGGACCAGGCTGGAGGCTGGGAGCAAGCCTGGCTGGCTGCTGCTCCTGGGACACTGTTGCTGAAGGGGTTTCCTTGCCACACCACAGCCTTCTCCTTCCACCAGTCTTTCTTCCTTTTTCTCTGGTATGCCTTTTTCCTTGCTCTCCTCCTTGTCCTGGTGCATCCCCAACTGCTCCACCGCATCACATTTCATTCACGACTTCATCAATTTCACTTTCTAGCACTGAAAACCACGGGTTTTATTTCAGAAAAGCTCAAGAGATGGGGCAAAGCCATGTCAATTAACTTTTTAGGCCACGTTAGTACAGGAGAATAAAGCAAGTCTTTTTCTCCATTTCATTTTTCTTGATGTGTCTCCTCACTGGCACCTGGGCTCCACAAGGATAATCAGTGCCACCTCCCAGTGCCTGCAGTCCCTCCCCAAGTTTGATGGCTGTGGTGCAGGTGACTGTGAGCCTGTAGCTCAGCACACCTGATACTCCCACCCCAAAAGTGCTTCTCCTCCAAATATTACAGGCATCTCTACAACACAAGAAATTTGGTGTTTGAGAGGTGACAGACAACTAAAGAAAGGCAAACAAAAGGGAAATTGTGTCCTTTTCACATCTGGCTGAATCCACCTTCTCTGCAGCTTTAGAGCTCTGGTGCAGTCCATGATGACAGCCTCATTACCTCCAAGGTTTAAAGTCCCTGACTCCCCCCCTGGCACCAGCTGACTGATGCCTCTGATAGCCCATGCACCCCCTCATTTACAGGGATCTGTTCCTTCCAACTCCATGTCAAAGGGACCAAAATAATTTGGCACAAGGCAGAATCAGGGCTGCTTGGCCCTGCTTGTTCCCCAGAAAAGCCGTGCCAGCCTTCTGTTACTGCCAGAGGAACAAGAGGGACTTAGGGGGGTGACAGACCTCACAGGCCTTTGGGTCACTGCCTAGAGCAAAGCCTCCTTCTCCCATCCAAGAGCCATGGTCACCAAAACCTTCCTAAGGTGTTTGGAAGAGGAATACAGGGCTACACACTGGAGCATCTGTGCCCACACACGTCTTTGGCTTGTCTTTTGTTCTACTTGCTCTTGCAGTTAGAAGGCCCAGTGCAGTGGGGTTTTGCTTTGCCCCAGGCCGCTGTAGCACTGAGACTTCTGTGACTATTAATAGAACTCTAAGGAAGTAAGAAAAGTTAACTTCTCTTTCTCCTTCAAGCAGGGAAGGTGGAAGATCCCTGAAATCTTTCCTGAGGTGTCTCAGAACAGGGACTGTGCCAGCACAGAGGCCCTCAGAGCCACATGTCACCAGCACAGTTTGGGAATGGAGCATCCCCCACCTGCCATGCTCAGAAATTCTATACAGTGGAGGAGGTGAGCAGCTCAGAATGAAACCTTGCTTGGTTTACCCTCTTTGTTGGGCAAGACAGGCTGGATACCCTGGGCACTGGCAATATTAAGCCAACACCACCTCTCACTGCTCTGCTGTGGTAAGAAACCAGGCAAATGCACCAGTGTCATGAGCCAGGGCTGCTAGCTGGGCACTCTGATGGTCAGAATGAGAACAGCACAAAGAGAGCTCCAGCCAGAACAGGCTTTCATTGCTCCCACTGCAGGGCTGAATAGGATTTCCACTTGTATGATAAATTTATGAAAAAGCAACAAGGAGCCTTTGGCAGACAGCATCCCTGTTGTCAAAACCCCCTTCCAGATGAAAATGAAAACCAGTTCCAGGTGAGCATCCAGGTATTCCAGACCAGGGAGGTACTGGAAGTAAATCACAGCAAGCCAACCAACCACCTATCCTTTTACTTATCACCTAATATTTATATAGATTTTATACTTTTGAACTGCTTACACTGAGGTAAAGCACCTCAGGTGGAAAATTTGATGAAGGTATTGAGTTTTACTTCCTTTTTCCAGTTGATAGACACAATGCATACACATAATGTGACTGCACTTTGATAAATACAGCAGCAATTATACAAGGTTGGCTCTTTCAGAACATAAGCTAAAATGACTAGGAATTATCACCCAGAAGTGGATGTAAAATTATCAGATCTCAAGTAACTCTGGAGATACCCATGCAACAACTCTGGAGATACATACACAACAATGGTGCTTTTTTCAAAAAATACATCCTTCTTCTCACTGCCCTTTATTCTTCACCCCACCCCCTTTCTCCCATTTAAAACACAAATTTACATCTGTTCAGTTCCCCCTCTCTGCTGTCCACAGCATCTTTTATTTTCACAGCAGCTTGGAAATGCAGATTTTGTGATTAAGACCTAGAGACACACCTTGTTACAGCAATGTATCTGGGCTGTGGCTCCCTCCTCTCACAGGCTCTGGGGCTCACTGGATGCTGCTCTGAGCCTGTTCAGGATGCTGAGCAGTAAAATGAAAGCAATTTTTGGTTTTGTTAGGTTTTATGGCCAGCTCAGTGTATTGAGGCAGTTCTTTACAGGGTCAAGTGAAAAGGAGGGGAAAAGAGGGAGACCAAGTAGGAGAGTGTGCTCAGCAGAGATATTGGCTGGGGATGCTGCAGGGCTGCTGCCTCCAACCCTGTTTCTTTAATGCTGGTACATTATATATCATGTATGGATTCTTGTTCTGGTTCTTGCTCAATGCACTGACCAGAACAGGCTGTTTAACAGCAGTTCTTCCCTTAGTCCCATCCCAGCAAAGACCTGTGTGGTATCTGTATTTAAAGCCCATTTAATTTCAGTCTTATCTATGCAGGATTATTTTGATTGAGCTAGGGAAGTAATGACACAAATAGTTGATAGCACAAATAGTTGTGCTGGCAGATCAGAAGAGGTGGCAACCTCTGGATGAGAGCCATGAAAAGCAGCTGTGGACAGACACCTCCACATGGGGTTTGGCTGCAGCTGGAACAGGATGCACAGCCTAGAGCTTCAGTCACCATTCTATCAGGTCAAAGGAAGGGGAAGGGTGAATCAGTCCAGAAAAAATGAAAACTATTCTGAATGCTGGCTTATAAAATTAAAGGCAACTTTTAAAATCTCAGAAAAAAAATTGGCTAACCTTCCACCACTCTCTTATTTCTGTTGTCCATCTAGCACCTGGTTTAATTCCCATCCCAGACAAAAGGAGAAATACCAGGATACCACAAGTGATTGCTGGTGCTGTAGCTCTTCAGGTCAAGAAGAAGCAGAAGTAGTGGGGATTTCTCATGAATTATGCTACCAGTTTCTAAAAGTGTATCTGTGCAGTCTTAGTGTCTCAGCCTCTTCCAGAGCAGACACTGTAAGGCACCAGCAATAGCACCATTTCTGATTGTGACTCTGTCCAATTTGGCAGCAACATCTCAGATGCCTCATCCCACAAGCTCTGGAGCTCTCCCTGCATTGCTTCATGTTCAAGTGAGCATTTACTGGAAAGAGAAAGTAAAGTAAAGGGGTAGCACCCTCTATGATACAGAGCAAGAAATGAAGGCAGGACTGAGTGAGACTAAAAATGCTGTGTGGTGGCAATTCTCAACCATTGTAGTAACCCTCAGTAGAGCTGCTACAAAGCAGAATAGCTTGTAACAGTCCTGTGGGGCCAGAGCCAGGACAAGGAAGGTATCAGCCAGCTCTGTCCCCATCATAGAACTGAAGCTTAGCATGACTTGGAAAGCAAAGGATCTGTTTTCTCTCTCTTGGCAATGGGGGTCTACAGATGCCAGATGATTAGGGCTGTTTTAACAGAAAATGTAAAATAGAAGTATCACATAACCCTGCAATCTGCTCACCTTTCATCCATTATTATTCATCCAGATTACTTCTCTTTTAGAGCCTTCTTCTGTCCCTCCTGGATGGAGCATTTACTTTTGCAGAGCATTGGCAATGTGATGCCATACTCACTCAGGCGGGCCTGGAGAAGCCTTGCTTTTTCCAGTACCACCATCAGGACAAAAACATGACCTTTTGCTGCAACCAAACCTGCCCATAATCCTCAGGTCACTGGTGACAGCACCCCTGACATCCACATAGCCTACAAACATTCCTGGAGATCTCTCTGATGCAAAGCCCCTTTGGCCATGTGCTGCTATGTGAGGCAGCCTGCATCTTTTTGCATTTCAATCCCATCCATCTACAGCCAATCATCTGGGAATCTTGTAATTTGCATGAAGACTCTGCTCCTTAATTACAAGGGCCAGGCTAAGGTCTTTAAATGGTTTGTGAGGTGCTCCAGATGATGAGGATGTGACTGAAGGTATCAAAACTTCCAGGAATAAAGGAGGCATCATCCTTAGCTAACCCCCTTCAGGGGTTGGTATGTGGCAAGCACTGGAATGCACCACTTTTCTTCCTCTGGCTTGATATAATTACTTTCAGTGTCATTTAAAGCTCTGACTAATCACAGGCAATGGCCAGGTTTATAACACAACAGTGTGTAGCCTGGAGCAAATTCTGACACAATTATACTGTAAAAATTCCCCCATTAGAAATGACACTGCATTGGCACAGTGTACCAAGCAGCCATGGCCCAGGCAACTGGCTCAGTGAAAATCTGTCTGATGATTGTTTACCCTGTTGATACCTTATTGATACTTCTTACAATGATGAGACTGTTACATGACAACAAATGGAAGCCAAAGGCTGAAGTGTCTCTCTTTCCTCCTGATGCCTTCAGCTGTGGTTGTTTTCTTGCCTGGTTTTCTCTGGGTTGTTCAGTTTCTTGCTCAGTTCTGATCACTATGAAGCAGAAAAAGAAGCATGTGCTTATGGTACAAATCACAAAAGCCCATAGAAATCCTGACTGGGGTTGCATCATCTGCTTCAAGGAGCAGTTACACCCCTAGGTTCTATCCCTTCACTGCAGTGAGATTATGGGCCATATTAGGATTTGTTCCGACCTGGCATTGCCTCGCTCCATGGCAGGGGAGTGAGAGCCAAGCTGCTCTCCTGCTGGTTTTAGCTCATGCCAATGGAGCAGCAGGGTGTTGCAAAGGGATAATTTGTCAGATCCTGGTATGCTGCTCTGCAAAATGATTGCATGATATATTTGTTTTCCACTGCAGTGTCAGGGCTGGCCGTGGCACATTTGGACAACCTGGGAAGAGGGAGACTTGGCTGGGAGGACGATCATAGAACCCTCAGGACTGTGGTCAGTGCCATTTGGGCAAAGGAAACCAAACACATTTCCAGTATTGGGGCACTGATTCAATGTAGCTCAGAGAAGGATTTTGACCTTTTTGGCAGTTCCTACATAAGCATCAGAAAAGAAAAAATATTAATCTGAATACATTCAATGAGTATTGGTTATAAAGACAAAAGCTTGTAGAGTACTTTAGAGCAGTTTTATCACTGCCCTGAGGAAGGTTCACAGAATGTAGGTTAAGAATGTACCTTAAACAACAGGCTTTCTAGCAGCAGAATAGCAACAAATGGTGATATGGTTCAGAGGCTGGGATAGGGCAGTATGATTCCAGCCTCCCTCTAACCTGGGAGACCTGAGCTAATTTAATGTATGGGGAATGAGAGCTGGAGCCTTTTCAAAAGACACTTGAAAAGAAACTTGAATCTTCAGTTTCAAGCTGGCTCAGGAGACCAACAGGTCTCCAACACTGGCAAACTTAAGAGATAAGTGCAGGAAGATTTGTTAGTTATAGCTGGAAAAAAAAAGTTTTCCCTGTAGAGGATTATCCCTTGCAGTATGTTGTCTATACCAGTTAATTTACAAAATCCCAATGACGGAGTTTTGTTGTGAAGAAAGTGAGAAAGACAATTCTTTAAGGGAGGTGTTGACACAACTATTTGGGAATCTTTTGGGTTTCATGCAATACAAGTAACATTGCTGGCATTTGTCCATTTTCACCAGCTAGGAGATGAACTCATTAACCCCCACCCCAAAATCTGAGGCAGTAATGCCTGTCTTTTGTTTGTTTGTTTTCAGCATCAGCAGGAAAGCTGTGATCTGGGTGCACCACACTGTCTTCTTCTTAAGCAGTAAGTAATGCCTCTAAGAGATTCTTTCTAATGGTATTCAGAGGCTGGAGCAAAGTACTGAGATGCTGTTGCACTCATGGAGACAAAGGGGTGGTCCCCTGCTGGTGTTTCCAAATCCTGGTGTCCCCACACTCAGCTGGGTCCCTGTGGGAATACAGAGTTCTCCCCAGTCCCCACCTTTCTGGGGTGCATGCCCTTGCCTGAGCCAACACCAGCATGGAACGAGTGAGCCCTGCTGCTCCCTATACCAAACCAAGCTGTGGCTAAAGAGTGTTTGGATACCCTGGGCTACCAATTCAGAACTTTCCTAAAACCAGCAGTAAAGTTTGCCTTCGTTTCCTTTTTAGGAAAAGAAGGCTGTAATATAAAGTCCCATTTTCTAGGTGTTAAAAGTTTACAGCCCACATTATTAAAAGCTACATTCTGTGTCTAACTTAATGTTTGGTCTTCAGGAACAGCTAGGAGGAAAAGAGAAGGTTCCCTGTTTGTTCTACAAAATAGGAAAGTGGTTGCTTTCTATACTGTAAATATACATTAGAAAGCTCTTACAGGCTCGTGCTGGGGATTTGATGTTTTTAACTCACTACATTCCTTGCATTTTTGTATAACTGCCAAGAAAGCTAAATAAAATGGCTTTTTTAGTGTTTTCTCTAAGAATAGCCCTGCTTCTTTGTAAATATAGCAAAGGAATTGTTGATAATAATTCTTTGGGAGAATAACTGGTGTTATTGATGTTAAAAGTAGAAAGATTACTGTTTCTCTGTCTCAGAAACAGAGCTAACCAAGTAGGCTGAGACTTCAGAAAGCCTGAGCATTCCTTGGCCAGTTACGGAAATTAGACTGGTTTCATTCCTGTGCCAGAAGGTGTAGAGTCAAAGATCAGCACTGAAACTCAAGTAAAAACAAAAAACCCAAACCCTAAGATTTGCATTTTCTTTCAGGATGCAAAGCTGAATATTTTTCCTCCTTGTTTGCATTGCTCTGTTTGCAGATGGTTCTGCCTTCTGGCAACTTACCCTGAAAACCTGGGGTTAATTTACTCAGTTTGATTCCGATGTGCACAATTAACACTTGGGCACCCTTAAACCTTTGCAGTGTTAGGGGAAGTCCCACACTCCTGAGATGCCAGCATGCAGAGAGGAGCATTCTCAAGTTGAGCCAAAGTTTAGACTACAGAACCCTGGCTATTGCTTGGTTGACACCCATCATATATATGCCAAGACCTTAGGTGTGTTTTGTAATACTGTGCAATAAACTGGTGGTAAAACCAGGACTGCAGCACGAGAATTTGAACCAGCCTGTGCCATGCTTTGACTCCTAAACATTCCTGCCATCCAGGATTATAAGAAGGTGGAAGGCTCTTAATCCACTTGTATGTCACTTCCAAGGGGAAAAAAGCTACAGTTATTTTTTTAGGGTTGACTGAAAGCATCTGTCTTCCCTGCAGTTGAGACAACCCCTCACAAAGGCTCCCTGTCATTAAGCAGACCTGCCCTTCAGTTGAGCATGCAGAGATTTGGTGCTTGTTCAGCCTGGCTTTGTCAGGGCTGGTAGCCCTCGTCAGGATTATTTTTCAAAACAGAGACTCTGTGGGGCCAGGCTGTAGCACCTTCTGTTTCTTCTGAGTCTGTCTCCTCCCAGCTTCCCCAGCTTCCCCTGCCTTTGCCATAAAAGCTGCTCAATGATTGTTCCTGATTCACCTTTGCCAGTTCCACACAGCATTTTATAGCCCTCTGTGATCATTTACTCTCTCATTTACTTCCCAGACTGAAATGCCCCAGTCTCTTTAGTTATTCCTCATAGAGGTATAGTAGGTTAAAACAGGGAAATTTTAGGAAAAGCAGTAAGCAGTCAGTGCTGTTATAACTGGCTTTTTTTCCTCCTTTGTCCATTTGGTTACTTGCTCTTTTTCAGTGAGATTTCTACTGTGCCTGCTGGCATTTGAGGGCAAGTATCCTGGCATCTTTTGAGCCAAAGAAACACTCTGTGTTTCACCTTCAAGCCCATGCTTATGCCACAGCTTTGATGATGTCCAAAGCTACAGTATTTCAAATGACAACAAAACTCATGCAATCTGTAAGGGAAAGGCATCTCATCACCTCTACAAGTGGCTTTTGAATGTGAGGTGGTGAAGGATGGAAGGCAGAATTCCCATCCCATAAGGACTTTCAAGATTAAAAAGTTGAAAGACCTCCTAGTGGTCTCTGTATCTCCTAATTAAAGCAAATAAAAACCCAACCAACTAAAAACCAACGCCACCAAAACCCACTTTGTTTTTATCAAGATTGAGAGATGACACAAAGGCTGACTACATCATTAATGAGCTTGTCTGTGGTTTAGAAAGATTCAGATCCTTCTACTGTTGTTTCCAGTATGCATCTGGGCTGGAGACTGCTTGCTTGTGTTCTTAGATTTCATGTGACCACTACTAGTTCCAAATTTGGGTGGATTTTAGCAGGTAGGACTTTGTTTGGGTCTAAATAGCAGCTAATTCAGCAGGCTCACAGAACTTCAATTCCAAATGAGGACAGAATTATGAAAATTGATTGTCCTATGAGATTTCTGCCATCCAAATTCAAATTCACATGCTAAACTTAATTTGTCTATTCCTTTTACTACACTTTGGAAATGTCGGAGCACTGTGATAAGGACTGTGTGGAGTAGAATGAGAGCAGAATAGGTTAAACGTTGCAGATGTGCTCAAATTGGGGTTAAGGAGAGATCCCAACCTGGGATCCAAACCACTTTATGACTTCTGCATAACTGGATAATTGAGCTGTAATGGGATGCAGAATGTTTGCATGTTTGTCTGCCCAAGAGAGGCACAGCTTCTTTCAAGTTGCCTGGACTACAGGCCCCAAAAGATCTTGTACTAACTGTAGGATAAAATATCTATTGCCTCCCTGAATCCCTCCATGTGGCTGAGTAAGAGGGATGTGAGTGAGGGCTGAGTTCCCAGAGTGGGTGCAGGGAGCACAGTGTGAGAGCGTGCAATGCTGTTCAGAAACATGGCTTAAGGTCAGACTCCACTCTAAAGCTTCCCCAGAATCCCAAATCCTCTTTTTATATGAGTTTCACTCAAACACAAACAATTAAAGAATTTCATCTTCTCCTACTACGGTGGGAAAACTTGGATGCTTCTCTGGTCTCTTAACTTTATTAAACAGCCCCAGAGTGTTCCCTAGATGAGGGTCCTGCCCAGCTTCAGACAACCCAGATCTTTGTGTTTGCTGTGGATAAGTTGGTCTCTGATGCCAACTGGCAGTAGGGAAGAGAGACAACGCAGCTTGTTGCAAAGAAAGGAAATGAGGGGCAGCTACAAGCCTCGTGTCTGCTCATATGATTGGAATGATTTGACAAGGACTCCTGTCGATGGCAGCATTTCTCAGCCCTCAGCATGGGCCATTGCACATCTCCACTACCTGTGCCTTTTTATGTTTCCCCTCCTAAAGACAGCACCAGGCAGCTTTAGAACTTTAGCAACATATGTTCTGACCCCTGCCTTCCTTGGAGCACAGGGAGGTGCTTTCTGTAGTTTTAATTTTGGAATTTGCCCCATTAATAGGCACGGTCTGGTGGAATGGAGTCAAACATTCCCCCTGGGCCAGATTGCTCTGGTCTCCAGCAGCTCTCTCATCACCAGGGGTTTGTCAAAGCGTGCAGTATGCTAACATCCTGCCAGCTCACCTTTCTCAAGCTGACTCAAAGGCTTTAGTCCCACCAGTGCAAATAAGGTGTCTGCCACATGTCTGCTGGTTTCTTCCTGGTGCACTGAGGCAAAGCAGTCTTTCCTAGTCAGTCATTGACCAAAACTGTTGATTCTGGAACAACTGACAGTGCTGGTTATAGAGGATGCCAAAACCTTTTGAAAGCTGGGAGGCAAAGGTGTTATCATTTTAAATGAATTAAGCTCTAGGAGGAATTTTCCTGAGAGCTTATTTGATATCTGGAATAGAAATGGCTTTCCTTCTCCAACTCCACCTACTCAACACTCCGAGTCACATCCAGAGAGCCTTTACACACATTTCTCCTCTCCTCTCCAGACTACCAACATTGGAGTTCCGCTGCATTTATTTCTAGACAACTGACAAATATTCCAGGTGAGTCCAACTTGAATTTGCTTGCTGAGTCTAGTGGACTTAGTTCAGTCTAGGGAGAATGTAGCATTTGGAGGGCATTTTCTGGTCTATCAGACACTTCTATCAGGGCTGAGCTGGAGGAAGTTTGGTCCAGTTTGGTTAAACTGCTAAAATTGCAGCCAGTTCCTGAACTGCTTGTTAAAGCTCAGGTCTGGTACATCCCACTCTATGTAGGTGTTTTCCAGGGAGCCCCCCCCTGCTCTGTTTTGCAGACAGTTCCCCCTTCCACTCCCCAATAGCAGGCTGAGAGGGATTTCTGGGTAGCTCCAGGCCCCTGGATCACCCAGACACCTCATGACCTCCCTGCCTCCCAAGAGAAACACAGCTTTGCCAAAGGAAAGTGCACATGCCCAAAGCAGCATGGACCTGTCATTGCTGAATGCTGTCACAGGTGCTGTGGCTGAAGAAGGACCTTGCTTTGCAAAATGCACATATAGAGAGCAAACCCATGATAAGAGAGGCTTTTAAAAAAACAAATCTTATTGAGAGGAGTGGTAAGCTCAGCTCTATCTGTACCTAAAGACACAGATACTGGTGTTACTGCTGAACTGCTGGAGTGAGAGCCTAATGCCCTTTGGCTCCTGTAGGAAATAGGACCTCTACATCTGTAAACAAATATCCCTGTGTCTTTACAAACTTAAATACCTTTGCAAACCTGGCTCCTTGCCCATTTCCCATACTTGGCTGCTGCTTCTTAATGTTTGCTGGGTAGCAGGAGCAAGAGCTCAGCTGTAATTTGGGGTTGGATCGTGCAAAGTGCTGTACAGGCACAGAACAAAAGACCTCTGACCACTGCCCAGCATCCAGGTCTTGTTGTTTTAAAAGCAACCTCCCCTGCTTTGTTTGTATGGGGTTTTTTTAACCTTTTATTCATTATTTTCTTGTTTCCTTTATACTTCTGATGCCTCCAAGTTAGAATACCTTTGCTGAGCTCCTGACTGAGCCAGGCCAAACCTGCCACATGGAAAGGACTTTTTACCTGTGTCCTGCTTATCTGCAAGTGGTGAGTGTGGCTGGAGGGAAGCTGCAAGGGCTGAAATAAAGGGTGTTAGGGGCAATACTGCCCAACGAACTTTGTGCCTCAAGATTCCCACTGGGATTAGGGAACATGAGCACTGCTGGAATCAAAAGCAAAAGTTTAGACCACAGAGAACTGAGCAGATGCAAACATGTGATACAAAACTGAAAAACTGTGCTCCAAGAGAGGCAAATGCACTCCAGCTGTGCCTGGAGTGGGTGGGTCATGCTTTTCCTTTGCCCAGGCTGTTTATTCGACAGCAACTACCAGGATGGGATTTCCTCCAGGCTTACGTCAAGGAGCATGTCATGTCTCTTGACCCTTAACTAGGTAAAAGTTATTGTATTAGTAATCAACCAACCTGGGGTTCCAGACTGAGTGACAATTTACATCCATCCCCAACTTACAGAAACCTAAACCACCATAATTTAAAGAAAAACCTTTTGAGCTGGTGTTTCCTGTGAAATCTCAATAGAAGTGTGTCTTCTGGGTGCTTTGATACATTTCAGGTTCATTTTGGAGCTCTGTAATTCATGGCAGCTGGTTCTCTGATTATTTTATATTAAGGAGCAGCTTCCAGTAACATCAGTGGGAGCAGGATTTTAGCACTAGAGCTATTATTAACTAATGCAGCACAACAATGCCTGGCTTTCGTTCTGTTTTGTTTTCTCCCAGGGTCGGAATGTGTGTGTATCCCATTAACTCTGTCCTCACTGCTCTCAAGATGTTCCGCACAAATGATTTTATTTTTTTTGTAAGAAAATGTATTTTACTAGGCAGTTTTATGAGAACTGACAAAATGCCTCGTAAATAACCCAGCAGGAAATATGGGGTAAATAAAATTTTTACAACTTTATCATAAACCTGAGAAGTCTTTGGTTCCTTTTTGAATGGAATGAGCAAGGTATTTCATTAAAGGAAAAGACATGCTCTCTAAAGCCCAACAATTATAGACACAATGCCTTTTTAACTTGCAATTCAGTCAAACAGGTTTGGTGGCAGTGGAAAATGTTAAAGGCCCTGTTTTGACACTTCGGGTCATGCTCCCCACAGATCAATTTGTGCTGTAGGTTCCATACACAGCAGAACTGGAGAACTGGTGTGTGCCTGACCTGTCCCCAAAGTGTCCAGGACCTCTAAGGAAACACATATCTGGGAGAACCTGCTCACAACAGGCTGAGGCTTTCTGATGTCTTTGTACACCTCTGAGTATGGGGCTGTGCCTGGGGCCCCTAGTACAAAGGGAATACTAGCAAATATGGTCCTTAGCTCTTCAGCACAAGCCTGAAATGCAGTGATTTGGTCAAAGACCAGGAGTCTGAAATAGAAGTGCTTGGAACTTGGAAATCAGTCCTTCAACTTTGTGTGAAGGGGGAATTCAGTTCTCAGAAGCAGGATCTTTGATATGTGATAGTTTTGGTATGGTGGGAAGACAGGAAGGGGTGTCACTTTTAAGCTCTTTTCACTTGTAAAAACTCATATTGACAGCCATGAATATTTTCTATTTTCAGTGAAACAGAAATTGGGAAAAATACAACCCAATGTTTTATTTACGTTCCTGGGTGCATAAAAGCTAGGGAAACTACCTCCCAAAAGAAGTGATAAGGGTCTGATGAAATACCAGATGAGGTCATCTATAGTGAAGGCCTTTGCTATTTCTCATGCCTCTTGTTCTCTGATCCCCACCCTATTTGTGCCTCCAGCCCGGCTAAAAAACTTGGGAGAGAGCAATCCTGGAAAGGCTGGGATTCACAGAAGCCTTGGAGATGTTCAGATACCCTTGTTATCTTCCCTGCATTGAGAGCAGATCAGAGCTGACAGCACCGCCCAGGCCCCACCTTGCTGGCACCAGGGGCTGTACTCGACAGCCATGGTCCCCACCTCTCCTCTGAGGCATTCTTGCATAAAGCCCACCACTCAGGGTGGCACGGGCCCCACCTTCCCTCGGAGGCACTGCTGCATTCCCTGCCTTCCCTCCCAGTCCCTCCCTGCTAGATAGCCCTTCCCCACCTACTCACCGGGTTGCCTGGATCCTCAGGACATCTACAGCAGCTTCCTACAGCAATGTCACGTGAGGAAAGCATCTAAAGCTTTTGCAGCTAAAATGCCATGTAAACAAAGAGGTGAGTTCACCCCGCACTCCAAAGCTCTTGTGATGTTGATTTCTTTAATGGCCAGCAGCCACACTTTGGGAACAGGACAGGCACAGGAGAGCTGGTCCCTGCACCAACAGGTACAGTCCTTCATCCTCCACAATGCTGTGTACCCGGAGCCCCAGCTGCCTTCCAGGCAAAGTCAGGCTGTCCCTGGGAGGTTTGCCTGTACAAGGGCTCCAGTGTCTGGCATGTTGTCTGGAAAGCACTGTTTAGAGACACAACTACCACAGCCCCTTCCCTAAAGGTTCCATCCCGGCACTGAGCAGAGGCAGAGCACAGCCCCGGCAGAGTGGCTGACTGCATGTCAAGCAAAATCGGCTTTTCGGTGGAACACACTGCTTTAGTGAGGGCCCATATGTTTCTGAGTTATCTGTTCTGAATTCCCTCTTATTATCCCAACTCCTCTACCACCACCCTCCTCCCTCTACCCTCTCCTCAGGCCTCCGCCGTGATGCAGAGGTTAAATAAAATAGCATTTCCTTCTAATTTAGCCTTTGTCTTTGGCCTGAAATGCCCTTCAGGCACTTCCAGGTCAGGGAAAACCCCTTCCCAGGCATTTCATTGTAGATAATGTGGCTGATTCATGCTGTGGCTGCTACTTTTGGTGCTTGGGCTCTGCCTCCTTTTCCCTCCCCACAGCACCACCTCTCCTGGTCAGATTTTGTAAGCCATCTCTTGGGAAACTGGGAGCCACAGGAGAAAAAAAAATAAGAGCAGGTTAGATGTACTGCAGCAAAGCCTCTGTGCACAGTAGAAAATAAATCTGTGTGTATCCAGAGCACGAGAGAACACTGGCCCTGCTCTAGGAGGGGCTGAGCCATGGAAGCAGCAATACTTTGCAATTATGCCACTCCTCTTTGAGCTCTTGAGTGCCGGAGTGGACAGAAGTGGGAGGACTCATCATAAAGCTGGGCAAATATAGCAAGAGATGGAGGAACATACACAAATCTGCCTCTAGAAGCATCACCCGTGTGTTATTCGTTAGGTTGAAGGTGCAATACAAAGCACCAGCATTCATTTTCCTTTTTTATAAAATCCAGTATCCTGTTCAGCATCTTCCTGGAGACTCCCTCTAACATAACACCCGACCGAGATAATGCTGGTAAAAGAACCAATGGTGTAAGGGGAAGAGCTATAAAGGCCAGTATATAATTTTTAATGGAGTGTTGTTATTTTAACCTTTCCTTCCTTGTTCAGTTTTATGTATTTGAGTCAAAAGTGCAGAGGCAGCAGGGAGATAGCATTAACTTCACCCTGTACCATACAACATAGGTAAAAAGGGGGGAAGGCTGACTTGTTTTTGTCACTCACGTGGTCTCCAAGGTAAGTACAATGAGTTCAGAAGGAAAGTATCTAGTGCTGGTGTCCCACACATTTTTCTGGCTGTATTTGTCCATTTCTGTCATGGTTGAGTGTGCAAATGTGTGGCTGGGGAACAGTTATGATTGTCATGTGTCCTAGAACCTGGCCCCAGGTATTTTCTCACTGGCTGCTCTCACAGGAGATGCAGTAGGGATGCAGGAGAAGGTAAGCACTGAGTAAAGCACGAGGTATGGGTTATTTGTGTTCGTCCATGGTTATCCATGGATTAAGAACCCTGTATCATTGGATGAAGCTGTAGGGAATTAGATCACAGGACCCTTTAAGAAATAGAAACTATCTATCTATCTATCTATCTATCTATCTATCTATCTATCTATCTACTTTACCTATATACCTATCCATCCATTTTAAAGCAGCAGCCTCCTAAATATCTCTCTAAAACATTTCGAAAAGCCAAGCTGGCAAGCCATGAAAATCAGAGGGAGACAGCAGAGTGGGGAAAGCACCTGAGAGCCGGGAATAGAGGACAAATGGTCACCACCCCTGCAAGGGTCCCAGCCCCCATTCTCACCCTGCTAGCATCCCTCCCTTTGGTAAACAGAGACGGGCAGATTTTCACCTTGTCTCCTCAGACAGAGGAACTGGCCCTTTGTTTCACTGTGTGACTCCCCGGCAGATGGAAGGTGCCTGAGGGGTCTTGTTCAAGGAAAGGCTTCAGTATGCAAAATGTGCCCACAGGCAGACAGGAGAGGGGTGTGTTTCCTCCTCTGAAGGAACTGGGTGAAACAGTTTTTGTCTCCTGATGGTCCTCTTTTGACTTTGAGAAGACGTAAGTAGTCTGTAGTTTTACTAACTGGAGCCTTTTGTTTTAATAGGAACTGAGACAGAAACCTGGCATTTGGAGCCAAACTTTACTTCCAAAGGGGGAGAAAGCCAAAATCCTGATGACAGAAGCATGTGCATATTTCAAATATTTAAAATTCTTGCGCAAAATTTCTTAGGAGGTGAGAATCTGACTCATAAATCAGTGTGATGCAAGCTTTGCAAAGTCCTAATATTTGCCAATCCTTGCTTTCAACCCCAGGGGATTTACTGATTTTTATTCTTGTTGCTTTCAGTGGAAGTAAGAGAGGCAGACAGAGGAAATAGCCAAGCCAAGGAAAAAGAGTTGACGAGAAGCCCATAGATAGTTGGTCAGTTAGTCTATCACTCAATGGTGTGTTTTACCAGGTCTTCTTCCAAGGCCATTGCACTACGTGTGGCCTAAGCTGGATGTATGTGCTTTCTCCAGCCTCCTACAAAGCAAAAAGCCGGGCTGAGGCAGTTACATCTCTGAAAACATATTGATTTCTTGTAGGAAGTGTCAGGCTCTGCATGGGGAGATTCATTTCCACACCCAGCTCTACTGTGATGGCAGCTCAGATCTACCCCTGTGGGTGGGCAGTCTCTGGGTTGAAACCAGGCACCATCACTGGACCTGTTATGATGGTTTGGAGGACTTTGGCTGGCTGGTAACAGGAGGATGCCCACAGTGCTGTTGGCATGGTTTGTCCCTTGTTTCATTATTTTCCTTCCCTACTCTGACCTATTATTAACAGACCTACCTTCTACCTAGTGTTCCTGTTTCCCCTGATATATTTGTAAAAGGCCTCTTATTCTCCTTAATCCCTTTGGCTATAATTAACTCATTCTGCATTTTTGCTGCCCTTATCTTTTCCCTGCAAGCCTTAACTGACTGAATATTCTTGTTTGGTTGCCTCCCTGTTTTCCATTTCTGCTAAAGGTTTTCTTTTTAATCCTCAGATCTCTGAGCAGGCTTATTTCTTGCATTTTTCTTCTTTATTTACTCTTCTTTCCCTCTCCCACTTTGCTGTGTAAGGTAGACCCCATCTAGGATGTGTAGATCTCAGGACTGACTCACATAGCACATTACTTGCTCCATTTCTTAATTCACTTCAACTCATTCACGTTTTTCCTTTGACACTATGCAATTTTTTTTTTTTTCCACTTCTGGATTTACCCTTTCTTCTTGGGGGATTCCTACCTTCTCAGACAGTTCCATTCTTTCACCTAATACCTTTTGTTCTACAGAAAAGATGCAAAGTAAAAAAATACTTCTTTTTCAGAAAGCAATTTTTATGCAGGGTTTATTTTTGACCCAGAAAACCAGAAGGGCTCAGTGTGGACTCAGAGCTCTCCAGCACTCTGTGGCTGTGCATCGGGGTGGTAAAAGCCCACAAGGGATGGTGCAGACCTGTTCACCATCACCGTGCTGGGGCAGCCTGTCCTGCCTGCTGTCTTAGGGTGGAGAAGGAGGGGGTTTCTCTCTGAATGAGCCACCCTCTCATTCCTCAGCCCACTGCTACCACCTCCCTCAGGAGCAAGCACAGCCAGAGGATGATTTAGCTGCTAACAAAGAGATATAAACAAAAGTGCAATCTCCAGCCATGGTTTTCCTCTCCCTCCCAAGGACACCTGAAGCAGAGGCCACCAGGCCATGCAGGTACACCCACCGTGTAATGAGTGCAGTGAGTGGGGATGGGGATGAACGGCCCATTCTTTTGTTCCTGTTATTATGGAAACAGAGGAGAGGGCTGGCTGCTTGCTCCACTCCATGCTCAGTCCTGGCTGAGGGCAGCAGCAGCTGCCTATGGCCATGCCCACAGCCAGTCTTGCTGGCCATTGTCCCTGTCATCACTCTTAACAAAGCCCATGGCCACTTTTTTGTCCTTTACTTTCCTCCAGTTTCAGGCTTTGCTGCTCTAGCACTGCGGTTCAGCAAGGTAGAGTGGGGGGAGGGAAGGAGGAAGAAGTCTGGGGGGGTTGTTTTACAGAAAAAGAAAAAAAAAGTGAAAAGGCAGTCCTTCAGGGCCTGGGCATGTGGGTGGCTTTGCCACTTCTGTTGCCTGATCCACCTTTTCAGACACACATGAGAAAACTCCTGAGAATAGCCCTGAGCCCAGAGTGCTCCGGCATCCCGAGCACAGGCAAGGGGACAAGAGGAGCCCAGCATGCCAGAAGGGGAACAGCGAGGCCAGGCTGCTCCCAAACACACTCACACATGCACACCTACCAGCCTCTTTCCACAAAAGAGGCTTCTTTCATTTCCTGTGAGAGGAGGAGGCGGGAGAGAGGGAACTTGGAGGCTGCAAATTCCTCAGCCACATATCTCGCCTCCCTCTCCTTTCCTATGCTGCCTGCCAGCTCCACGTTCAGGGGCTGCAGCTCCTGCTTCCCATACAAATAGGCAGGGCTGAACAACTGTGCTTTTAAACCTTGTGAGACATTCTGTTGCTTTGGGGGTTGTTTTCTTATCACAGCATTTGTGTGCTTTGCCTGTCAGAGCCACCTCAAGGCTGCTCTAACTCCAAAGGGCCAAGTTGTTGGGTAGCTGGTTTGGAGCACAGGTGTGCCTTGTGCTGTGGTTTCAGCATTTTTTTTCCACGGAGCTGCCCCCTTCTTGCCCTCAGCCAGCCTCAGGAAGCTTATCTTCATGCATATTGACAATTACCCTGTGCTGGACCGATGCTTTGCCAAATCTTCAGCTCTGTACCTGCCATTTCAAAGGGATATGGTTGTCAAACACCCACCTTGTCACAAAACTGTGAGCTGGAGACACTAAAGCAGCAGGTGGTACCCAGGTGTGTTAGGCTAATCCTCAGCTTTTCCAAGGCAGGGTTACTTTACCCTCATGAGTAACTAGGACAAGAACAGGAGAGGCAGATGATGTTTCTGTTTCTGTTACTTGGCGCTTGCAGGCTTTCCCTTATTTTTTACCAGTTAGGCTGTATTGCTTCTCCTGTGTCAGGGACAGACATTAGGGGTAATGAGTGAGATCTTATTCTCTCCAGAGCTGTGGCAAAGCACCAGGGCTGCTGTGGCTGTGAGAAGGTGGTGGTTCTTAGCCTGTTCAGAGCATCTGATGGTGTGCTGTGGCTCAGTTAGAGCCACTGCTGATGCAGGAGGGAGTCCAGCTGGCTCCTCTGTCTCTTTGCCTGATCCTGGAGGCATAAATGAGTGGTATCAATCAGAAACCATGCCCAAAAGTCAGGTAGATTTGGTGTTCATTTTAACAGGGGAAATCCTGTGCACTGAGATTTCAGGACCTGGTGGCTGGAGTGCAAAATGCATGGAGAGAAAGCGCAATTCTGCAGAACATTTCCTAAGGCATCCAAGGACTCTCTGAAACCCACAAAGCCTGCCCTTAAAACCACAGCTGCAACAAAAGAGGAAGAGTTCACAGCAGAACTGGGAGCATATTAAACCTTGCAAAATTTGTTTCTTTCTGTGGTGGGGAGCATGTGTATAAATACATACATACATACACAGAGAGAGAGAGAGCTGTGCTTTTTCAGCATTGGGGCTAAAAGTGAAGGTAGGATGTAGGAATGCTGAGCAGGGCTCAGGGTTATTTCAGGTGTGGCTGGATCAAATGCAGTCACCTGAGCCGATGGCTTCACAAGGAGAATGACCAGTCTTCCAAGGACCTAGTGCAGTGGATTTAAAGGATTCTAGGTGGTTTGTAAGCCACAGAGGTAAATTCAGCAAAGATGTACATGGGAGAGTGAACCACCAGAAAGAGAGCAGCAAGGATGAGGGTGTAGATGAAAAGATGTTGAAGTGGTGCAGAGTGCATAGGGCAAAAGGAGTGTAATTTCCAAGTGACACTAAGGAAGAACATAGGAAAAGAAAGTAAAAAGACTGTGTTAAAATATAGCCAGCTGTCTAACATTCCAGTACCATCTCTATTCTTGTCCTGACACCACTGAGTGCAGTTGCTGTTGAGTTCCGAATTCTGCAGGGTCCTAAGAAGGCAGTGTTCAAAGCTGACCCCAGTGAGACTGGACAAGGTGGCTGCTTTCCTGGGCATTAACTCAGGAGCTCAGGGTTAACTCTGTAATGCAGGACCTTTGCTGGGCAGGTGTGTATCCCTCCTGAACAACTTTGCTGCAGCTGGAATGACTCTGGCAACAGGGATCTTCACAAAGAAAGGAAATTCATGAAGCCTGTGCCTAGACACTTTGTCTGTAAGAGCTGTTGCTTTACCTGGAGAAGCCTCTGGGCCTGTGGTGCTGGTGCATACATTGGGAATGTGCCTATGGTATGGTTTGCAGTCAGAGCTGCACATTTTGCCTGATGCATGTATCCATTCTTGGCATATGACCATGTCCTAGGCCTGCACTAACACAGATTAATGGATTGCCACAACACTACATGATGTAAAAAAATCCTGCCTTAACTAAGCAGGCATAGACTGTAGGGGTCTGAGTTAAGCAGGTGTAGAGCCTGTTTTAAATCTGACAGAGCTGTAGCTCCTGGGTGCAGTGGACTCGCCTCCTGCAGGACTTTAGAAAGCACTGAAGGAAATGATCTGGATATTCTTGCTGCTATCTCAGTTCAGAGCACAGGGTCAGCAGAAAAACAGCTACTCCATGCTATGTCTGGACTGCAGGCAGACAGGCTCCACTGGGCAAGCCATAGCCCTGATTCCCTGACCTCCTCATCCAGACCAGGGATGTGGCTGGAGCTCCCTGACCTCCTTTAGCCCACACACCCAATCTTTCTTCCCAGGAAGTCAGATCAGAGCTGCTGTAAGCCTCAAGATGGAAGGTCCAAGGAGTGGCTGAGACCAGGGCTTATAGCAGTGTTTCTGTCTCTGGGATTATCCATGTCTTCCCTTCCACTGGTGCAAAAATTCACTTTCATATCCCTCAAAGTCAGCTTGCTGTGGAATTAGTGAAGAAAGAGAGTAAAGCAAGAAGATAATGCAGTGGGGGAGCATTTCTTTACATCTTTCCTGGGTAGAGGCATCGTCCCTGTTCCCATCACTTGCAGGACCAGCTGTGATTTCTGGCAAGGCCAGACACAGCCATCACTCTCTAGGCTCCTTTCCCTTTCATTGTCCCTCTGGAGAACAGGATTCTTGTTAGAAACCCTGAAAGTATCATTGAGAGCCAGCTCTATTATTCCCTAGCCAGTGAAGCAAGACAGGCATACTCTCCCACAACCTAGGGATGCCCCTCTGATCTATTACCAATGGGGCTATCTTTAATGGGATCAGAGCCTGCCCTTTTTCACATCCCACAGGGACAGCACCTGCCCACCAGAGAACAAAGAGGAAACCTGTTGTGATGGGAAAAAAAAGACAGAGTTCTCTCCAGAGAGGCAGCAAGGCTGTTTGATTAAGAGCATCTTTCTCCCAGCCAGCTGGTTTGCTAGCAAAACAAACCAACTAGACTTCATCTTTATGCAAGAGAGAAAATCTCTGTGAAGCAAATGCCATGAGATCCATTTTATTCACCTATATAAACCACAGGAAATCTGGGGAAATCTTTGCAGAAAAAGACTGTAGCAGCAAGGGGGACAATATTTCTGCCTAAAACAAATATTTTAAAAATATTTTAAGGGGTAATTTCAGTGCAGTATTTGAAATTCTGCAGCAGAGAGATCTATCTAGAAGCTTCATCTCTATCTTGTCTTCCTCAAAAGACACAACAGTTGCCATTGCTGTACATTTCTCTGTAGCCCCTGTCTTTGCAGAGGTGCAGCATCCCAGTCAGGCAGGTCTGATTCCAGCTGTGTTTCCTGCATGAATGTCCTCTGGAGGCTGTCCCATCTATGCACATCTGCCCAGGAGTACCCTTTATCTGTAGCACTCCCAGTCCTGGGGCAAGAAACCAGGATGGGACCAAACAACCCCCATCTCCTTGACATTGGTGCCAAACTCCAAACCAAACCATGCCCTTTTATTTCTCTGCCTGTTTCTCAAATTGGAGACCAGGTTTCATTGCTGGTGCTTATCCCATTAGCTGCCCAGAGGAAAACTGGCATGTGATCACAGGTGCAGGTTCCAAGGGGGTCAGAATAAGGTTGCCTGTGACACAGGCACCTTTGTGGTGCATGGTTCATTAGCCCAGTCCAGAGTTGGAGTGGAAGGCATACTTGGGTGTGTTTGTGCATCCTAGTTTCTTTAGAGTTTGGTTACTCTTGCAGAAGTGTAATTGTGATCAAAGTTTTATTCCAGTTGATGCAGCACGTAGCAAGAAGTTCACCTTCAGTTAGAGAGGATCTTAATATGACCTTCCTTAAAAAACGGGGCATTGTTTTGAGTTGTTAAACAGCTGCTGTGTTCCACCCCACTAATGGTTGCAATTCAGGAGTGAATAATACAATCCTTAGATAAACAGCTGGTAAAATAATTGGGATCTTTCCTTGGCGGAGGGAAGCAGGCAAGTTACTCAACAAAAAAAAAATTATTATTCTCACTGCCTAGGAAATGAAGTGCTCTCCTTTTCATCATCAAGTGGGCTGTCACACACAATCTCTCCCCACCCTTCTGGAAGCAGCCCAATACCATTTGCAGTGCTCTCTTCACTCTCATAGGAAGAAGAGACCATTTTAGTTTGGGTTCATGTATCTTCTCTGTTTTCCTTCCTGACCTTTGTCTCTTTCTCCATCCCATCCCTGGTCTTCCTAAAAATAACCCTTCCAACTGCCCTACTGTTCTGTACGGGAACAAACACCACCTCTTTTCTTGAGGCAGCTGCCACAGGGCTGCAAGAGAAGCAAAAATCTCCCCCAGCCTCTCCCTCCTGCCCAGCTCCTGTGTCCAGGCTGTGTCTGCTGGGCTGGGGCAGGACTGCAGAGCACCGGGCCTTGGGTCTTGGCCTCCATGGGATGAACAATTTCCCGTTGAAGGTTACTCACTTCCTGTTTTCCGTATTTAGACAATCTGGGCCTACTGGGAGTTTTGATTTGTTCTAAACTTCAGCTGTTTTAAACGTTAAGTCACGGGAGACTGAGGTAAGGGGAAGGAGGGGGAAAGGCTTGGAGACAAATTAGGGTTATTTAATAGCGGGACTGTGTTCTCTCTGCAGTGTTCTAGTGACCAGTGGAGCATGTGAAAGGAAGGTCAGGGGCTGACAGCATGGGAGATGGGGAAAGGGCTGCTTCCCAATGGGCCGGGGCTGGAGGCGCTGCGTGCGGTGCTGTGTGTGCCTGGGGCTCTCCGTGAGCGTGTGTGGTCAGCTCTTGGAATCAGCCAGGGGGATGCACTCCAGTGACTAATATCTCCAATGTGTCATTTGTGCCACAAACAGCTGTATGGAGGTGGTAAGAGCAGTGCAGCAGCTCCACAGCAAAGGCAGGGAGGAGCTTCTAACCCAGGGAGTGCCGTGCCCTTTCCCTGTGCCTATCAGTGCACACCACATGCTGACATTTGTTAGAACTTGCCCTAAAGTTTGCTAGGCTGGAGCAAGTTAACACTTGTATGTAGCTGATAGGGCAGGTCATGTCTTCTTTATGCCTGCTTTGCAAGGGTAAACTGAGGCACTGAGCGCTGTAATTTTGCTTGTTATCAGAAAGTGTGTGTGTGAGGGAATGGGGTGAGTCCTGGCACCAGTCAGGCAGTGGTCTGCCTCCAGAGATGTGCTTTTTCATCAAGAACATCTTTCCTGTGCTGTGGGAGTAATGCTTGGAAAGAAGAAAATACTGTGCAGTCCAGAGGACCTGTGAGCTCAAAGGTTATGTGAACAATTTTGGTCTGTTCCTTCTTGTTCATCTAGTTCTCTTTTATCTATGATTAGCTCTCAACATGGGGTGGTTCTACTTCCAAATTTTTCAAGGATCCACAGAAAAAAGAAAAAAAAAGGAAAAAAAAAATGCCAATGTGGGCAAGGGAACTAAAGAACCAGAGATAAAAAATCACAACCAAATAGACAACAAAAGGTCCCAGGTGAAGAAATTTGCCATGTCCCCTCTGCCTGACAGAGAACAGGCAGGAGCTGAATCAAGAGCCAGAGGAAACTAAAAGCATTGGGGGAAGACTTTGGTGAAGCACTGAAGTGTTTAGAAGAACCAAGTGTCCATGTTCACACTCTGGCATTGATAGGCCCAACTCCAAATGATTTACACAGGCTCTTGACCCTCCTGACCCAGAGTCAACTTTCCCCCAAATAACTCCCTGCAGCCCAGAGTGCAGAACCACAGGGAGAGGTGTGTGCACCATACAGGCGAGTCGGTGCTTTCTGCCTGGTGCTGCTCTATAGGCTGGGTTAACATTATACTTCCCTGATTCAGGTTTTTATAGACCAAACAGTAGCAGTTCCCTACCTCAGTGGTATGTCGAAGCCTTTCCCTGAAGGAGGGGTTAGTTCACTATTGTCTTTCTACCTGCTGGATGTTTTCTCTTCTGCATGTCTCACCCTGCAAGCGTGTTTTGTTCAGATGCGCTTTAGGTGCACAGAAATGCAACTTAGTTCTTGCTGCAAATGCAGGGCAGTTCTGCACTGTCTGCCATAGGTTTCCTCTGATGGGGGTTCTGGGCCTCCCAGCAGCCCCTTGGTGCAATGTGAGCCCTGGATTTAGGACAAGCTCTGGATCTGACAGGGACTGATCCACCAGGGCTGACTGCAAAGCTGGCACCACAGAGAATTGCACCCAAAGCTGTTCAAGCAAATGGTGTCTCTGAACTGGCACCAGCCAGCTGCCCTGATGCTGAGGTTTGATCTATTACACCCAGAGCAGCCTGGTTTGCACTCGTATCACCATGCTTAAAGAACAGTCACTTAATCTCACTTAGAAATGTTTACTTGCAAGGACCAGATGGCCCAGGGAATTGGGCTAAACAAAACATTTTACTTCTAGGTCATGCATCCTAATCCAGTCCAGGTTGGTGATAAATGAACATACTCACCTGATAGCCACTTTTGGCTTCATTTTTGGTTGCTTTTCAGGCTAATTTCTAAGGGGAGATGCCTCACCACAAAATCTTCTCTGCCCTGCCACAGTTGTTACTGATTTGACTGTCTCTGTGGAGAAGCCCAGGATCAAATGCTCCATGGCGCCAGACTGTTTTCTTTTGCAGCTTGCAGGTAAGGGGAAGTTGTCCTGTGTCTGGCTGTGTCACGCCTGCTCTGTGGATGGACAGGAGCTCAGTTTGTAAATCTCCTGCCCCAACCCCCTCCACCAAAATGAAATTAATTCTTTAAAAAATGGGAAAATGCTTAATTGCAGTTGACATATAGGCACTCTCTGCTATGAACTTTACATGCAATCACAGATAACAGCATCAAAATTAATGCCTGCTTCCCACTTATCCTTCTATAAGCAATAAACATTTGGCAAGTCAGTAAATAACAAAATTCTCATGTGGCCATCTACAGGTCACCAGGATACTTAAGAAGTTTGCGTTAATTATACCACGTTTGCCATCAAAGAGGGGATATTAACCCTTTCGAGCTGCTGCAGGAAAGCAGTGGAGTAATTTGAAAGTAAGTAAATAAAATCTTGTCACTAAAAGTGCAATCTTTGCAAAACAATAACTTAAAAAGGGATGTTTGAAGCAAAAACCTCAATAGACATCATGGAAAATACAGTACCTTTTCAGCTTCCCTTTTATTTATTTTGTATTTTGACATCAAACACTCCCTGTAACCTAATCTTCTTGGCTTTTGATGTGGCCGTGGAGACATGACAATTAAGCACTGCTTAAAACAATAATCCCAACAACAGGAACCAAAGGCAAGTAATGTCAGGGTTCCCCCCTCACAAAAATCCTGTCCCCCGGTGTTTGGTGGTAGTGAAAGGAGTATAAATCCCAATTTGTTGCCTTGATATCTGCTCTGTGCTTACACTTTACGTTGAACTTTACACACTTGCTCCATTTCCATTCCCCGCTGTTTGTTTTCCTTCTGCTATGCGAAATGTCTGGAGACAAACACAATACACGCATTGCAGAGAGATGGTTTGATCTTTCACAGATTAGTGCCACCTGACAAACATGGGATTATTTATTATCTGTGTTGCAGGAACTGCTGAAGCCCCCGCTCAGAGAAGCACGCTCCTCCGGGCGCTGGGGGATGCACCACCCCTCCTGACAGCCTGATGGATTACGGCCCCAGTGCTGTCAGCAGATCCAACCAAAGCAGCAAACTGCAGAGAGGCAACCCCCAGGTAAGCCACCATCACAACCTGAATGGGATGTGTACTGTGCAACCAAAGCAAACAGCTTGATCATTTCATATTTTAAAGAGATGTTGCTAGTTCTCTTTCCTCTGCTATGCAAAGATGGAGGGAGAGAGGCTGAGTTTAGTTATAATCCCATTTTAAACCTGCCTGAAAAAGAACGTGTTTCTTTTTAAATGAAGCTTGTAAAAAGAATGCTATAAACTGCCTTTTTTTTTTTTTTAATGGGTGTTTGCACTGAGCCTTGCTGAACAAGTTAGAGATGATTAACTCATCTGAAATGATGCAGGAAGGCCTTGTCCCAGTTGTGTGTTCTTCCTTCAGCTCATGGAGAGCTGCTGCAACTCTGGTATTCACAAGCAGGGCTTGCAACCAGGGCTGGGCAGGAGGCAGCAGGGGGAAAGAGAGGCACTGCTAGAAAGGGCTGGCATTTACACACACACACTGAAAAAGGAACCTAGGTTGTTTCTTTCCTTAATGAGTAGAGTTGTCCCAAGCTGGTTTCCACAGGGAATCAGAGGAAACACAAAATTCATTCGCAGTTTTCTTGAAAATATTGTTGCAGCAGCAGCAGCAATGCCCACCCCTACACACGCCAGGGGGACTTTGCAAGACTTTGCTTCACTTTGCAAGGCCCCAAGGGGTTCCTTGTGTGGGCCAAACTTGACTTGAGTTTGAAACTTGACTGTGGGATGAAAGAAGCTGCAAAGTTTTGGTTGTGGAAGATCTGTTTGGTAAGCATTTCCATCCTCACATGCCAGTCCACGTGCACACCTCCCTGCACCAAGGGCTGCAGCCCTTCCCCAGGGCACCACTGGGCAGCTCCAGGCTGGCCATCCCCCCCATGCTCCCTTTAGGCCACTGACATGGACAAATGGCAAGAAACACATTTCCAGGTGGAGAGTGTTCCTTTGGAGAACTTTTCCTGGTCTAATACAGGTCCTGCCTTGAAATCCATTAAGCAGCTGGCTACTTTTCTACGTTTACAGTGCTTTTACAGTGCTTTTAAAATTTGTTCTTAATGTAAAAGTATTTCTCCATACATTTTAATAAAAGAATCAACACAAAAAAAATTTCAAGAGAAACCACAGTTCATCATCTACAATGTGACTACTACCTCAAAATTTAAACTAGCTTAGAAACTTAGGTACACTTAACTGCATGACCTCATCACCCCAAAACACCACCAGATAATGAGGTTTTGTACCTGTGCTTCTAATACTAAATCATTCTTTAACTAGCTATTTTTTGTTCTACCCTGTTAGGTTTCCAAAATATCAATAGACTGCTCTGCATAAAGTATAAGCTAATAATTCTACTGGCAACAATGATAATTTTTCCTCTCCCTTCTAGAAGCAGCTTTTATGACATGAAGCAGGGCACAGGTAGTTTCACAAAAAAGGTATTTATTATTCTTAGCAATATTCACCTTGAAGGAATATGAGGAAAGCATACACTTTTTACAGACAATATATAAACATGTTGTACATAATTAACAATAATTTAGTTCACTAATCCAAAAATAAGCAAAATAAAAATTAAAATAAAAACAGAAAATACTGAAGAATCTTTTTATGCTGATACAAGTACAAAATAATTTAAATCTCAACTGCCGTTGTCTATGCTGCAGTGACTGACAATATATTGCACTTTGTCAACTGTATCAGTAATCCCTGTCTTTCACCCACATCCCTTCCTCTCTGCCCAAATCCTACAGAAATTTGAGTTGGGTACATAAAATATACAACTGTACCATTGTAAGAGGTAAAAATTAAAAAGGACTTTATTTTTTTACCTCAGTAGATTAAAAATTCTTATGATTTCTCCCAACCAATTTAGTTTCCCATTTATTTCCACTTCTTTACAAAGTGCACCTATATGCCTATGCAGACCAAAAAAAAGGAGGAAAGCAGGATTTTCATGGCTGCTTGGTTCTTAATTATAAAATACTAGAATTACAGGTTTAAAAAAAATTTACATACATCCATTTTTTATTTCATTCTGTTTTCTTTCTTTAAAGCAGGACTTTTGCAGTAAAAATACAATTTGGCTTGATCAAAAAAAAAAAACAAAAAAAACCAAAAACAACACCCAAAAGAAAAAAACAAAACCAAACAAAAACCCCAACAACAAAATAGTTAAAATTTAAAAAAATAAAATAAAAAGCTTGTCACAGAGTTAAGCTTACGTGGTTTACATTATCAAACCCCTCTGTTCATTGGGGCATTTTAATCAGAAGTATACCTAAATATGTACACTGCATGTTATACTGGAGCTTGTGTTTATGAGAGGCATCAGATCATAACAATCAATAGAATACACTTCACATTGGCAATAGCTTTGTTTTCGGTCATTAACGTACAATGTGGTTTAATAATGGGAGATTAAAATTTCTTTTTTTTTATTCTTTTCTCTTTTTTTTTTCATATAAAATCCGCTATGGAAAACAGACGTTCCCCTTAGAACGGTGCTTTCTCTCAGCTGTCTGTGTCTGGGATTTGACGGATGTGTGAAGCTCAAACTGATTGTCTCTTTTTTCCCCTCTGCAGTGATCTCAGCCTCCTTTCTGCCCTTCCTCCCTGTCAAGTCCACCGGGGCCTGGATGCCTGAGACAGCACGCGCTGCCTGCGTGTGGATGTGGTGGCCACACTGCCCAAAGTTTACCCAAGCAGCTAATCTGCATTTTTAAGCGACAGCTGCCAACACAACAGAACAAAATGCTTCAACCTCTGAAGTCTGCGAGCAGGACGGTTTTTGTGCCCCCATTATAGTTTTGGCTGTGCTAGAACTTATACAGGCATTTACCAAAATTATGTTGCAGCTATCACCCCTTGCTAGAGCAGGATTGCCTTCCCGGGAGTTTATTCCAAACAGTTTGTCTGACCTAGGTTGTCAGGTTTAAGGAACAATAGGGTAGTTGGGAGAGGGGCTCCTTTTTTTTTTTTTTTTTTTTAAATAAATCTTTCATGTTAGGGAGAAGAATGAAGGTTGTGTCAAAATAATCACCATCTTGGGCATATTAAAATCCTGTATTACGGCTACATTTTTGCTTTGTTCCTCGCCCTCGCAATCTTTTCCCCCTTCTTAGTAACTTTGGTATGGAAGATGGAGCCAATCCAAGAGGGCTGTTGAGTACATTTCCCCTCTCCTTGTTTTGAAGGCAACTTTTCTTACAGGGTAGCCATTGCAAATGACAGCACAAAAACATGCAATCAGAGGGGTGGAGGCTTTTTGTGGAAAACAAAATAAATATGACTTTGTGTCTGATTTTAAAAATTACAGTTTAATAAAGATGCCCTTTTCTTTCTTTTTTCTTTTTCTTTCCTTTTTTTTTTTTTTTGGCTTTTCTTGTTTTTTTCTCCTATCCCAAATAAAGTCCACAATAGAAATCCAGCATGTCTGGCTTCCAGTGAGCCAATTCCATCCTGGGAGGCTGCTTATATCTCTTTACAATATTCACAGTAATAACAAAGAGAGAAAGGAAAGCCAGTTCCAAGCCTCCTCCTTCAGCTTCTGCGATCTTTTGCTTCCTGCTGGACCATTAAGTATCGAACAGGTGAGTTCTTTTTTCTTATACCTGAGGGGGCAAAGTGCATTACAGGCACCACTACACATTTCTGCAGAAGACCCATCATTTGCAAGGTTTTAGTCCAGCATTAAGAGTTAAACCACATGGGAGCAAAGGTCTCCTTTTGCCATCCCTACATTTTCCTCTTGGCAGAACACTGTCTTACTTGGTGTCATCTTAGGCAATGTCCCATGTTCTTAACATCTGGATGGGTCTCTTGGTCATCAGGTTTTATCCCATGGCTGTAACCATGCTGGATGGGTGTGGGTGTCCAAATGAGATGCTGGAAGAAGGGTGGATGGGGGTAGGTGTTGGTAGGATGTGTCCAGAATGGCTGAAAGGGGGCAAATGCCCCATGGGTGCCATGTGACTGGCAAGGGCAGCAGCACTGAAGGGAGACGACTTCTCCTGCATGCACTTGGACAGTTCCTCAAAACACTCAGAGCCTTTCTTGCTTTTCTTTGATTTGTTGGACATTTTCCTATTCCTGGTCTGAATTCCTTCCTTTTTCATGGTCAGAGGCCTGTTCACCTGCAAGAAATGAGAAAATCAGGCTCATGCAGACAAAGTGACCTTATTGTGCAAAAATGAAAATATTTGGACAGCCCCCATGTGTTTTTCCTGGATGGAGACCTTTTTCTGGCAAAAAAAAAAATGGTGTTTCTCTCTCCAGAAGTTGTTTATATTGATTTGTTTAATAAAACCACAGACACAAAAAAACCCTAGACATGAAAAATAAATTGAACTGAATTTGGCAGCTGATGACTCTCTTTCCCGTAGGCCTACCCTCAGTCCTCATTAATTTCCTAATAGAAGATCAAACTAGGAGGCACACGCTGACCCAAATTCAATCCTGAGACATGAGCAATTTTGCACCAGTAACCTCTGTTACGTACAGTGTAAAATAACGTTCCGATGCATCAAGTGTTCCTGATTAGGATTAATTTCTTTAAAAAACTAAAATAATACAAAAAAAGCCTTAGATACAAAGTCAAAATGAGGATAAGCCCATGAGGATTAATTTTTTCAGAGCCTGTTCCAAATGGCCTCTGTTTCTGGAGGGAACAGCACACAAACCCCACTCAGTTAAACCCAAGTGTGGCAGCTCTATTTTGCCTGATTTGCCCAAGCGTTAGAAGCCAAGCTAATACATTGTAATGTCACTGAACTTAGCATCACTATGCTGACAAAGAACGGCTGTCACTTCCCAGGGGAACCTTAGAGACGGGGGAAGGAATAAAACAACCAAACCCCTGAAACCAATAAAAGCCTAGTGTACACCACGCAGTTAAGACATCAATCTGCACTAAGCAAGCAGCGACACATGAGATGAGTAAATACTCACATTGTGCAATTTGTAGTAGAGTCCACAGGCGTTACAAACCGGGTCCCCGTTTGCATTACGTCGCCATAAGGTCGTGGTGGTTGTCTGACAGTTGGCACAACAAGTCCCTGCTCTCCTGGCCGCTGACTAACCAAGAGAAAAAGAAAATTAAAACATACCACCATGAGAAAGGTCAAATTGGATTCAATGTTTAGTTTGGGGAGAACTTCTTACTAAGATTTTACAAAGCATCACGGCTGGAGGAAAGTTGCTGTCGGTTTCAAGTTGTATGAATGTTATCTTTTGTTTAAATTTAAATATTCTCCTATGCAAACTTTCAAGCCCCATAGCGCTCTGTGCGCAAGGGAAGTAAGGAGAGAAACAATGAATCTTGGATTCCATGAACAAAAATTTTAGAGGGGGGAAAAATAATCTTGACCTTTTCAAATTTTCCCTTTCCAGGATTCTAGAATGCATCATGAAAATGCATTTCCCTTTTTCTTTTATGACCAGTTTAGTCTTTCCCAATGTTGGGACTGCATTTGAAAACAGGGAATCTGTAAGAATGTGATTTTTATCCCTACTCTGGCCCTTGAAAGGTGGACACAAAAGAAAATGAACCACATTACTTAGCTGGGTGCAGTATTTATCAGAGCCATCACTGAAAATTCAGTTTGCATTTACAAGTGAAAGGGAGAAAACAAAACCGGCTCCAACTTTCTTTACATATTTAGCAAACCAAATTTCATGCCTTGAAGCAATGATTCTGCTGACCCCCGTCTGCTGCCTCTGTCCCTTCTGAGTTCCTTGGCTGACAAGGCCCCAAACAACTGTCTTAAAATTAAACAAAACCACCAAAAATTCACCACCCATTCGTAAGACTATTGTTTTGCTGAAGCCAAGGTAAGGGGAATGAAAAATGCCCAAACATTCACCACCTCCCAAAACAAGAACAGGAAAAGTATAACAGCAGGCGCCTGTGATTCCTGGACAGGCCCTTGTCTAGCAGACCCCACGATAAAGCCTCCTTTGTGCATGGACAGTGACGTATAAAGTGTTATGGACAGACTAACTGCACCCCATATTTTGGGAAATTGTTTTGTGTTAGAAACCTTCAGCCCTGCCTCTAGAAGTGGTCAAAATACCAAGTCCATTTTGTGCTACTGAATTAATGCCAAGGACTCAGTATTTTCTTAAATTGGAGTTAACTTCCTAAAGCATATCAATCGTGGTCGTTTCCCGGGGGCCTTGCTCCCTGGATATTTCTGCAATTAGCCATGGAGAGCCATGGGGCAAAGCAGCAGCAAAGCTCACAGTAATGCAGAGGGCATCTCCATGAGCACAGAGCCAGTCCCAGGGCAATGGGATTCCCAGAGAACTCCATGTGCTTCCCTGCCTGCCAGCCCCAGTGGGGAGCAGGCGCCACTGGAAGCACAGCTCGGCCCCCTCACCAAAGAGGAGCACAGGGTTCTGTTCTCACTTGCTCCTGATTTATGCCATGGCCCTCTGTAACTTTCCCAAAGCTGATGGGCGGTTCAGCAGCTTTAGGCAAGAATCAGGCCCTCGGAGACTCATGTATTTTGGTGCCTTACTCGCCTGTGAGAACAGGCCAAAGGCAGAAAGAGGGGGTACCCCCTACTGCACTCATGCAACCCAAACACAATTAATGCCAGACGTCGAAATGCTGGCATTATTAATACGATCACTTTGCTATTGCGTGGCAGATTAACAAATTCCCAAAGATGGCCACCTCCTCTCCCCCACAAACAAGCAAACTACAGTGGAAAAAGGGGCAATAAACAAAGCTGTAAATCAATTAAAACAAAACAAAACATTTAAACAGCTAAACACGGAAAGAAAACCTCTCTAGTGCCCCCCAAACCCTGCACAGTGAGCTAAGTGTTACAGTCTCCTAACACACTGGAAGGTGGAGACCTGTGTTTGCATATTTGAGATAGCTTACTGATACTCAACCATGCTACTTAACTCTATGGCCTGTCCCATTCAGTCTGGAAAGCACTTGAGCTTGAGAGGCTGATAATGTTACACTGTTGTCTTACCATTTTTCTATATGTCAGTCTCTTTAGAAAGCAAGTCATTAAGAAGCTCGCATAGCTGAAATTCTGACTCAGGAGAGAAATCTTCTATATCCCATACCAGTGTTAGAATAGAAATGCCAGTTTTCTGCTTTCTAAACCTCACTGATACTTGCCCACAAATAGCTAGGAGACTTAGGCACCATAAATCACAAAGCTCCAAAAGATATATTTATTATTCTTAGCATTTTACGCATTATTTGCAGAGTAGAGTGTATTAGAAATTTCAAAACAGCAAGCATGACTGGCAAGGCTTGCCTATAGAAACTCTCTAAAGCTTTTAGAGTCAGGAAACAGATACACAAAGTTTCATTATCTTTAACGTACAGATATCCGGATAGGAAACTACTACCAGGAGCTTAGAAAGGACTCTTTTTTTTTTTTTTTTTTAATCACTCAAATGAAAATACGAAGTATAGGTGACTCCATGGAAAAATAATAGGATTTTTTTAAACGGTAGGGGATTGTCTGAGGAGGGAACCAATATTAATATTGCCAGAGAATATAAGAGTGAAAATTACTTCATGGCTTTTATACAAATAATTTTTAAGTAGGGAGCAGTAGCTTTGATTCATCTGATTTGTTTTGCTTTTCTGGAGCTGGAACTTTTTTTTTAGTACACGGTGGAGGACATTCACGCTCATAACTCTTTCGCTCCCAGTGTGTGCCCAAACCATCCCAAGAGGCCAAGTAATTGAGGAATTAAATTAAAAGCTGTCATCTGAGGACAAACGGGGAGACGGACACACGATATCCCGCGTGCATTGTGAGCTGCAGGGAGGCTTGGGACAGAGGTGGGCTCGGTGGTCCTGTCAGGAGGGGTGGAGGGGGAGATGTGCCCCGAGGCACAGCAGTGACCTGGCCCGGGGGTGGAGGGGGTGGTGTGACTGACCCCGCGTATGGCACAGCTCGGCTCCACGCAGGGGCTCAGCAGAGATGAGGCACGACTGACTTGTGCCTGTGTGTGGTCCCGTCGCCTCATTTATCCCCAAACCCAGGAGAAATAAAGACACCTACCAGCCTTCTCTTGGGTTTAATGAGAGGTCGGTTTTGGCCGTTCATTTTGTGGTAGAGCCCGCAGGCGTTGCACAGGTAATGCCCGGTGCCGTCCCTTCTCCAGAGAGGGGTAGCAGTGGCTCCACAGTTCACACACTCTCTGCCTTCTACATGGAAACATGAAAACAGATTTCTTTCTTTAAAAACAAATTCACAAAACCTTTTTGCATCGTCCTTTAGGCATTTTTCAGAAGTCAAAACAGTGTGTTAATTCTGTTAATTAAGCACAACCAGGCAGCAGTGACATCTACAGTACAGGCAGCAAGGAGCTCAGTGTTTCAAGAGCTTCCAGGCTCCAGCGAGTATTTTATGTCATGATCAGGAATAGGCACAGCTCTCTGCAAGGTGAGAAAGAGTGACACTTATTGTGTCAGATGGAAGTTATCGTTTCAGCAAGGAGCTCCCTCAGTCTGCACTGGGCACCACTCCCCTCCTGTATCTATTGCACTCTGGTGGTGAAATCCTGTGTTCCCCTGCCACAAAAACACCCGTGCATGTGCACATACTTGCAAACACACAACACATTAAAGAGAGAGTCAGAGGAAGAGGTTTCCTAGAAATAAATCTAAGCAAAAAGACCTCCAATTCTGCACTTTCTTTTTTGTTGCAAATGCTACAGGATTTGAGCAGACTGGAAATGGATACAGAACACCAGCATCTCCATTACGATTTTTATTCTAAAGGCATAAAAATGCTGTTAATGTTGTTCTTTGAGAAAGTTTAGTTTCACTGGACATTACTGTAAAAAACAAGCTTTGAGTGCTTTTCTGTTTCTTTGTTTTTTCAACAATCCAGTTTGAAATTGGTAGGGAACAGTTTAGCTTCATTATTAGTTTTAGTACAATGTGGTAAACATGGCATTGTAGAATGGCTGCATTAAATAACATGTAACTCCTAGATATCTGTTTCTGCATCAGAAAGCTTCCTGCTAAAAGTTCATTTGCCTTGGATGGTTTGAGGGCAGGTCTGCTTAATATAGAAATCTCTCTTAATACCGTTTATGCAAATCCTACGGTATTTAACTGGAAAGGAAATTCTTTTTGCTAATAACTGAAGCAGACCATGTTGAGTTCAGCAGGGCTTGTGGCTGCTTTAATCTAGGGAGTGGGTAGCTTTTAAACAACACAGTCTAGAGTGAGAAATGAGGGGAGCTCTGCGGCACTGCATTTGTAGCTTTTGTCCCTCCTAGGGCAGGAAGCTGCAGGAGTCGTCTTGTCGTGAGTCTTAGTTTTCCTACAAAAACACTGAGTGGTCACGAACTTTCCCCAGTTCCTTGCACTGGGAGCTCCCTTACAGAGGGAAAAAAAAAAAAAAAAAAAAAGGCAACTGTAAAATAAAAGAAAAAAGGTCTTTGCTTCCCCCACCTAAAAATCATTGGCAGCTTTGGGACATTTTTTTTTTAAAAAGCGACTCTGTCTTTAGAGACCTGGATCTTGAACCATTTTCCAAACTCAAGCGGTTTGGGCTACCCATTGCCTTTAGTTTCTCTTCCATGCACTACCTAAAAATACATACACATAGTAGCAATTGCCTGGAAATAACAGCAGAGAAAGAATGTATTTTTCCTCTCCGAGGAATCATTTGAAACAGTACTGATGAGCTTGTAAAATAGCTGGTATTTTTGTTGCAAAACTCATAAGAGATCACATTTCTAAATTATTGTCTACTAAAATAAAAACATGTAGTGTATTCATAAGCAAATATGTTCAATGGAATACATATGCAAATGGATATATGGCCATTTATTTTCAAAAGGCTGTCTAAATTCATCCCAAATATATTGCAGTTAATTTCCTTCCATTGGTGAGAATGTTAAACCAAGAAGGTCAGTAGAATTACATAAATTGTCATAATTTGTGTCTAGCTGTATAACTACTGTGATCTCAAAGTGGGGTCAAAACTTTGTTCATCGCCTGATTTATGGATTTAGGACTGCACTTTTAGAAGAAAAGCAAGGAAGGATTGTGAACATGGGAAAGGTCTGCACGCAGTCGTTTGGAAGCAGAGATATGTCTAATTCAGGGTAAAAAAAAAAGGGGGGGTGGAGTATTTTCTAGTTAGAGTTAGGATGGAGTAAGTGAGCAGTGACTGGACACCTTAGTCTTTTGCACTGTATATAGTTCAAAGTATATTTGAACTTTTGCTCTTGTAAAATGTGAAGGGAAAAAGGCCCTTTGCGATCTGAGGCCAGGGAAGTTTCGCTTTCATCTTACACTGGGGCCTTAAGTGGTGTTAATGGAGAGAAGTGGAAATTATGGAAGGAGAAATACCTATCATTGGAAAGTCCCCATGTGTCATCCATGGGGGGTTTGCCTGACTTGAGGGAGCAGGGTCGAGCCTGAGCCCCTCGGGAGCCTGAGGCCTGCTTTTCTCCGACTAAAAGGGTTCGGGTTTCTTTCTCCATATAAATCCCTCTTTGTACAACGCGGTCTGCTGGCTCGGACTGCCCCGGTGCCGTGCCCCGCGGCCCCTTCGAGCACCCTGTGCCCGGTGCCCGGGTGCCTTGGCACGCACGGGAGCCCAGTCCAAGCTCCATCTCCTACTTCCAAAACCCCAGAAAAGCAGAACCGAGCAGTCCTGTCCCTCTGTCCCCAAGAGGGCCAACACAAGCAGCCAGCCTCGCAGCAGCCCGCACAGCCACCCACCACCCGCACGAAGCCCCGGAGCGTGGCCTTTCCACCTGGGACACGTCGGGAAGGCCACGGGATGTGCGATACTCACCCGAACAGGACCTGGCCTTGCTCCGCGGCTTGGGGGTGAAGCTGGACGTGGGGCCCCCCAGAAAGCTGCCCGGGTGGAAGAGGCTGCTGCTGTAGTCGTGGGCTGCCGGCACGTAGGAGGGGTAGGTGGGGATGGGGTGGTGGGTAGAGGGCTGGGCCCCCATGCTGGTGAGGCTGCTTCTGAGCGGGCTGGCGTTCTCCATCTTCATCCCCTCCGACAGCGACACTTGGTACTTGATGCTGTCTTTGTCCTCCTGCCGAGCCCCGGCGGAGGAAGAAGGGGAGGCAGCGCTGGTGGAGTTGGGGTCTGGGGACACTTCCTTGGGAGGGGTCGGGGGGAAGCCGAAGAGGTGGGAGCCGGAGTGCGAGGCCGGGGTGAGCGAAGACACGGAGGCGGTGCTGGAGGTGCTGCTGCCCGGGTACACCGAGATGGCCCCAGGCGCTCCGGCCGCCGAGGGGTGCAGGGGTGTCTTGGTGAAGGGGCTGACGGTCCAGGGGTTGTGGTGATGGGCAGACAGTGCCGCCTTGCTGCTGTCCAGCCAAGGGATCCCGGGGCTGTGGATAAGATGAGGCCGGCACATTTGACTCCCGGTCAGGCGCGCTGTAGGAACAAGAGCGTTTGGGGTCAGCGTGGGGCGGCTCAGCCTTGAGAGGCTCGGGGAAGAACCCAGCTCCCCGGGGTTGGGCAGCTCCTCGGGCTGCGGGCAGCCGGAGGACAGGCGGCCACGGGAGAGGCTTCACAACCCAGGGAAGAGCAGCCAGGCTGGTGCTACAGCCCCTTCGCCCTGTCCCATCTGAGGGAGATACCAGCCAGCCAGGCCAGAATGAGCAAGGGGAGCAGGAGGGGGACTCAGGCAATCCCTTTCCTCCCATCCCATTCCTCGGAAAATGCAGCAAACCCCTTTCTTTCCGAGCTCTGTCTTTCTGAACTGCCGTAACGCTCTCTCTTCGGCTCTTAAAAACACCCCTAAATAAAATCCATCGCCGGTTTGAATCGGTTTGTATTTTGCATCCGGGAAGTAGCCGTGTCTGAGAAGTTTCAGCCCGTGCGCACACTGTTTCCCCTTCCTCTCTCACCTCCCCCCTTTCTTTCCCTCCCCTCCGCTAGTCCTTGGTTATCCCTAGGGTTAAAATCCACCCGTGCCTGACAGTCTATGCTGCTTTCGATCTCCTTTTCCCCGGCTCCGACCCACCGAAGCCGCCCCGAGTGAAACTTCTCACCCCCGCGTAGGCCACCCGCGGCTCGTACGGAGGGGCCCGGAGCGCTGCCGAGACGGCGGGGAAGGGGCCGGGGTGCTGATTTACCGTGAGCCTGGCTGTAGGAGACCCTGGCCCGGGCATGGGCGGAATTGGCGTAGTAAGGGTTGCCCTGGGAGTCCAGGTGGTTGAAGAAGACGTCGACTTCATCCGGAGGTAGGAGCTGCGCTGGTTCCATGTAGTTGTGAGCCAGCCCGGGGTGGTGGCTATCGGGGTGCTGCCCGTTGAGCACGGCGTGATGGGCCATCCAGCGAGGCTGATCCGTGGCCACCTCCATGGCCTTGGGCCTCTCCCCTCTCACCCACCCCCAGGCCAGGAGCGAGCGGCGCTCGGTGGGGGCGGGGAGCGCTGCTCGGGGGTCGCTTTAGACGCTGCCGGGTGGGTTTTAAGAGATAGGGGTGGCTTTTCTTAGAAAGAAAACCGCCGGGTGACTGGAGCGCGCCCTCTGAGGCTTGGGAGAGGACCCCGTAAGTCAGAGAGTCCCTCTGTCAACAGGCGGGTAGCGGAGGCAGGTCCGGGGAAGCGCCAGGGCAGCACCTGTAGGGAGAGACGGGAAGGTTTAGCAGCTCGGCAGCCCCGGGTGCGCTGCTCCCCGGGCCGGCTCCCGGCCGGCTTCTTTTCCGAGAGGTACATGGATGGGGAGGGGGAAGCAGAGCCCCTCCTCCCTTCCAAAAATATCCTGTCCCCAAAACTCCTTGCCTTGCTCTCTCCCCGCTCATTGCTCCGTAAAATAAACAGAGATCCATTTCGAACTCTTAAATAAAAACAAAAAGGAAAAAAAGGAGGAAAAAAAAAAAAAAGAAAGTTAAAAAAGGAAAAAGCTTCGTCCACCCCTCCCTGCTAGAAACGTCAATAGGAGTTTTTCCAGCTGGCTTCAAAAGCGGTGTGAAAAAGGAAGAACGGCAGAACTAATACAGAGTAGTTCTAGCAAGAACTCCAACTGACACAAAAGGAAAAAGAGGGGGAGAAATAGGGAGGGGGCAGAGAAGAAGAGTGGAGAAGGGTGTTTAGAGAAAGCAGCGAGTGCGCCCTGGCAGTGGCGCGGTCACCCCCCCGCGCCCTACACTTACCCGGCCGGGAGGCTGGGTGGCGATGAATGCCGGCGTGGAGGATGAGAGTGCAGGAAAGAGGGGGAGAACGGAGGAGGGAANAGAGAGAAAAAAAAAAAAAAAAAAAAAAAAAAAAAGCGAAGAGGGAGAGGAGGGAGGAAAGGCAGAGCGAGCGCGGGAGGAGCAGAGGAGGTTGGATGGAGGGTGTTACTCAGATGGCAAAGCCGCTGCTCTGGCCGACTCGGTCCCATCCCCGCGCATCCTATATGAGCGCTGGCGCCAGCTGGCCGCGGCGCCGCAGACGGGCCGGGGCGCGCAGGG
>WEIU01022681.1:298424-308663 GCA_013389925.1 Aegithalos caudatus
CTCCTCCCTCCCTCTCCTTTCCTCTCTCCCTTCTTTCCCTCCCCTTCTCTCTCTCACTCTCCTGCATTCACGGATGGCACAGCGAGCCACTCTGTATTTATGTACATAATAAGGCAGCTCGTCCCCTCCACTTCATTTGCATCATTACAATATCTGTACAAGCACATCACATTGTCTGTTGCTTGCACCTTTTGTTACGGTTGCTGTCACAGTCTACGCGACTTGACTTTCATATTTTAAATGACTTGATATTATACCAACAACACGCACTCACATCCCAGGCGCTGGGAAACCGGGCTCCGGCACGGCGGGCGCCGCAGCCTCTCCCGAGCCTCTCGCTTCTTCCTCTGATCCCAGGGAAGGTGGGCTGGGGGGATCCGCTTCGTAGGATCAATTATTCCTATAAATTACTCCTAGTCGTTTTAATTTTCTTTCCCTCTCTAGTGAAGGAAATGCTTTGGGAGTCTTGTAATTTTTTTTTTCCCATTGACCACCCTGGTTTTTGTATAACCTCGTATTTCTTCCCACACCTTTCCCTTCCAAATTCAGCCTTTCGGGCTATGCACCTGCACGTAAGCGAGGTAGCGGAGAAGCTGGAAGAGGCACAAGCAGATATTACGCGACGAGTCGTTGTTATAGCTAGGAAAGAGAAGGTATAAAACGTATTTCGTGGAGCACTAAGAAATGCATCCAGAACGAATGTTTTCGGAAATGTTTGCGCACCCCAGCCGTGGCTCGGCAGTCCTCACCTGCCGGGGTTTTCCTGCCGGTGTGTGTGTTTGCGGGGCTGGGGCTCCCATCGCCGAGCGCCCGCTGCCTGGATGGGGTGACGGGCGCCGGGGCCGCGGGGGCCGGGTCCAGGCGGCTCGGGGGGCGCGGCGAGATTCTCCAGAGGGGGGGACAGGCGGGACCCCCGCCCGAGGCTGCAGGAAAACCATATTAATACAGAAACAAAGGCCTGACGGACCGGTGGGGGCCCTGAGGGAGGTGGGGGAACGAAATACGGTTCGGGAAGGAGAAAAGTTTCGCGGGAAAGGAATTATCATCATAATGGAGGTAAAAATGTGAGCAGGGAAAAGAGGGGGGGATCCTATTCTGCTGGCATTTTCTGTCTGTCTTTGTGATATGGTTCGGGGGAAGAAGGGTCCTTGATATGCGGCAGATAATTCTTATCAGCCTCATGCAGCCCATTTCCAAAGTAAGTGTTTTAATTACTCCTCCTGTATTACCCTTCATCCTCTGAGAGAAGATACATCACTAGATTTATGCAGGGTGAAAGTGCAAAAGAATGTGGTTTTAAAATACATAAATACATACATATATCCCCTCTTTTTTCCCTTGTGCCCAGGAAGAGGGAGACGCTGTCGGCAGCCGCGTCCTGGGATCGCCCTGCACGGAACGACTCAAAAACGAGGAACTGTCGCTCAAGCGGAAAAACTACGGGAAAAGTGGGGTTTGAAGGCTGCAGATTTTTCCCCAAGCGGGGGGTGTGCGAGCCGGGGACTGGGGGGGCTGAGACCGGAGCAGTGCCCAGCCGAGCCTCCCTGCGCGCTGCCTGCTCTCCAGCCGCGCTGTCCCGGGACAGCCGCGGCCACCCCTCCACGAGCCACCGGCCACATTGCGGGCCGGAGGGGCAGGGAGTCAGGATTTTCCCCTCATGCCCGCTGGAAGAGAAGGATGTTTTTCTTTCTTGTTAAGCTTTCGTACTAAAGATGTCATCTGAAATTCTGGGAGGAAGGGGGGGACCGTGCTCTGCTCTCTTTCTCGGTAACAACCATATTCTGCATATTGAAAAATATGATAGACAGTGGGGGAAGATTTCCTCCCCCATTAAAAATAAAAAAAAAAAAAAAAAGAAGGGAAAAAAAACCCCAACCTTTTCAATATTGATTCAACAAAAAAAGAGGGAGAGAATTTTAAAAGAGAAGCAGCACCAGCAGCAAGGAGAATATAGGCTCAGCAGCTCTCCAGGTTCGCTTCCTTATTATTACTATCCAGGGGTAATTTTTCATCTCTGCTAGCTAATCTTTGTTCCTTGTGAAGATAATGAATAGCCCAATTCTTATCTCCTGGGCTCCTGGAGGCTGCTGGAGAATGGGGTTGAACAGGGTTGAAAATTGGTTCCAAAGTGCTGCTGAATAAATGGTGTTCCTTATCTCTCGCTTCCAGATTATCGGAACCCTTTCAAAACTCACACAACAAATACAGCCACCGCATCTAATGCATCATTTACCAGAGCAGATCTCCGCGTTTGATCGGCAGATAGGCAAAATCTATGTATTCCTTGCTTTACTTAGTATGCATGGATGCGGGGCTGCTGTGCACGAGGGTTGCCCCCGGCCGGGCCTAGGACACCCCCGAGGCTCTTGGCACGCTCGGGTCTTTGCTGTGGATTCCACGGAGTGACAAGAGGGTCCCCTGCCCATCCCTGACCCAGGGGAGCAGGCTGGGACAGCTCACCGTGCAGGGTGCTGCCACACAGCACGCTTGGAAATTTGGGGTCGCTCTGCTGAGGTACGAGTTTTGCAGGGAAAGGATTTGGATTTGCAGAGAAGGGAAAAGAGTTGTGAACGTCACCCTGGGCACCCCAGGCACCTGCTTGCACTCACACTCACTCCTGCACACACAGCCACCTTCCTGCATTCCTGGGCAGTCGCTGCTTCAGGAGTGATGAAGTGCCTGGCAACACCTCTGTCCCCACCCAGAAAGCCACGTCCAGGCTCAGCTGGGTCATTCCAGTAAAAACTCCTAGGCTTCCCCCAGCTTGTTCTCCCCAAACCCTGGCCATGCAGCCCTGCCAGTTCCTGGGGTCCTCCGTGGGCTGGGCTGGCTTCTGGCCCTCACTGCCAGTGCTGGGTGATCCCTCCACCTCCCAGCCACAGCCAGAACAGGGCACCTGAAGCAGCCCAAATTTGGGAAGTAATTGGTGATTCTGAGGGACAAAAATAAACCTTACAGAAATAGAGTTATTTGCTCCTAGAATTAGTGTAAATTCTGTCCCTTCCAGCTCAGGGCTGTATCAGATTTCCCTTCCTTTCTTTCTCTTTTCCTCTCTTTCTCCACTTCTCTCTTTATTTCTTGTTTCTTATTTTCTCTATTTTTTCCCTGGTTTTTTTTTTTTTTGTTTTTTTTTTTTTTGTTTTTTTTTTTTTTGTTTTTTTTTTTTTTGTTTTTTTTTTCCCTCCCCAGACTTATCTATATAACAGTAATTGCCTCTCAGTCTGGGTGTTCAGCCCCTGCTTCAAGAACAGGAGATGCCCCAACCCAGAACTAGGGACAGATGTCCCTTTGGCTCACCCAGCCCTTATTTCCTCTGCTAGTACCTGCCCAGGAAGCAGACAAGGAAACATTTTATTCTGCACCATTGCAGCCCATCACATATCACTAGCACTGCCCTGGACCCCCAGGCCAGGGGGACAGCAAGATTCTGAGTTGGGGACAGGACATCCACAATCTCCTGGTCCCCTCTGCCTGTCCAGCAAAGCTCATCTTGTCCCTGCCTGGAAAGACACAGAAACTTTCATGGGATGTTGCAGGCAAGCAGCAGCCCCTGCCCGCACTGGAGAGTTTTGCAAATGTTCAACTTGTACTAATTTTATATGGCTGTATTCACAGTTGTACTCTGCGAAAAATGGACCTGTGTTAGTTTATTAATAACCTAAACATTACGCATTAAAGACCTATGAGTGACACAAGATGACAAAAAGCTGTATTTTTCCAATATACACAAGCACACATTTAATAACCTTCTATTGCATCTCAGCTAGGCCTTCTCTCTGATGGTTCCCATGGCAACTGAGATAAAAAAGCAGCCATTTTCCATATCTCTATGAAAGTCTATTATATTGCAGGATTAGTTCATCTTCTGCTAAGGTCAAACACAAAGTCATACAACCTGAAATATTTAGAATCCATGTACATTCATTTTTTTATATGCCCTTTCATTTTCCACAAAAGACTGGGCTCCTCTGAGGTTTTATTTCCCAGAAAATGCTAAGCAAAGCAATAAAAAAATCATGATTAGCAGCTGATGAAAAGTTCAATTGTTTTCTTCTCTCTCTCTCTCTTTTTTTTTCTCTCTATTTTTCCCTTAAAAAAACCACACCACTATTGTTGAGTAGATAGCGCCTTCCCAATTTATCTCTATCAGCAGCCGTGATTGCAGGCGATACCTGCCCCTAATTGGGCTGGGAGCGATTCGCAGGCGGACGGCGGCACCTTCTGGCAGCGGCGGTGAGACGCGGCCGAGCCGGGATAACCGGGACAGGAGGGACAGCCGGGACAGCCGGGACAGTCGGGACAGGAGGGACAACCGGGACAGCCGGGACAGCAGGGACAGCTGGGACAGCCGGGACAGCCGGGATAACCGGGATAACCGGGACAGGAGAGACAGCCGGGACAGCCGGAACAACCAGGGCAGCCGGGGCCGGCCCGCTCAGCATCCCCGGCCGCGGGGAGCCGGGAGGAATCCCTGCTCGCTGGGGCTCCGAGTGCTCCTCACGGGGATACCCAGGGATGACACTGCTCAAGTCTGCGCCGGATGGTAACGAGCAATATAATCCCACCGCGGGCTTGAACACTCCAGAGTCTGCTTCTTCCCATTTTTGTTTAGTAGAGCAAGTAGGTTTCCAAAGCCTCGCACCTGCAAGTTTTAGCTATTTCACGCTTGCAGGGGAAAAAAAATAAAATAAAAAGTGGGAAAAAAAAGTTTTACATATGAGGGGCTCCCGTGAGCCCTGATCTCTTTGCAAGAGAAACCACTTTTCTTTTTTTTATGAAGGAAAGTGAAGTCACTTTTCTTTTATATGAAGGAGTTGGCAGCATAATTCAACTGGGTCTTGGTGATACCTGGAAATGCAATAAAATAAAAACTGGGCAGCCTTCAGACAGTTTGAATGGTGACAAACAGGTTATCATCCATGCCATGAAGAACTACAGCTCGCTCTTTTCCCAAGGTCACTCCTGAAAACCTGGGAAATCAGGGGAGAGCATTTGTGCATGTGCCCATTCATACTTGTGGCTTTGTTCACAGATATATGTTGCAACGTGACATTTATCCCAGCTCCCTTTAATGTGGAAAATAAGACACTCTGGAAATATGTGGAAACGGGGAGAAGTCTGAGGGTTGCAAAAGTATGGAAGATTTGTTTTTCCTTTTTTCCCCCATCCCTCCATGCCCAGGAGGCCTCAAAGGGGTGTCCCAGTGGCCCAGGCCATGCTGCTGGAGCAGCTCAGGAGGGGCCAGGTGGAGGATTTAGCAGGAATGGTGTATTCCAGTCTCTCCCTGGAGATAATCCATTCCTGCTGCAGAGAGGTGGAATGGGACTGGGAGATAGGAGCTGGTGTGGGCAAAGCCAAATCCCAGCCCAACCCTCCATTCCCCCACTGCCTCAGCTTCCCCCAGCTGGGGTGAGGCCCAAGAGGTTTTGCCAGAGGTCAGCAGGTGCCCAAGGGTGCTTTCAATAAGCCATTTACAGGTAGGTGTTGCACAGCCATTGCTAGAGCCATGCCCACCTTCTGAAATCAGGAGCAGCCCCTGCTCTCAGCAGCACACTGGGGAGGGGGATGCCAAGGTGGCTTTCCCAGCTGGGAACTCACTAACCTGGGCACCTTGCACCCATAAAACCCCACACCTACACCTGCCCCTCCCCATCCTTTGCTCCAACCTGCTCCTTTGGGGAGAGAGCAGATGGATGCATTTTTAGGGCTAAATACAAACCTACATATTTTTAAATTTTAGATCCTGGGATTTGGATGTTTGGTGGTTTGGTGGTTTTTTAAGGTGGATGTATTTTTAGTCTCAAGGTCTGGACTAAAGAGGAGAAGGCTGGAAACATGTCCTGAGCTGAATATTTGAAGGAGGAATTCAGTGTATCAGCAAACACAGGTGGGTTTCTTTCTTAGGTCTTGTGGTTTCTTTTCTCCCCTACTTCATCCTTGCCCTCCTGGTCAGCAGCTGTCATGGTGGTTGCATACCTGAGGTCTGTAGTCCTGAGAAAGCCTTTAGAAATCTGGGAGTAATTGCATCCTTCAGCTAAAAAAACCACATTCCTTGAGTACAGTGTTAGCACCCTCTTCTTGAGGTGGTGGTGTTGGTCTTTTCTCACAGCTCTGGCTCTCTTGTGATGCCTGCTGCTGTGGCAGGGAGGGGCTGAGCTGCCTGGGTGCTGGTAATTAATTGTGGGTGTTATGGAGGGACTGTGACAGAGCTCACTGTGAGCATTCCTGTCCTCCAGCAAGTGGGGATGTTCGTGTGCTGGAGTCCACTGGGGCTGCTGGGAACTGGGACTGTGCTGGGTACCATGCTGGGTGCTCTTCAAACTCAGCAAAAATGGGAAGACAAACAAGTCTCCTTTGGACTGCACTAATATTTAGCTTATTTCCAGTGGCCAGTTAGTGCTGTGGGGAGTCTAGAGGATGTGGGGCTGCTGGCTTTTTCCAGGAGCAGGGTGGCTGCTCATGCTGGGAGAAAGGGGCTTGGGAGCCCTCCCAGTGCCACCAAGGGGGTGCTCTCTGCTCTCCTCCCCAGTGAGTCAAGTGCCATGTGGTTCATTCAGGACCATGGTGAAATGCCCCAGTTTGGCCCCTGGTTGTTTTTCTGTCTCTCAGTGACATCTGGTGCATTGCTGTGAGTTCCCAGAAAGAGGCCCTGATGGAGGATGTCAGGGTAGGAAGAAAGGAGCTGACCTTGCTATTAAAAGGCAACAGAAATGAAAATGTTTCAGGCTGTTTCTAGCAGACATGTCTGGGAAGAAAATCTCCTTGCTCTGTTCCATCGAGCCCTCATGGGTAGCTTTTGGTAATTGTTCTTTTGATGCTACACTGGAGATGCTTAATTTACCCTTGTCCCCACTGTATGCCTGAAAAGATCTTGTGGAGTTTGAGAGGGATTTAAGTCCCATTGATCCCTCATGACTTTGTAGGTTTCTGGTCCTATAGTGACACCAACAGCCCTTGGATCAAAGATGTTGGTCTTGAATGGGAAGAGTTTGGGCCCCCATCCTGCTTTGAGTCCAAAGCAATCCTGTTGAATCCAGTTCAGGAACCCCAGCAACATCTCTTTAAAGAGGGAATTTCTTGCAAATCTCTGATTCCTGCTCTGAGCAGGGTCCTATGGAAGAAGGAAACTTTGCCATTGTATGGCTGCTCCTTGTGATGTGGGAGAAGTCAAGTAATTATTGAGATTAGTGAGAACAAGCTTTGCTTACAGTTTGAGATGAATGAATGTTTTAAACTCTCTTGGCTTTTTGGCTGAAATCAAATGTGGCATCAGTGTAACATCTGTATCCATTATCTGGGGAGTGGAAGACTAACCTTTCTTGATGCAAGGTGTGAACTTGATTTAAAAGGGCTTTCCTTCAATTTTGTTCCCCAGTGCTGAGCGATCCTGCTGGGTGATACCGTGGGAAGGAGGGGCTGCTCTGCCTGCCTGCAAGGGAAGGGCAGGAGGGAGGACAGTGTGATAGGTGTGCTGGATATTTGGAGAATGATGAGAGCAGAGCATGTGAAACATGACTGGGGATTGACCTGTGTGCTAGAGGAACAGTGGGGGCATGGTGACAGCACAGTGACAACAGGCAGCCACTGGGATGGAGATGTACTGATGTCCCTGCTGCAGAGTGACCACCTCCCTGCTTCAGCCTGCTTCTGACAGCCTGTTTCCAAAAACCCAAACAGTACCTCAGCAGCAAAAATCATCCCAGGTGCCACCTGCCTGTGCCCCAGTGAGTGGTGCACTGTGCTCTGGCTTTGCCCTGGGAAGCACAGGGCTGGAGTGAGCTGGCAGCCAGCACTCACCCACAGTGTGGATGGTGTAGGGGGCTTGGTAGCTGCCACCAGAGAAAAGGATTTAAAAGAGTAAGGCCAGGAGCACAGGCAGCTGCTCTTGACTTCAGCCACAGTGCTGCCTGTGGATATGTCAGTGGTGCTGCCAGCAGCTGTCCCACCAGGACCAGAGCAGTGGGAAGCATCAATGGAGCAGCTTCCAGAAGCCATGGGTACAGAGCAGGGACAGCTAAGGGCTTTCTGAGCTCTGACTTCAAATGCTCTTTGATGATGAAAGTGGCTCTTTTGTGAAATTTCATCACAAGCTCTGTGGTGCTGAGCATGGTGCTAGCCCATGCACTGCCTGGGCCAGTGGCCTGTGCTGCTGTGGCAGGGCCCAAAGCTGGGCAGTGAGGCCAGTGTGCCCCAAATGGAGAAGACTTATGTGCCCAGTGCAGGAGCTCAGGGGTGGGCTCTCCTGTGGGGTTTCTCCATCCTCAGGTGCATTTGATCTGTATTAGGGTGAAGGCATCAGCTTCACCACTGTTTTCACTCAGCATGTTGGTCTTGGTCTTACTGTCCTTAACAGTGACAAATACCTGAGCAGAAGAGTACCCAATGACTTTGTTTTCCACTCCTCAGAGAGGGGAGATGGCATTTAAGAGACTCCAGCAGCCTTTTACCACCTCAGGGGCCTGGCCTAGGCCTTGTTGGAATAAATCAGCCTGGCATGTGTCTGCCTGTCCTTGCAAAGAGGACTCCATGTGCATTGGAAAGAGGGTGTTTTTGCTGGGCCAGAAAAAATGGAACACAACCTGAGAGCAGGGCAGGAGCCCAGCTCACCTGCCAGACTCAGGCAGGTGGCACAGGAAGGGGCAGAGCTTCATCCCTCAAAGCCTCTGCACATCTGAGCCACTTGAAGTGCATTGCTCCAGCCCCACACAGCCACCAGTCAGGGCAGTGGGTGGGTGCAATGTCTGTGACTAGAGGGTCTCCAGGAAGGTCCTCTCCCCTTGAGAGACTAAGAGAGCTGATGCTGGGAGGCAGAGCACATTGCCTTTGACTTTTGTGGGCTCTTAAGACCTACTGGAGCACCTGGCTGGGCCACCTGGGGCAGGGTATGGCAGCAGGGGATGTTGGAGCTCCTCCACCAGCTGGTTCCTCTGCTGTGTGGATGTGTAATGCACACCAGCACAGCATACACTGTGCAGAGTGTGTGACTGTGGATGCAGTGTTTATTTAGATGTTGAAGGTGAAATAAATCTCTGCCATTTCCTCTGGGCTCAATCCTTACCTGCTTTCCCATCTGAAAGACAAGACTGCTTCTCTGCCCCACAGGGCCCTCCTCCCTGCTCTGGGGGATGTTTGCTGGATTTTGGGAGTAAAGCCCTTTTCCCTCCACAGCCCCTAATGCCAGCACTCACTGCCCCTTACCCCTCTCCTCATGCACTCTTGCCTTCATTTCCAAAGGCTGGTGGGGCTGCCACTGCTCTGCCACTTTCCCTTGTTTTTCCCAACTGTTTTGGATCTCAGTGGGTGGCTTGAGCTAGAAACCTGCCCAGCTCATGAGAGCCATAGAAACACTTCCTATGGGGCTGATAAAACCAGGGTGGTGTTTTTCCTTTTCCTTTTTCCTTCTTTTATTTTTCTTTTTTTTTTTTCTTTTTTTTTTCTTTTTTTTTTCTTTTTTTTTTCCCTGCCCAAAACCCAAAATAGCCCTTTCCAGTGCAACAGGTACATCACCCAGTGGCTGCCTGATGTCCAAGTCACTTCAGTGCAGTAACTGCAGATCCTTCTGGATGATGATGCCTGATGCCCTGGAGGAGGCAGCCAGGCTGCTGTTCCTCCCCAGCATGCACAGCTGAAGTGGGAGCAATGGCACTGGGATAGGTGAAACCACTGGGAGCATCCTTCAAAGCAATGCTTTCCTTAACCTGTTGATCTCAACCCTTGCCTGCTGTGCTGTTCTCAAGGCTCCTAAACAAAACCCATTCTTCAGTAGGTAAATGTGGCTGTTTTTCTCAGAATTGAGGTGGGTGGGGTTTTTTTTGTTTGTTTTGGTTTTTTTTGGTTTTTTTTTTTTTTTTTTTTGTTTTTTTTTTTTTTTTTTTTTTTTTTTTTTTTTTTTTTTTTTGGGTTTTTTTTTTTTGGGGGGGGGGTTGTTTTTTTTTTTTTTTCCACCAAACTAAGAGGGAAGAGAAAGGGAGGAAGGGAAACCCCAGCTCTTGTCTTGGTGGCTTCTCATGCCTGCCTTTAATTGACAGACCTTGTTATTAATGTTTTCCAGCCGCCTCTCATCCAGGGCTCAAACCTCCCTTTTAAAGGCCTGTCATGTTAAAAATTGACATGTGTTGACTTTGGCCTGGGAGAAGCCAGGCCCTGGCTGTAGGTAGGAACTGCATGTGTTTAGTCTGGCTTATATTTTATTTTCTTCTTTCATCAAATTAGTTCAGCTGTACTTTTTTTTTTTTTTTT
>WEIU01022681.1:308689-345739 GCA_013389925.1 Aegithalos caudatus
TTTTTTTCTGAAGGAAGGAGAAGAAAAACTGCTTGACAGTCTGAGGCTGTGGGTTAGAATTGCAGCATTGTGTTAAAACAACAAAAAATAACTTACAAATGTGGGCTGTGTCAGGCTGGGTGGAGATGGAGGCACTGGAGATGGGATGCTGCTGCAAGTAGACACTATCTCTATGGAGGCACAGAGATTCTTCCTGCAACCCCACAGCCCTGGCTGCTTGTCTGATTTATTCCAGTTGAGCTTGTTGCATTCTGCCTTGCGAAAATTAGTGCTGTCCTAACTGCACCAGGTTTATTTCTCCACTTCTCCTTGCTCAGCCCAGCCAGCAGTCTTGCTGTGGGTACCCAGTTCCCCACCCTAAAGCTCAGCCAAGGATGTGCTTCAAGTCCACAGAGTGACCACTGGGCTGGAAAGCCAAGGAAATCCTGCTTCTTGCCCATTAAATATCTGGGATTGGGGGTTATGTGGCACGTTTCATTGGGATAGCAGTTAAGATCCAGCCTGCATCCATCAGGGATGCTCCTGTCTCTGAATGTGGAGTGGAGGAGTACCCAGACACTGGGGAGAGCATGTCCTGCCCCTACTGTCCCAGCTTTTTACCTAAACCTTGGTGCCTCACTGTGAGAGGCATCTTGTTCTCTCTTCTTGTATTTCCCCAGGTGCTTCAGAGTTAAATGCACCCAAAATGTCCACGGGGTTCATTTTACACATAGGACATCACCCCAGCCACAAGTCACTGAGGACCAGGGAAACATCAGGTCCTGTTTTGGTGCCAAATGAAAAGAAATAGCTTAAGCTATTAACTGGATCCTGGCACCATCCTGCCCACACGGAATCCTAGCCTGCTCTTGCCTGGGGCAGACGGAATGCCATCCTGGGGCTGGAAACAGTGCTGGGGGGCAGGAGGGGAAGAGTCCCGGGAGGGGCTGCCAAGGGGTTCCATGGGGGAAAGGGGGAACACCTCTCCCACTCCCTCAGGGCCATGGCAGTGGCCACCACTGCCCTTAACAGTGACAAATGCCTGAGCAGAAGAGCACCTAATGACTTTGTTTTCCATTCCACAAAGAGGGGAGATGGCATTTAAGAGAGGTCAGGAGCTGGTGTTGCTTCTGCAAGGAATGACTGCTCTATCATAGTCAAACAGCACGAGTGAAATGGAAAATAAACAGGGAAGGATCCTCCTTTGCCCCAGGCCACATTGCAGACAACCCATCTTTGCCTCCTGAACATCTTGCAGGTGGGTCCTGGTTTAGCATCTCTCCTCTTAGCAATTCCCATGTATATCCTTTTTTCCTGCATCTTGTGATGGGTGTTTCTGTTTGCCCCACGGGATGCCCATCAAGCAGCCCTTCATCCTCAGTGCCCACTAAAACTATGCCAGAAACACTATCCTGGCTGTCACAGGCCCCCTCAGCCTGGATTTTCTCCCCATTTTTTGTCTGTATGGGCAAATAAAAAGAGGTCCCATCTGTGATGCTGGCTACCCCAGAGGTGCCACTGCAAACTGGGGAAGCTGAGGGGTTCCTGTGTCCCTGATGGACTCATAGAGAAACAGTTGCACCCAGGAAAGTGTGATGAGATTTGGCACCAAGACCTCTTCTCCCCACAGCCACAATCCCTTTCCAAAGGGCCTGCCTTGGGCAGTTCCTCCATACACAGGAGGATCTGACTCCTCATGGGGGGCCTGAAATATTTTCTAACAGTTACTTTTGTAACATTAGTGAAATCAAAGCAAAACATGTCAAAATTCCCATTAAGGCACATTTAACTTCCCTTGTTCCAAGACAAAGTGCCTTTGCCTGGAGGCAGGTTTCAGGTTTGCTGCACGGCCATGGGAGACTATTGGATTACAGGCAGCACTGAGCCAGAGTTTGCTTTCTTCAGGGTAAAGGCTTTTCCTAATCAGGATCAGTTTAATTCTGTTATCTGAATTATTAGCTTGGCTATGTGTCTGGCCTGTGCAGGAAGAAGATGAGGGAAAGGAGACTGTTGCTGGAGAAGGAGAGGGGAGAGGGTCTGAGCCCCAAAGGGCAGTGTCTCTCCCTGTCTGGGACCTGCTTTGTGCACTACAAAAGCTCTGTGTTCATGTTGTAGACAATGATGGATGGTGGAGTCTGTGGAGGCCCTCCAAGGGCTTTGCAGCTTCAGGTTAAGGCTCATTGTCTGGCTCTGCCATAGGTGAGTGTCAACCTGATTACTGGGGGGGAAGCAATCAGGAACGTGGAGCTAAGCTGCCCTCACCTGTAGAGATGCAAGATGAATTTTTCATTAAGTGGAGGATACAGCAAAATCCCTTATTTTCTCCTGGAAAAAACCAGCACCTCTACATCCTGGTTCATGTGTCAGGGGAGAATGTTTGGGCCTTACCACATCCTTGCTTTGAAAAGGATACCTTTTTCCCCTTCCTTTTTTTTCTTTCTTTCCTTTTTTCCTCCCAGGAGTGAGGGTGTGTATGGAAATTTGAAGGAAGTGTTTTCCATGTTATTCCTCCAATAGCCTTACTCTCTGCATCACAGGGTTTGTCTGTGGTCCCACTCCCTACTGGATCTTGATGCTTGTGTTTTATACATACACAATTTTTCTACTTTGAGCCCAGGGAGAATTTTGGCTGTCAAACCTGCTCACAGGGCACCAGACAGCAGCAGCACTGTCCCCCATGGCCTGCCTTGGTCTATCAAGTCTTACAGGTTCCCTGTGTCAGAGATCATCTCTTACCTCCCAAACCAGAAGCTGATGGTTTCATGTCTGAATCCAGGAACACAGTGATTCCGGGAGTTCTCTTTGCTTGGCCTCCTTAACCTGATGGAATCAACAGGCTGGCTCTTCTAGGCCTGAAGTTTTTCCAAAGAGAGTAATTTTGTGGAGATGTAAGGTGTAGGGTGTGCTTGCATTTGTGATTGTGCTGCCAATTTTAATACTGTTGAGGGGTTGGAAGGGTGATGCTGATGTACAGGCTGATGTTGAGAGTCAATGTTACTTTGGGCCACTGCTGATGTCGAAGACATGTGGTACTAGACAGGCTACTGTCACTTTGAACATCTTCTCCAACATCCTGTAGTCCAGTAATGTATCCTGAAGTCCTTTCTCCTCTTCTGGAGAGAGGTCAAGAAGATGGGAGATGGCACAAGCTCATCACCCTCTGGTGGGAGCTGCTGAAACTGGCTGCCAGGGATGGCACTTCCAGGGCCATCAGCTGGGACAGCCCTCAGCCCCCCTCAGCAGCTGTCCAACACCTCCCCCATACTCCAGCAGCATTCCTTCCCCAGGGAGGGCTGTTAGCACCTCAAGCCCTGCCTTGCAGCTACTCCTGGTGAGCACAACTTTGTCTGCAGTTCCTGTCTGGGCATTTCATGGTGCACTGCCACCCACCCATGGGAAAGGGCCCTTGTCCCAGCTGGGAGTGGGCAGAGCTCTGAGCAAGGCTGCCGGGCTGTTGTGCCTCCAAAGCTGGCTGGTGCCAGCCTCTCTCACCCCAGGGTGCCTCACCAAAATAGCTGCTATGGAAAGAGGTTTGTTGACTTTTTCTTTTCCTTTTATTTTTCTTTTTTCTTCCTGTGCTCAAACTTCCCTAGACCTCCTCAGAAGACCCTGAGGCATATCATCCTACAGATGTGGCACAGAAGCCTTGGTTACAAAATATATCCGGCATGGCAGTTGGCAGTGTTGTGCAATCTCCATCAACTTACGGAAACCACTGTGAGATACTATTAGAGAGGGACTCCAGCCCCATCCATCATTCCAGCTGCAGTCACGTGTCCCACTGTCAGGCAGAAGGGCACAGGCAGCACAGGAACCATAAGCACCAGGACAGCTTTCCCTCACAGTGCTCTTGTGCAGGGTGGACGGGATGTGAGCACAGTGCTTCTGGTACCCCTTGCTTTTCAGACCTTCTCTGTTGTGTTGCCAATGATATCGTACCATGAGATATTCTCCTTCAGTGCCTGTCACTGCTGCTGCTTTCACACCAGTGGTCAAAATCTGGGTTGTTGTGAATGGCCATGGAGAGCTCAACATGGAAACATGGCAGAGATGATGGTTATAGTAGCCCTGAGAGGCCAGGTGTGGGATGGCAACAGGAAAGCTGCTGTTCAGATCCCAAGTTTCCTTTTCCTTAACCCACTGGCTCTATGGCCCAGCTGTCCCCTATGGCAGTCAGTACAGTGTGCTGGGCAGGCAATAGGGCACCTTCCTCCCAGTGATCCATCCTGTTTCTCTGTTCTCTGAGGCTTTTTCTAAATGACCTCGCAGGTAAGCGGGACCTTGGCTGAGAGGGGCACTTGAGCAACAACCTGGCTCTCCTGGATTGCCCAAGAACATGAGCATGGACTGGCAAAATTCAGCTATGGGCAGACCTGGGCAATGGGCTGCAGAATACAGTTCTCACTGCCTTTACCCACACCTGTCCTTGGGACACCTTCCTCACCAGTGCCAAGAGCTGTGGCAGGCATGGCAGAGCTCTGGGAAGGGACCTGGTGCTGGTGTGAGTGGCCATTGCTTACCCTTTGCTGCTGAACCCTGCCCAACGTGGCCAGCCCTTCATCACCATGGTTTATTGCTGGCACCTCCTGGCCCAGCTCACTCTCTCCTCCTGAGCTGCCTCTTGCCCTTCTCTCTCTCTCTGCAGGCATATTAAATCACCGAGGTCTGCCTGGGAGAAATTGCTGCTGCTCCATTACCCTGCTGTCAGCATCCACTGCACTGGTGAGAATCAGGTTCCACATCAGAAAATAATAAAGGCAATATTATGAGCAGAGGGGAGAGGAGATTAAAAAACCTGTTTAAAGAGCCTTCTGGTCCCCATGCTGTTTATTGCACTTCGTGACTTTATGTTATTTTTGTTGTCACTGAGGTTGGTCTTTTAATTTTCCTCTGATAATCAAGCGACTGGTTTGTAATTTCCCTATGCCTCCAAGGATTAAAATAGGCTGTTTTTAAAAATACCTGTTGCTCTCCAAGATCAGGTAGTGATACTTTCTTTGCTAGTTGGAGTGCTAATTAAGTACTTTTTAGCCCAAACACAGATGTGGCATGCACTGAGTCCAGCCCCAGGGCTGAGCCAGACTCACAGTGGCAGTGACAGAGCTGCTTGCAGAGGACTTTGTGTCCCAGTGTTTGGCTAGCTCTGTTCTCCTTGGCATCTTGCTGCCACTCTCATGTTTATCCAGGACTTTTCTTTCTTTTTCTTTTCTTTTCTTTTCTCTTCTTTTCTTTTCTTTTCTCTTCTTTTCTTTTCTTTTCTCTTCTTTTCTTTTCTTTTCTCTTCTTTTCTTTTCTTTTCTCTTCTTTTCTTTTCTTTTCTCTTCTTTTCTTTTCTTTTCTCTTCTTTTCTTTTCTTTTCTCTTCTTTTCTTTTCTTTTCTCTTCTTTTCTTTTCTTTTCTTTTCCTTTCTTTTCTTTTTTTCTTTTCTGTTTTTTCTTTTTTCTTTTTTCCTGTCTTTCTTTTTTTAAATGCCTTTCTTTCCTTTCTTTCCTTTCTTTCCTTTCTTTCCTTTCTTTCCTTTCTTTCCTTTCTTTCCTTTCTTTCCTTTCTTTCCTTTCTTTCCTTTCTTTCCTTTCTTTCCTTCTTTTCTTTTTTCTGACATGACTTATTTTCCAGGGTGTTTTGGTCAATTTTCACCCTTAATGCCTTTGACTAATGAGCCTCTTGAATTTCACAGAATGGTTTTCATGCACTGACACATTTGTGCTGTGGGTTGGCAGCACTATAAAGTGATGGCATTTAAGTCCTCCAGCCAAAACTGCCAACTCCTTCACCTTCATGCCAAGTGCTTTACCTGTGATAGGATTTCCGTGGTAGTTTTTAAATTAATGGATAACTGCATATATAAATCCCATGAGCTGCAAATAAATGCTGGGTGATGGTTATAGAGACTGTGGGTGTGTATGGGCATGTGCAAGCCTGGCCCAGGAAACCATGTGGTGTCCAGCACAGACACACAGACACACAGACAGACACACAGACACACACACACACACAGACACACAGACAGGTGGCTGCTGCTGGGTGCTGCCTGCCCCGAGGGCAGTGCCCATCTCTGCACTGCTGGGTTTGTGTTTTACTTGCCCAGCCAAGAGGATCAAGGCTACCTGGGCTGGTGTAACTCATTTTATTGCAGTGCAAGTCTGCTACAAGCCTGGGGAGTCTCACTGATGTGAGTCTGGGATCCATCACATAAGGAGCTCTGTCTGCTGCTCCAGGACAGGCATCACTCCAGCTGGCATGGCCACAGGAGAGGGGGATCAGTCTTGGAGATGTTGGCTGGAAGCCACTCCTGGAGGGCTCCAGCTTGAGAGTACAGGACTGTTGCTGATCCTAGATCAGCTCAGCTCTGGCTTTTCTCCATCAAGGCCTGCAAACCCCCAAGGATGGCTCTCTCCTCTGGGGAGCCAGCCAACAGCCACACTCTTGCCCTGGCAGCTGCAAGAAGGAGCAGGTACAGACCAGAGCCATGTTTGGTACAACACTTGGGCATGGGCCAATGGCAGACACTATTGATGTGAAGGCCTGGTGGAACAATGCAGTTCCTGGCCTCTACATGGCAGAGCTGCTGCTGGCATTGCTGGGGTGCCCTGTCCATGTCTCTGTGTTGGATTTACTTATTGCCTGAGATGTGAGTGCAAATGGAGATGTGCTGTGCAAACTCCCAAAGGAAGCAAGAGGTGAAAACCCTCTACAGGAGCTACCGGTTCATTTTACTCTGCCATCCCCTCTTTCTTCACCTTGCTCCCTGGGCATTAGTGTGGGCAGAGTTCTGTCACCTTCCCAAGAGCAAAGGTGTTGCCTGGCTTTACTGGAGATTAACCCAGGCCCAGCCCCTGTTCCACTCTCACTGTGACCCCAAGTGTCACCACATTGCTTGGACTGTGGGAGGAGAGCAGGGCTCTCTCTCACCTCTGGTCTATCTCTCCCCCTTCCCCCAACTCCAAGAAGCCACATTTGGGACCACCCCAACAACAAGTCATGCTGGTACCAGAGACTAAAATAAAAAATTATTAAAAAAAAAAAAATCCACACGTTTCTAAAGAAAACTCCAAAGTGAGCTTTCCCATCTGGAGGGTAGGAGTCAGTTGCTTTGTAATCACTCCCAGCTTACTGTTGAAAACATCTTGGTCAGATTTTTATCAGTGCCTGAACAGGAACAGCCTTGGAGGACTGTCTCTGGGGAGATTAGGTGGTTACCTAGTGCAGAGTGAGATGCTCCTGCCCAGCCAGCTGAAGTGCATTTTAGATGACACTGATTTGATGAGTGCCCAAGGACTGGCATCCCTGGTGTTCCATGGCAGAGCCAGGTGCCTGCTGTCTGGCCTGGGGAAGTCCTTCAGCTATCAGATGCCCACAGAGGGGTGTAAGCATGGAGTTAACTCCTGCTCATGGTGTAAAGGAAGGGCTGGGGATGCCCAGAAGGCAGGTGGGCTGAGTTTATCCATTCTCAGAATGTTGTGAAAGGAGAAAAGGCCAAGAAGGCTCAGGGCTGCCCTGTGGGAAGAAAAGCAATACTGGGGATGAGGCTTGAGTTGTGCAGAGAGAACCCTGCAAAAACCTGACAGGGAGATGTCTGTGCTGCAGAAACAAGGTCAAGGTGAGACCAAATGGTGAGGAGGGCTGGGCTGGAGGTGGTGAGATTTGATCTATGGTGTTACTAAGCAGCTTTGGGGCTAAGCTGGGTCCCAAGAAGGTTGCAGCATCCTCCAGTGACAGTGACCAGGGCTGGCAGAGGAATCTGCACAAAGGGAGATGGATTTGAAGAAAAAGAAACTGCTGGTGCAAGCTAGGATAGATGTACAATGGGCAGGGAGGAGGTGAAGCCAGTTCCTTGGAGGGGAGCCTGGGTCTGGGTCTTTGGTGATGGGAGGGAGTGAGGGTTGGAAGGCAAAGAATGAAGAGCCCTGTTCCTATCAGGCAGCTCAGCTCTGTGAGCCCAAACCCTGCAGGCATGAACCCTCTGCTTGGCTAAGGCAGCTGCAAACTGGGAGAGCCTGCAGGATGCTCTCCATGGAGAGTGACTCCCCCATGAGCCCAGGCACCAAGCGGGACAGAATGGCTGAAACTCCCTATGGCCCCAGTGCTAGCATCATCTCCCACAGCCAGGGCTTGTGCCATTCCTCCCCTCTGCTTTCAGTGTCCCATTCCCTTTCATACCCCTGTGGAAAGAGCACGAACACTTTGCTCCAGCACAAAGCAGAGGGGAAGGGTGGGAGCACGGCCATGGCTCACACGGGCCCATGGCCACCTGGGCAGTGCCTGGCTGGGCTGGGAGCACTGAGCGGCACTCCGGGATTCCAGTAAGGCTGTGGCCGCGGCGGGGGGCAGGGACAGGGCAGGAAACATGCAGCAGGAAGCTGGCTGCTGCTGCCCGGCATTCCTTCGCGCTGGAAACCCGAGTCACGCTTCCTGCAGCCTGCCGGGAGAGCCTCCACCCCGAGCACAGCCTGCCACTGGGCTGGATGCCATAGGACACGGCACATGCGTGGCTCAGGCCGTTCCTTGTGGAAATGAGCGGTGCCTGTTGCTCCTGTGCTACCTCACACTCGTCACAGCGTGTCTCCTCCGTGCCATGCATCCACACTTCCCACACAGGTGATGTTTCCATGTGGACCTCTGCTCTGAACTTCCTGGGCTTCGGCCTGGAGGAGCCCATGCTGCTGTGTTTTAGAACAGTTGGCAACAGACCTGTCCCCAGGGGACCGCATTGTTTCCTTTCTTCCACTCACATGTGGCCTGCAGCTAGGACATGGCCAAGAGTGGGGCTTGTTACAATATTCCTTCTAGCTTTCCTCACATGCTCCTGTCTGTCCTCCTGCCTGCAATCCAGGTGGGAGGATCAGACTTAGGGCTTTTCCCCCAAAACCTCTTCCACACTTATGCTTTGGGTTATGTCCTGTGTTAAGGTGCATGTGTTTTAGCCAGAAAGACCTCAACTGATTAATGATTATTGTGATTCCTCCTAGAATCTTTCCTCCTAGACCCCTGTGATTCCCCGTTGCTTGTGTTCATATATAATTCCATTAATCCATCCACCAGTTAAACAAGTTTGGGCTCTGTGCTGGCACAGCAGCATACCTCCAAGAAGGTTACCAGCTTTGTTCTGCTCTGCCAGCCCACTGAGTGAGTTAAATCCTCAACAAGAGGATAGTATCTGAGTTTACTCTTGCTCCAGAAAGTCCATGTGGTGGCCATGTCCTGGTTCGTTGCCCCTGGTGTCTTGCAGTCATGCAAAGCCACTGCTGCACCTGTTGCAGTGTTGCTTGTCTGTTGCCCTGTCCTTTCTGTCAGCAAGCAGCTGAGAGCTCTGTGTTGGTGTTGCTCTCCATTCTGGATGGAGCTGAGCACTGTCTGTGGAAGTGAGAGCAGTGGGATGGCTGCAGGAGCCTCTGCTTCAGAGTTGGACTGACACAGTCAGCAAAGTGGGAAAGCAGATGGGCACAGGTGATAAGGAAAGTCTCGCTGGGCAACTTTGGATAGGGGGTTGTGGTGTACCTGTTTGAAGCTGACACATGCCCACATGGCTGAAGAGTGCAAATTGGAGCTATTGAAACCCCAGTTCACAGCAAGGGAAAATACAATATTCCCAGCCACCACAGCTGAGGCCAGTGCCATGATTCTTGAGGTCCAGAAAGCCTGTTTTTCTATTTTCTCTCATTACAATACAACTCTAGCTAGCCTGGAGTAGAAGACCAAGTCTCTTCACTGCAGAGTTTTGCTGGCACAGCTCTGCCTTGAAGAGGGTCAGTGCTTTAGCCTGCAAACCCCTGGAGTGTTTTCCTTGGCAGTCCTTGTTCTGGCAGCATAAGCCTGGCCCACAGTGATCTCTGCTACCTTGGCTGCCTTTCACAGCACACCTGGAACTGGACTGATCCCTGTTGGAAAGCCAAGCTCTACCTGTGACCTTCACCAAGCCCCGAGTGCGACCCAGCCTGCGGGCTCCTCTGGCTCTGAAGCAACTTTCAGCAATGAACATGGTGCCCCTGTCCCTGCCACCTCCATCCAGCAGCAAGCCCCACTGGATAAGAAAACTCCCCAAAGCACCCCCCATCCCCCCCTTGGCCGATTTCCCCCTACAGCCCTCTGCCAACCTGCGGCTGTAGGAAGCGGGAGCGGGGCTGGTGGCTGTGGTTTCCCACGCGGCTGCTTTCCCAGCCGAGATTGCAGGGCTGCAGTAATGAGTTAGCCAGCCCTGCAAGGAGAGCACGGGAGAGAGCACCGCGGGGCCAGCGGGGCTTCCAGGGGAGGAAATCCCAGCGCTTCGTGAGCTCCGCATAATCACAGGCAGCAAGGAGCAGGAAGCACTTGTTAGGAAGGAGCAAGGAAACAGAGCCGCTGCCTCGACCCAAGCACACCTTTAAGGACCGGAAAGTGGGAGTAGGAAGGCATAAAAGTGCTTTGAGCTTTCGCAGAGGATTGCAAAGGGCAAAGGGTGAGGGGAGAGGGAACAAACACCGGCAGGGCTCTCGAGGAGGGGGCAGCCAGCGTGTGCGTGCTGTGAAGGGGACTTCATGGTGGAGCTGCTAATTAAATAAGAAAGGCTCGTCTCCATGCTTGTTAGGTTAACTCAGCAGGGATATTGCAAAAGCAAATTCCTCCCGGCAAGTGTAATTAGGGGGCCGGAATTTCTCTGGTTCCTTGTCCTCCCTGAGAATCCTGCTAAAGCCATCAGGTGAGGACACCGGGTTAGGGGGGAACATGCGAGTCCTGTGCAATAACAACGCCCTCCCAGCGTGGCAAGGATTTCAAATCAAGGCTTGACGTTTTACTCGCTCATTATTCCAGGGTGGAAAATACACATTCAACAAAACAGGCTCCCTCTCTGGACCGGGTTTTAGGGCTGCTTTCCCCAGGTCAACACAGTTGAAAATGGAAAGAGGACTGTGAGGGGTCTGGACAGGACTCCAGTGGCTCCCAGCCCACAGGATTTGGGAGGTGTCCACTCACAGCACAGTTGTCCTGGATGCTGCTGCTGACCCGCTTCATCTTCCTTGCCAAGGGGGGCACAGCTCCAACCCAGCACAGCAGGACGTGTCAGGGTTTGCCTGGCACACCATGGGATGTGTTGCTGTGCAGTGTTGCCTGTGCAGGCAAAGGATGATGCTCCTGGGGGACAGCATGTGAAGATGGGTCCTGCCTGGCACTAGGGGACACCAGGTATGTCTGGGAACACAGGGCCAAGGGGAGTTATGTGGGATGGATGGAAGGGAAGAGCTGACTGGAGGGGATGGAGGGCATGGATGGAGGGTGAAGGGTTGGGAGAGGAAATGTGGGGGGAGGAGAAAGGGTGAGCCTGGGACCTTAAAGAGCAATTAGTCAAAGCCGAATTGTTTTTCTAAACTCTTAATGAAAACAAAGAGTAGGGCATGGCCCAGATGGTGCCAGGGGATCAAATAAATGTCGCACTCAGGAAGCAGCTGCTACTGGGAATGTTTCCTGCCAGCCCTGCTGCTGCTCACAGCCACTTTTATTATTTGTTATTTTTCAGGACTGCAGCTGGGGTTTCCTTCCAGCCCTGTGGAAATATGCTTAAGGCTGGCCCATGCAAAGTGCCTGCTAGGGCTGGTCCCTGGCTCTTGGCAGCCCTGGGCATGCCACCTCTCTGCCTGGTATCTGCTGCCATCCTTCTCCATGACAAAGCCTCTCATGAGGGAATTTCATCCTCCATCTCCCACCCAGCCTGGTCCAGCACCATCCTTGTCTTATACATTGTGTGCCTTTATCTTGTAGGGTTTTACCTTTTTTCCCTGTTTCCCTGCTGAACCCAAGCACCTGCCAGTATGAGTTTGACATCTCTTTGCTCCATGTTGTTGATGTGAATGACCAGAAACAAGAAATTTGACCAAAATTAACATTTTGGGTGTTGTTTTTATCTGCCTGCTGGGTTTTGGAGGAAGGGGGGGCATTTCCCCCACTCTGATTCCAAGTGCTAAAATTACCCTTCTTTTTAGGTAAAAAAAATATGAATCATGACCAAACTAATATTCTCCTGATTCTAACAGCTGAGATTTAAGAAAAAACACCAAACCCAGCCAGGTGAGTTCCCAACCATGAGCTGGTAGCCAAGTGAGCTGGCAAAAGGTGGCTGAGAGAGGACTTGTGACACAAGCAAATTGTGGAGGCTGTTGTCCCTTTGATGGAGGGGAGGGTGGCTGACTGGACGGGCACTGTGTCCTGTCTCCCATGATAGCTGGTCTCATCCAGTCCATCAGCAGACTCTCTGCTCCCTTTTTTTAGAGCACAAAAGCCATGACTACCTTACATGCACTTATTTGTGCACATCAGTTATGGAAGCTCAATGTGCGTGTCCCACTGTTTTTCTGGGCTTTGCAAAGCCCCTGAGAATGTGTGTGCAAAGACCTAAGCTGGTAGAGAAAAGGGCTTTTTAGTGCTACCACAGAGGGAAAGAGCAGAACATGCACTCAACCCTTCATTAGCCAGCAGAGATTCTACATGGGGCTGCACCTTTGTGGCACCATATGGTTGGACATTGCTTTGTAGGGCAGCTGCCCCCAGACCAACACCCTTCTAAGACATAAGGAACATGGTGGTTTGTGTATATCCAAGTATTTTATTGGGAGATCAGATGTAGGGACCACTCAGGTCCCTCCTGAGGAGCTGTGTGCTAAGCTCCTGTCCCTTGTTTATTATACATGGAAAATATATGTCAAACATGCAATGTTGTGCTACAGCCTGATCTTTGAGAATTTCATTTTCCACCCAAGCCCTTCTCTGTGTGCCCAGGAGGATGAGCAGGGACACTTACCTGAGGCTTGTGGCTGGCTTTCATCCAGATTGGAGTCAGATACCACCAGGCTGGCTTTGCTACTCATGGAATGTGGGTGGTGGGTGCCCCAGACAGCAGGTACAAGGGTTGTGTGAGTTCCCAAAGACAGGGAAGGAGCTGGGCAAAAGGAAACAGCTATGGAGCAGTCAGCACTGACTGGGATGGTGAGAAAACCTTCCATGTGCCCAGGGCTCGGCAGTGCAGTGTCAACACTGTGGCCCAGCATGCTGGAAGGGCAGGAGTGTTTCCCTCCCTGCTGAGCCATGTCCCAGGAGCTTTGCTCCAGCCAAACCCTCAGCTGTGGCCATTGTGGCAACTCGGAGCTGCCCACTGGGGCTTGGGGCTGGATCAGGGTCGGGGGCTGTTTCCCGACTGTGATGGCCAAGGCTTTGCCAGCTCACGCTGGAGACACCACTTCCCTGCCCGTCATAGCATGTCCTGGGATTTGTGGTTACGTCCTCAGAGCTGTTTGATCCGCTCAAATCACAGCTGATCAAAGGGGCAGTTTACGAGAACAAAACACTGGGTGACTTCCTCCAGTGGTGCCAGAGGCAGCCCTTTGGAGGCAAGATACAAGAAAATAAGAAGCTTTTTAACTACTGAGTGTCTTGGCTCCTCAGAATAGCAGCTTCTGTGGGACAGCCCTGCTGCACGGTTCAGGCAAGACCCCAGTGAGGGAGGTTTAAAAAAAATATAAATGAGATATGTATATTCTGATAGGTGACCTGATTTCTCTCCTACACACACACATTTAATAAACTGTGAATTCCTATATTTCCAGGCTTGTGAGCAGCTTGGCTGCTGTAGTAACTCAGCAGTGAAAGTCCTCAATTGCTCATCTGCTGAATAAGTGCAGAACAGAAGTCCAATGGGCCCATCAGATTTGGGGTTTGCACATCAGCTGGGAAAGGAAAATGGCAGGAAAGTGGTAGCCTGCCCTAATAACCCCATTGCCTCTATTTCAATGGATGCTTTGCTTTTTTACATAGAGCAATGCTCTCAGTCACATGGTGGGATTCTTGGGGTTGTCCTGTGCAGAGCCTTGGACTTGAAGATTCTTGTGGGTGAATCCCAACTTGGGATACTGTCTGACTTTATGATTTAATTATCTTTGCTTGGTCAGCAGAAGCAAGAGATAGTTATGGCTGTCCTGCAGCAATAAGCAGTGCTATCCTGCCTGAGAGATTGAGACTGTCTCCAGGCAGGAAGAAGCTTGTCCCAGGCAGGTGCTGTCAGGCTGGATCTTGGCTGTAGACTTCCCTGTGGTCCCTGTGCTGGGTGACCCTCCAAAGCTTCCTGATTCTCTTTTTGACCTTTTTGACCAGTGAATTGGGAGGTTTGCTGATAACAGAGATTGTGTTGATCATTATTTCTGGAAGCTGCAGAATCTTCTGGGATGGTTGCACCAATCTTGATGGTCAGGAGTAAATGGGATAAATGGGCTTTTCAGTGGAATTGTGTAGGAGTGACTACTACTCCAAAGGAAGCTCATGTAGAGCTTAGGGACCTTTTCTGTCCTGGTCTGTGTGTTACTGGAACATCAAAGGCTCAAAACTTAATTTCTTGTTGCATGGGAGTGGGAGGAGATGGGCAGAGAGTGGAAAGTCACCCAGTGGTGGGAAGCATTAAAGAGGGCTGGGCAGAGGGGTGCTCCACACCCACCCTCTGTGCTCTGGAAAAATCCTGCTCCCCAGGTAGAGGAGGAAACTGGTGGTGATGATGTGCTCTGGATGTCACTGCAATCAGGGAGGCTATTTATAGGTCACTAATTGATCAGGGCAGCCACAGCAGGAGGAAATTACTTTCAGGAGAGACGGAAAACCGCACTGCCCAGCCAGCTTTGGAGAGATCCCAGGGAGAGCAGAAAGTCCTGAAACAATCAAAACACTTTGGAAAGAGGCATTTCTCTGCCATGGTGCCTGACTTGGGATATGGGCTGGAGTAGTTGCCCACTTGCCTGTGCTGTTTTTGGGGACCCTGGGGTATGGCAGAGCTGTCGGTCTGGGAAGCCCCTGGAGATGCTGGTGGCTGTCCTCCGTGCTGGGGCATGAGATGGAGCTTTTGGCTCTCCCTGTAGCTATCCCTCAAGAGATTTATTATCTCTTCTGAGCTCCATTTAAGAGACTTCTTTCCCAGGAGGGGCTCTCAGGGATTAATTAATTAAAAGCTGATAAGTAGAACTGACACCAGAGAATCCCTTAAATGCCAGTTGATGTCCTCCCAGGCAGGATGCTTTTTTTGCTTGACTCCTCGAGACACATAGATTCCCTTCAGTCAGAGGCTGGAGGCCTCACAGTTGGCCATTGGGCTACTTAAGCCAGAGCATCTCAAATGTAGCTTTTCCTTACAGCCTGGAAGATGGCAAATTGATCTCAAGAATAAACCTGGGCTCTGTCCTGTGCTGTGACAAGGGAAGAGCATGTTTCCTGGAGGTCCTGAAATGAGATCCCCGCCTGCAGGAATGGGTAGTGGGGAGCTGGTCCTGCATGCTGGGCTGCCTGAGGTGAGTGTGCTGAGCTGGTGAAAGCTGCAGGAATGCACTGTCTCCGAGTCTGCTCGTTTGGAAATGGTGCTCTTTTCAACGGTTCTGTTATCAGATGGAGCATTTCCTTCATCAGTGTTAATATCCATGTAGTGAAACAATGAAAGGGCTTCCTATCAGTTCCAAATAGGACGTGAAAAGCTCTCAGCGTTAAGAGTAGAGGATGCTGGAATAGGGCAATGGGAAACGCCTGAGTCACTGAAATGCCTCTTTGATTCCATGAGGCTGATACATTCAAAAGGGAAGAAAAAAATAAAAGGAGAGAGCAGAGTTAGTTAATGATCTGCGGGACAGAGAACAGGAAGGGGCAGAAATGGCAGCGTGGGCTCTGCAGAGGGGAGGCAGCGGGATGTCTGGCAAAGGCTTTGGAGAGTGGAGAGTGCAGCACGGAACTGAGCAGAGTGAGCTGCCTAGGTTTTTTCCAGAAAGGGGGAAGGCATGATGGAGAAATCCTTTTCCTAACCCTGTACCCCTTATCCTGCTGCCACCTGGCCAGTGTGTGCCAGCTCAATGTAGGATCAATGAACTGCAAAACAAATTTTCAAATCACTATGATTTAATGGTGCCCAAAGAACTGCTGATTTGGAGTAGGGGAAGGGAAATACTGCTTTGCAAAGTACCCAAGGCCATGAGCCCACTGCTCAGAGGATCTGATCCTTTCCATAATCTCTTGTCCCAAGTGGGGGACAAGACTGTTTCCAGTCTTGGAGACAGCTACTTGTGCACAGAGCTGTGCCTGCAGGCAGGAGAGGGATTTGCTGAGGTTGGGCAGCACCTGCTATCCTGGGGCAGGAGGAGCAGGATATCCTGAGCCCACAGAAATCCCTGGCCTGGAGTGGGACAGGCAGCCAGGGCAATACACTTTCTGCTCTTTGCTGTGACTGAAGGTCTCCCTGCCTTGTCCCCACAGGCCAGGTGTAAATATCAAGGCCACCAAAAAAACACATGGGCTGTGATCTGTGCCAGGTCAGAAGCTGCAGGCAGAGTTTTTGTTGTTACAGGAAGAGCTGCAAATATTTCAAACCTAACCTGTTTTCTCTCTCTGTTTTGCAAACCAACCCCAGTTGCCTGCAGGCAACCAGCCTACTGGGCATAATGGCAACTACTTCACTGTTCTCCCAGGGGAAATTCCTCAATCGAATGAGTTAGTAACTGTGAAGAGGAGGTCAGTCTTGCTCCTTGATGGTGGTAAGAACCCTTGGCCCTACAAAGCTCAGTAAAGAACAAACCACACAGAAGCAGGTTTCTCTCCACCCTGAGAAGCACCACGGTGGGCTGTATCCAAGGCTGCTCCTTGAGCAGGGTGATGGAGCAGTGCACACCCTCAATCACTCCTCTCCTGGCTGCACGGCCAGAGGTGGGAGGTGTAGAGGTGTGCAGGACTCCCTGTGAGCCTACTTTTCAAGGCTGTGTTCTGTCCCCCACCGTGGCTTGCCCAGGAGATTCACCTGTCTCCCTGTTTCCCTCACTCCAGCCCAGCCCCAGGGAGATCCATCTCTGGGCGATGTGCAGCACACTCCATCCCACCACAGCTCCCATTCCCACACAGGACAGGGCTGCCCTTTATGAAGGGCGAGAGGGAAGGCGATGAAAAGCCGGGGGGAGAGGCGCGCGGGCTGCGGGGAGCCGAGCGCCAGGGGCGGGGGCAGCTGGGGAAGGCTCACACACAAAGGGCCGTCCTGTGTGCACACACGCGGGGCGGCCGGGTGCTGACAGGGGCAATGGCACCACTGACAGCGGCTCCTCGCTGGCAGGCAGCGGCGAGGCGCTTCAAATAAAGGCCAGCGGCACGGTGACAGGAGCCAGGGCCTTGACTGCACAGGGGAAGGCAGCTGCTGTGGGCATGGGCTGGGGACAGGGGTGGGCAGAGGTCGGGCAGTTGTCTCTCCTTCTCTGTCTCTGCATGTTCAAGCCTGGACAGTAATTTAATGTGAATCCACAGCCACGCTGTGCCCTTGGCTTTCTGCATCGTATCCAGGGCACATTTACACCCAGGATTGCAGGTGGGGCTGGGGGTCTCTGAGAACCAGTGTGCAGAGTTCAGGTGGGTGCTGAGCAATGTTCTGTCCCTATCACACATGGGTGAGTTTCAGCGTGGGGTTGTGGTGGGCACCCATCACCAGAGGGGGATAAGCCCCAGCTACCATCAGTCTCCTTGCAGCATGCACTAAACCTCACCACTTCTAGTGCCGAAATACCAATGTGGCCCAGCACTGTGTCGTGCTCCCCAGGAACTGGGGGTCTGGTGCTGTGGGATTGCTTCCTCTCACTGGGGCCAACATCTCTTGGGTCGTGCTCCCTTCTGCCTATTGTCACCGGTGCGGGGATGCCTGTGACCGCTTCTCACAAATTCTCCTGTGCGTGGGGTTGAGCAGAGATCGGGGGTGCTGGAGAAGGAGAGTCCTTGCGTTAGACAGCAGGCTGTAGATGTGAACAGCTTTACTGTGCCTTTGAACAGCTTGGCGTCCTGGCTGCTCTGGGGACAGGCGGGCCGGGGCTGATGCTCGGGAGCTCCAGGAAAAGCGGGTGGATGGTGCCCTCCGGCGGCCCCGGGGCCGGGCTGGCGGCCAGCCCGGAGCGCCGCCGCCGCCGGGGACCCCCAGACTCTGAGCCAGCGAATTGGGATCTCGCTTCTGTTCTTGTAGTCTGTAGGGGTGCTTTCCCTTCTCTGGTCTCTGCTTTTCCCTGGCTTCCCGTTGGCTGAACTCCCCCTCTTACTCCTCAGCCTGGGGAGATGCTGTGTGGGCATCAAGCTGCTCCTGTGCTGTGGGCCAGACCCCTCCCTGGAGAGGAGCCATGGGATGGATCCCTGCAGCCCCAGCCTCTGAATAGCCCCCAGGATCCCGAGCCTGGCCGGCTCCCACCCAAGGAGTGGTAATAGACCTTGTCTTTAGGTTCAGGAAATCTGGGAATTATCTGGTCCTGGGTGGGCAGTGAAGGGGCTGTAAAGGGATGGGATGACTCTGAGAATAGCCTGGTGGGATGGACACCCCAGTATGGGCTCTGTTTGGTGTTTGGCTGCTAGCACACCTGGCTTGAGTCCTGAGTGGGACCCAGAGTGTCTCTTTCCTGTCCCAGCTGGAAAGGGCTGTGTGTCTGACAGTTTTCCTGTTTGGGTTACGCCCCACTGTTCCCCAGCAACCTGTCCCTCACAGGGTGGGTGGGGAGGGCAGCTCCCCTCCTGCTGGCACCAGTGGCATTCCCCAGAACTCCTACAGGAGGAATGGAGAAATATTTGGGTTGGGCAAATTAGCCTCTCCTGAGGTCTGAGCAGCCCCAGAGCCCCTTGAAAGGTTTTCTGAGCCACTGGCCCTTAGGTCTCTGTGGAAGGCACATCCCAGTGGTGGCTTGGAGGAGCCTTTTGCCTCCAGGTGGATTTGCTGCAGCAGGGGAAGGGGAGGAGGTGGGGTGATGGGTGCCCAGAGCCCCTTCCAACAAGCTGTGCTGGCTCAGCCACATGCTCGCACCAGGCCAGTGGTGACAGATGTCTCCTGGAGCTGTCACAGGATGACAACAGAGGACGGAGGCTCCCAACCCTGCCCCACAGATGGGTTGAGGCAGGGCCGCCTTCAAAGCAAAGCATGCACGTTCCCCAGCCTGCTGGGATTACAAAGTTAAGGGCTGGCATTGTTTTCCCAGTTTCAGAGGGGATGGATACCAGGCAGGATTAGTCTGGCAAAGCTTCCCAACGTGCTCAAAGGGGCACAATAGGACCTTAAAGAGAAGAAGCTGCACTGATGACAGGCAGAGGAGTGTCTCTCAGCAGCCTCTGCCTCCTGACACAGGCGGGATGTGCTCGGAGCAGGTGCTGCTGCTTTGTGGCTCTGCCTCTGCCAGGACACCCTTACAGTGCGCCCCAGCACCCCCCAGCACCATTGGTGCCCCCACCCTCCAGTGGTGCTGGGGACAGGCAAACAGGGCACAGGGCTCTCTGCAGGGGAGAGAGGAGAGGTGACAGCCTGGTGATCTGAGTACCTCTCTGCTGCTGACAGTCCAGATCACCCCTGCAAGCCCCTAGAGGTCTGTGCTGCCCATCACTCACTGAAGACAGGGCTGAGCCCTTTGCCCGGGCAATGTCTCTTCACAGCGGATGAAGCTGCCTGTATTTTGGGCCAGTTTGCTTTTCCATTTCTTGGTTTTATAAATATATCTGACTCAAGAGGAATGAAATTCACTGTTGGTTGGGGGACTCTGACAATACCTTGGAGCAGGGGGAGCCCACTGTGGCAACCAGCTTTTTCCCAGAGCATCTGTGCTGCACAAGGCCATCACTGCCATCTAGGAGCTCTGGAGACCCCGGGGGTGATGGGACATATGTGGAGGCACCAGAAGGGCCTGAGAAAAGGGGGGACATGCAGGTAAACAGCTAAAGTGTGCATAGGGATTCTTTCTTTCTTTCTTTTTTTTTTTTTTTTTTTTAATCATTTGAATCAGGAGTAATTTGAAATAAAACCTGGAGAGCCACAAAAGCCATCTTCCTGAGCTGCTGGTCTCCAGGGCTTTCCTGCTCAGCAACCCACATCAGCACTGCAAGGGCTGCTCTGTGCTTGGTACAGTTATGGAAAGTGTGGTCACAAGGGTACTGGCAGCTTAAGCAGGCAGCCAGCACTGAGGCAGCACCTTCTGTGTGAAAATGGGTCCTCTGTGGGCATGGACAAGGGGCTAGGCCTCCTCAGGGGGCTTTGGGCAGGGGTCAGGCAGACTGGATGCAGCTCCAGGAGAAGGGCTATAGGAATGATATTATGTGCAGGGTGTTGTTTCCCTGAGCAGGCACTGGGCAGGGGGGAACCTGTGTCCATACATGGAATTTCCTCAGGCTGCTCTCCTGCTCTGTGCAGGCCCTTTTGTGCCTGCTCCATCATGTTCCTTCTTATGAGATTATTGCTGATGTCTCAGTCACCAGAAGCCAAATCTTACTGAGTAGAAACATGTACCTGAACAGAGCTGCAGAGGTCAGCAAAGCAGTGCCAGGGGCATTTACTGCAGCACAAGGAGCTGCTCTCTCAGTCAGCTGCAGTGATTGCCTGGGCTCCTTGCTGAAACCACAGCCTGGCAGCAGCAGCTTTTGTTTGTCTGTGATAACTTATTAGCTCTGATAACTCGTTAAGTGGCAGCAAACTTGACTGTGTGCCATCACCTGCCTGGGCCAGCTCTGCCAGCACGGGTCATGCATGGGCTTGGCACCATCCTGCTCTGCAACAGCCTGTGCCTGCTGAAGGCAGGTGCCATGGCTGCACCCAGGCTGCCACTGCAGAGCCTCTGCCATGCTCACAGCCTGCCACGTGCTGAGGGACTGCAAACCAGACTGAGAACCAATGAAGCTCAAGACACCTCAGGCTTCCTATCTACCTAGCCTCAGGATGACTGGCTTGGAGCAGAGATACCAGACGGGTTGGGCTCTCTTTGGGGTGGCTCCAAGGGTTCTTGCTGCCAGCATGGTCTCATGGAGCAGCTGAAGCATCCGTTAGGCTGCGTGGGGCTGACATGCCGTGTTTGTGAAACCCTCTGCACTTGCGGTTGACCAGAGCTCTGAAATAAGCCCGTCCGGAATTGGTGTACTGCTCTGTATCCTGATGTGGTGAGCAGCTCTGACTGGTGAGGGTGGGGGCAGTCCCACTGGGGTGACTGGTGGCAGCGGGGCTGCAGGAGCTTGGCAGCACCGGCATGAGGACCACACACAGGGCCCCGCCAAGGCCCGGAAAGCTCAGCCAGGCACTAACGGAACTGTGATAAAAATGAACGTGACCAGGACAGCAGTGCAGGGGAGATTAATGTCAGATTGTCAGAGGGGAGGAAACTGAGGCAGACAGCATTCAAACAGATACTGGAGCACACTGAGGGGGGGAGAGGGGGGGAAAGGGGTAGATGCTGCTTTTCTCAGCATTGCTGCATCTGCAGATCTGCATCCGCCCTACAGCCTTTGGGAAGAGAGGAGGGCACAAAGGGTTTACCTGAAGTGTGTCTATCACCCTTGTCAGCCCTGTCCTGCAAATCCTCCCACCCCTGCAGGTGGGGGACCTGTCCCTCTATACCAGCCTGAACAGGAACGTCAGCATTGCTCGCTGCCTGAGAACTTGATGTACATCTCTTATGGGTCCCTGCCCAGGCCGGGTTTGGTCTGCTGCCTATCAGCAAAGCCTTGACTGCAATGGGAGCACTCTCTGCTGCAAGAAGGTGCATTTCTGTGGCTGTGTGAGGAGCAAAGCTCCCCTCATCACTGGTATCACCTGCTCCGGCCTTGCCCATGTTGCCAGGGAAAGACTGGTTGTCCAGTATCTCTCCCACTGCCTGGTCCCCAGTATCACCACTGCTTCTTCAGGACCCCACAGCTTCCAACCATGCAGGTACAAGAGCCTCCCAGAGGCCTCCTTTGCTCCATCTCCTGTGGTGCACTGATTTTCTCTCTGCCCTCCTTCCTGCTCTGTCATAGGACAGAGCATGACATGCTCTTTCCCACCTGAATGAGGCACTCCATGTCCTTAGCCAGAGTCCAGTGCCTCACCTTCCCTCCCCATTCCCATCTGTGTCCTGGGCACTTTGTATGTGTGTCCCAAAAAAGTATCCAAGCCCCTTAATACCTGCCCATGGCATCACACCAAACAAAAGTCTCACTGGGATAAATTGGAGAAAAAACAGCCCCAAAGCTAGGCTTAAATAAGTAGTTACAGGAGCTGGGGTCCAGTGGGGCTATGTCCATCCTGTTCACAGCTTTGCCCTATTCCTTGTATAATAAAGGATGTCCTCATCCTTTATATTTCTGCCCTGCATCCCTCTCTGCATGCCGAGTCTGGGGTTCAGCTCCGTGCTGTCCCGTGAGCCAGCAATACTCCTCGAAACGCCAGCCCAGAGTGGGCCGAGGCAGGGGAACCAGGTTGTCCCTTTGTCCCCGCGGCGGGCGAAGCGCGGGCCTGCAGGGACCCCTGGTGGCAGCTGGGAGCCGGGGACCTTGGGGGCAGCCCTGCATCCCGCGGAGCTGGGGAGTGCCTGCGTCCTGGGAGCCGCCAGGATGGAATCTTAGAGCAAGGAGGGGGCTCCACCTACAGCATCCCCCGAGCAGCCGCAGCTCCTGCTTTTCTGCTGCAAGGAGGAGACGGGGAAACAAGGATTTTTTTCTCCCTTGGGCTGGATGAAATCAGGGAGAGGCATTTTCAATCTCAGTCCATTTCTAGTCGGGTTTCCTTCTTCCCTCTCCTCACAGGTCTGCCGAGAGTGGGTGGAGGGGCCGGCTGCAAGCACATGCTCCTGTGCCGGCTGAGCTATTGCAAAGGTGATGCTTGCTCCTGGCTGTGAGGCTGGAGTCGGGCAGTGTCAGAGTGAGAGCTGACAGTCCTGGGCACAGACAGCAGGGGTGGGTGACAAAATCTTCTTCTGTGACCAGTCAAGGGTAAATCATGTATGAGCAAGGGGTGCAGTGCCTGTCTGGGCTGCCTTGTTCCCTCACTACATGCATTGGGTGTCCAGGGATGCTGAATACATATGATGAAAATTGAAGTCCACTTTTAAGTTATCAGTAAAGTGTAAGGATAACAAATTTTGGCACTGTCCTCCTATAGAATTGTTCTAGTTCATAAAGCTGCCACGCAAATGCGCCCTGTGGCACAGTAACTGGAGTCCCAAAGGTAGCAAAAGCTGCTGCCTGTTCTAATTCTCTGACATAGCAGTGTCCCAAGGTAGAGGTTACACCCAATCTTGTGGGCAGAGGACCCAGCATGGGCCATGCAAGCAAAGGCAGGGGGCACTGCGGGCACAGGAACCAGCAGGGATGGGGTGAGAAGGGAGGGCAGGCAGGGTGCAAGCCCAGCTTGCTGCCCCTGGGATGGATGGGCATCTTCCTGTGTTCCTGGCTCCTGTGGCTGCTCCCCCTCCTCAGTTCCTGGCTCCTGTGGCTGCTCCTCACACTCTGCTCCCATCACTCACAGAGGTGGTGCTGTTCACAGGGTACTCTCTGACTGTTGGCCGGATAAAGCTGGAAGGTTTTTGCATTCACCCACCTGCTGGAGAGCTGCAGCCTCATTCACAAGTGACTATCATTCATTTATCTGGATGATGAGGAATCCTTCAACACCTGTAGTCCTGTCCCTTTTCAAACAAGCCAGGTGTTATGTATCCCAAGCAGCACCCCCTGATATGAAGGACCAATCTATCAAGGACACTCTGCTAGGATGCTTGCTCTGATGCTCTGGTTGCATTATTTCTTTTTAGCCTTAGCATCTCAGTAATTCACCTGCCCAGAGCTGGTACTCACTTGATCCTCCATTCCTCAGTTCACACCTTGTCCCTGCTCATGTAAATCATGTAGATGTGATCTTTCATCACCAGCTTCTCTAAATCCTCCTCATCATCCCTCTCTGAATGCCTTGAAATTGTATAATCTCCCTGGGTGCCAAAGCAGCACACAAGACACCACACAAGAAGTGTGTTGGTGTGTACATTGAGCAGCAGAGAAGTGTGGTTTTGGCTGCCTGGGACCCTGAGCAGCTGGATCTGGCTGAGGACACCCTCCTGCCTTTTAGTGACAGCAGCCTTGGGGGCTGGCCCTGAGCTCCTCACTGTCATTTCCTTCACACAGGCCCTTTTTTTCTTTGCACAGCAGGTTTACCAAAGAGGTGCCAAGTATCACCATCACCTTTCCTCATCCCTGTTCAGAACCACTTCCACTGTGATGCTGCTCTGTGGGTGATGAGCATGAAAATTTCACCATGGGAGGGTATTTGGTAAGCCAGCATCTCTGGACTTTGATCCAAGCCCAGCAAGCCCTGGACCTCTCCATTCAGGACAAGTTCAAGAGTCAGAGGGCAAGAAGTACCCAGGGTCTTTTTGCTTGTGTACCTGGCTGAGAGTAAAATGTTGTCCTAATGACAATCTCCAGGCAGAGCTTTCCTTGCACAGCCACTCAGTAGCCTTGTACAGTCAGGAACTCGGAAGGACAGGGGGAGACCACCAGGTTGTGTGCCCAGCAGCTGGATGTGGTAGGGTGTGGTGGTCAGAGGCACAGTGACATGGAGGCAGCCAGCAGAGCCTGCATGCCTGAGCCAACATCTCCCCTCAGTGGGGAGGGACCCAACACAATGTGCAGTGTGGCTCCTGCTTTAGCTGTGAGCTCACAGCTTCTCTGCTCCCTACCTCTGTGCTCTCCGAGGTGCTGGGTGCAGCTCCTCTCTTTTGAGTGTCCCATGACGTGCAAAACTCAAGACACATGGGATACTCCTGGGTTCACTCTGCTGGGATTGGCTTTCTTCAGCCTGTGCTGTCAGGCTGAGACAGCTGCATCCCTGCTGGCCAAGTGATGCTCTGCACCTCATGGCTGTGCCTCGTGAGCCACGGCCATGCTCAGCCCTCATGTCCCCGTGGGAGAAGGATGCTCCCCATCATCTTTGAAGCACCTGGCACAGCAGAGACTTCAGGCTGAGCACTACAGAGAGCCACACAAGTGACACAAATGGAGGACATCCCCTGGCACCAGAGCCACCAAAGCTGGGTCTGCCATGGCAGGCAAGGCCCACACAGAAACCCCTGTGGTGCTCCTCCAGCTTCAGTGTGCATGGCTGCTGTCCTTGGGAGGAGAAGGAAGCTCAATAGTGCAAGTTGGAGCCCTGCACAAGATGGCAGTGGGGCTGGGCATGGAGAATGGGGGTCCCAGCAAGCCCCCCATGGCCCCAGTGGAGTGGGCTGCCTTGGCTGTGCCTCAAGACCCTGGAGCAGCCCCAGAGGAGCTCCCTGTGCCCTGAGGATGTTTCCTGTTTGCTGCCCATGCTGAAGCATCGGCCCTTCAACCGCCACCAGTCCTCTGCTTCCGGCAGGGGCTCCCGCCCGGAGCCCCCCTGCATTATCAGCTCACCAGATGCCTTTTTCAGGATACTGTGGTAAAACTGTGCCGGGCAGGCGCTGTCATTTGGGGTTTTCTCTCATGTCAGCTTCGAAGACAAATTGGACGAGGAGGAGCAAGAAGGGGGGAAAGAAAAAATAATAAATTTAAGCCAAAAAAAAAAGAAAGTGAGAATGATGCTCACCACCATCCTAGGCCAGAGCTGACCCATGTGCCAGTGTGGCTATGGGTCCCCCAAGTGGTATGGCCAGCAGTGGCCAGGGACAGGGCAGGTGAGAGTATCCAGCATGGCAGTGCCACTCCCCTGGCACTGTCGGCCTCTAGTGGCAGTGGAGGCAGTGAGGTGCCACTGCAGCACCCTGGGCCTCACAGGCTGCACCAGAAGATCCATGGGGATCTTTTCCCATCCTTCTGGGCACTGCCACCCATTGGGACATGGTCTTCATCCCAATGCTGCTGCTGGTAGGAGTGGGTGCTGGGAAAGAGGGTCTGAGATATCCCGTACCCTTTGGCCAGAAGCAGCTCAAACTGGCCAAACCAGTCTCTGGGTCTCTGGTCCAAAGCCACCAGATGGTGCTGAGCAGCTGACAGGCTGGGTAGACTGGGAACCAGGAAGCATTTCTAGGGATGGAGGGAAATGGTGAAACAGCAGCTGGGAAGCCTGTCTTTCCATCTATGGAACCTGGCAGGGAATGTTCACCAGGTCTGCCATGGGGATGGGGTACCCAAAGTTGTGGGCCCCATTGCAGGAATGGTCCATGGACAGATGCCAAAGCTCCCTGTGCTGGTGCAGGGTGTGCACAGGTATGATGAGGGTGTGCACCCTGAGGCTGTAATGCAGCAGGCAGCATTAAAGCATGAGTGCTTGCATGGTGCTTGGCATGTACTCCAGCTCTGCTTCCTGCTGAAGTGGCAGGGTCAGGTCAGCTGGAAGAGATGTTGCTAAACCAGATGTGCTTTTTTATGTGCTCCCCCAAGGTGTAAAGAGACATGGCAGCCCCAGAGCCAGCCACAGACCTGCAGGATTTGCTCTGAGGTAAGCCCAGTGATTTTCTTTTGTTGGATAAATTAAAAAGTGGTTGGTCCCTGCAGAGCAGAGGGGAGGTTGTGAGCATATGGAGGGAAGAAAGGATCAATGGTATGGAAATAGCACTGAGCTATCCCTGACCACAGAGGATGGATGAGGGGCTGGCTAGGGCCAGAGGCCGTGGGTGGGAGTTACCATCTACCTATCATAAAACCTGAGTTTCTTTCCAGCCCTTGAGTTCAAGCATCCACTGGAGGATGGGTTGGACCTCCTGGGCTGGTCTTCAGTATAGATTTTCCCTTGGAAGATTGTAAACAAGAAGTCAAAAATGGAAAAGCTGTTCTCTGGCTGCCCAGATCCCCCAGAAACTGTGGGTATGGGTATTGCCCTGATGAGTAGGGGAGGTGCTGAGAGCGGTGAGATGCTCATGCAAGGCAGGTGGCTGTGCTGTGCTGGGATCTGAAATCATGGCTGCTCGTTTTCACCGGCAAATCTTGCATTTGTGTGGTTTCCTTTTCCTTCTGCTTCTTCTCTGCATTTTGTTCCTTTTGCTGCGGAGGCAAATTTCAACCCTTCCAACCTTTTGGTTCTGAACACTGCACAGGAAAAAAAACTAAACACAAACTCCCAGAAGGGCTCAGATTTAATTACATGTGAGGTGTTATCTGTTGGAGGGTCCCAAGTGTTCCTGTATTTGAGCTTTTCTTTTCCTTTTGCTGTACTGCATATCCCCTGGTAGATGCCTCCCAACTCCTAACAGCCTCCCCAGGCTATTTTCTCTGAGCAAGATCACAAGTGAACTTTCTAGCTCAGAAAAGCTTCTGTGAAGAGCAGTACAGGCAGTCCTTCAGCAGCTCCCACCTCTCTCTTGAAGGCCTGGCTATTTTTGAAAGCAGCAGGAAAATGGAGCTGGTGCTCTCCATCAGCCTGGGATTCCCCCTGCCAACAGGTCTCAGGTTAGATGGCCACAAGTGTAGCTGAAAGGAAGAGGAGCCCTTGTGCCTGGATTCCCTGGTGGCAGTGCCTACATCCCTGCCCAATGTTGGCTGTGATGCTTTGGGAACCTGCTGGCTCCAGTTCCTCAATTGATGACCTGCTCAGCCTGGAAGAAATAAGGGATATCCTTGCAAAGTAGCAGCTGGAGTTCAGGGAGATCTAAAATGGTGCTGGCAAGGCCAGTCCTGGCCAGGGACCTGCTGGAGTGGCCCTGGTGGCAGAGGCCAGCACGGTGACAGTGGCTGGAGGAATAAAGCAAGCCCCACCTGAACCACATGGATGAGCTCCCTGACAGCTCCATTTGGGCTGCTCTGCAGTAGCTCCTTCCTGTCCTCAGTGGGCACCTTGGGTCACACATCTGGCAAGGAGCATTACCTGAACATGTCATGGAGTTTGAGCAGGGAGATCATTGGAAACCTCCCTGGATGTCTTTAGTTAGTAAAACCCAACCATGGGAGAGAGATTTTGAAGCCAGATCCCTATAAGCCCTCAGAGGTGATGATGAAGACAGCAGATGAAGAGGTGACCACCTCCCTGACCCAATGACCTTCATCCCTTCCCCAACCCCACAGCCTGGAAGCTGCTGCATTTAAATTTGGCAGAGACAAACAGCTACAGCCCTGATTGGTCCATTTGCTGCTATCAGGTATTGCTAGTGTCCCTCCCCTGGCTCCTGCAGATCCTATGCTCCTAGTAGGTATTGTGGGTTTTTTTTGTTGTTGTTTTTTTGTGTTGTTTTGTTTTTCTCTTTTATTCATGGTAGTAAATCTGCAGGAATCCAGAAATGGCTCAGGTTTCTAGGTCCCTCTGTACCGTGTGTTAAACGATTCCCTGATGTTTGTGCTGCTGCAGGAGCAGCACTGGGACAGAAGGGGCTCAGGGTGCACAGTGTGGGGGGCATTCCCCCCAGGGAGGGTGGCAGAAAGGAACTGTGTGGAGAGGAGTGAGGTCTCACTTCAGCACAGGCTGTTTTCTTCTTGGCCTCAGGAACTGGGGCAGCTCTCCTTGGGCACCAGAGGCCTTTCTAGCTGAGGCTGTCAGTATTCATCCTATTTATTGCTGCTGTCTTTGCAGATGTGGTTTCCAATAACAAGCTCAGTAGCTGTGTGGGCTGAGGTGTATGCTGATGGACCAGATCCCCTTGGGACAGAAAGACACAGGCACTATCAACCCCACAGGGATTAGTAACAGGCACCACAAGCTCCACTGTAGCCTCGAGGGTCTGAGCTGTGGGTCCAGCCAGGCAGAAGTGGTATCTGAAAGGGTGGCACTGCTTTTCCCCTGCTGAGGGAATAGAAAGTTACGGGGATCTTTGGGATCACCATTTTGATCCCTCCTCTTATCCTCTGGACTGCTGCTTTGGCTGGGGGCAGCAGGCAGCCCTTGTCTGGCTTTGGATGCACCTGGTACTCCCTGAGTATGGTGTGTGTTCTGGCCCAATGGATTAATCACAACTTCTTTGATTTTAGCTATCTGCAGCTGATCAGGCAGGACTCACTGTCTCAGGGCTCCCCATAGCAGCTGCACAGGGAGCACACAGGCAGGGATTTAGGCTTGCTCACTCTGCTGCCAGGTGAGGTTTATGGGAATGGGACAGAGCTGGCACCCTTGACAATGAGGTGGGAGTGCCTGGGCTCAGGCCTGCTGCAAAACATTCCTGACTAACAAACCACTTTGGAAGCTGTGTGGTCTCGGGCAGAGGGCTTTCCAAACAACTGCATCCTCTGTACAAGGAGAAAAGTATCCCAGGAGAGGATAAAGACAGCTTTTATCTCAGCTAAAAGGGGCTAGTAAGGAGCAGAGACAATTATGTCTTTAACAGACATGGGCTATGCAGGTCCAGGACAAAGGGACAACAGTGCAGGTAGCTGACAAAGGGCTGGGAAGTGTCCTGCTGCTTGGGTATATCCAAGCACAGGACTTGCAGGCAGCACGGAGCCATTGGGGCTATGTTTGCCTCAAGCCTCTCAGGGTACCAGTGCAGGGACTGTGGCAAACCTTCACTCCCCAGCACAGCCACATTTGGCACTCACCTCCCCATGAGCCACGGCTCTGTGGGGCAGCCAAGTGCTCTGCCTGGTCTGCAGGCAACCTCCAGACTCTCTGCAGTGTCTGCTTCCCACAGGGAGCTGCAGGTGCCCAGTGGAGAGGGCTGCACACCACTTACCACCCCTGCCCTGCACAGGCACTCAGCCACGGGCAGCTGCCACCAGCTGCACTTCAGGGCAAAGAGAGGGACACACAGCCCCTTCTGCCCTTCTGGTTTTTTCTGTATGATGATCTCCAACCACTTTGATCCAAACAACTATGCTGGGCAAAGGCAGTAGGGGAGAACCCTATTGCTATCTCTGCAGCCACATCTGGGGTATTCAACAGAAAAATGAGGTGGAGATGCACAGGAAAAAGTCTTAGGAGACTGATACTAGCAGGGGATTGCATATACCCCCCAAGGAATCTAAGTGTGAGTAAGGACCTACATGGACAGCACAAGGGATGCAGGGACTTTGGTCACACGCAGCACACTCAGAGGATGGGAGGAGGGGTTCTGTTGTTTTTCTCTGTAAGGGTGTAGGTGCACACACAGACTTGGGGAACAAGGGCTTGGCCTTCTCACCTGTCTGGGTCAGGGCTTTGTGAGGAGGCAGAGCTCTGACCTCAGGGCACACAGCTGACAGGAGGCAAAGAGTGGTCAGGGCTGAAACTGTTCCACAGGGAACTGCACTGCCTGGCAGTGGGTAGGATGGGATCACCTCCCCCAGTACAACACGTATACACAAGGCAGTGACTGTTTTATTTCAAAGTAGAACAAAAGTATCTTTTATTCTTCCCAGAGCTGAGACATTCAGCTTTGCCATGAGTGTGTCTGTGCTCAGACTGGCTCCTTCTGTGCGTTTACTCAGAGCACATCTATACAGGGCAAACCAAAAGCAGGAGACTGTTTCATAACTTGGCTGAGTCTCACCTCTGGTAAAGAAATCCCATTACCCAGCCAAACATGATGGCATGGTCCCTTGCACAGCATGTGCTGCTGAGCAGACAGGCTCTAGAGAAAAACCTAAAACCAAAATGTACTTTCAGACATTCCACATCAACTTTTCCCCTAATTTTGCTGGGAGTGAGTTTTGGCTCAAAGCGTATCGCTGTCATCTCCCTTCATACCTCTCCCCTGCGTGCTAAAGCGGAGCTAGAGCGCGTCGAGGATGTTGTCGATCTTGGAGACCAGGTCCTGGCGCTTGTTGGAATGCATCTTCTCGTTCTCGATGTACGTGTCCTTCTTCAGCTTGCCCGCCACCAGCCGCTCCGCCTCCACCGACGACTTCAGCACCAGCTCCTTGACCTGGCCATCCAGCTTCTGAATCTCGCTCACCTGGAGGGGGGACAAACCAGGGAGTATCAGAGGAGACTGAACAAAACAAAATCCCTACGGTGAGGCTGGAATAGAAGAGATGCAGATGATAGCAAAAGATGAAGTCAGTGCTAAGTAGAACACTTCTGATCCCTGAATGTTGCCTCCTGAGCCATCACATTATGAGGTAGCTAAACACATGAATGGGTAATTAAACAGTGCAGATAAAAGGGGCTCCAAGGACTCAGGCAAGAGACTGTTAAAGGAGTTTTTAATGATGGATTTTTAAGGCTTCAAGCTAAATCACAGCTCTGACAGCTGGAAGCTGTGTCTCTACAGTTAATGTTCATGGTGTGTGAGTGGTAGGTCTCCAATGACAGAGCTACTCTTTGAGTTAACCAAGATTAACCAAGGGGGCTGTTGGCTAAATGGACCTTAGAGACAAAAGTGTCCCTCATTTGGTGTTAAGTGGCTGTTTCAGGTGTTAAAATATATTGAAGGGAAGGATAGTGGGTGTGTGCTCATTGTGCCATGGCTTTCAACAGGGAGCAAATTGGCCCCAGAGGAGCATCATGTTACCAAAATTCTGTCAGCACCAAATACAAATGTGCAAGAAAATAAGAGATTAGGAAGATTTTGGGTTGACTGATGTGGTTAGTAAAGTTAGAACTGTTATGTGTTGATAATTTCCATTTTTGCTTAAATGTCACTACCATGGGCTCAATGAGAAGCATCAGGATTGTGTTACAAAAGCATTAATCATTACAAATGCAGCTGGTTCAAGGGCTGCTTAAGAACATCACAAGTAGCTGTTTATCAGCAACACTTGCAGGGCTGCATAACTGAGATTACTGCAAAAATCACACTATCCATATGCCCTTGCAGAGATCAAGCCATTTGCAGAGGAAAAAACCCAACTTAGACTGGCTGCAAAAACTAAACCCCCAATTAAAACTAATTTATACTTGACAGAGGCAAGAACAGGAGAACTTATAAAATAAATTTATATTTCTTACTTTATCACATAAATCGGAGCCTTCTGTCTTCAGTTTAGACTGCAGAGAGGCTATTTCATTCGTCAGGGCCTTGTGCTCCATCTCCAAAGACTTTTTGCCACTGTTCAGGGTGGAGATGTCCCGTGACTGCTTGTATTTATTCACTGCTTCATCAAAGTGACGGTACAGCCCAAGCCTCTTGTTTACCAGAGTAAGCACCTGCTCCGTGATGCAGGCAACCTTCATCCTGGCCTCAGCAGCTGGATCCTGCAAGAGGACAGGAGGGAAGATCAAAGCAGTCATATCTTTGACCTGCATCAAGCCATGCCTGTAATCTGCCACAGGACTGTTATAGAAACTGTTCCCTTTGCAATTAAGTCAAGTGATAGTAATTAGGTGAATGGTGCAAGTGCTGATTAGGGGAAGCACCTTTTGGCACTCAGTCAAGCCCAACAAGTTCAACAGTGAAAACACTGCAGAGGAAGAACTGCAGACATCCCTTCTTCTCAGGGGGATTCCTTTTTATGCAGCAAGCTAGTTACCACATCAGGTCTACAGGACTACCAGTGCTCAGACTGAACAAAAACAGGACTTTGAGCAACCAGTAAAACATTGGAATGGCAGACACATTCAGTGAGAATTCCTGGGATGAAAAATTGCCATTCAACAGCTGAGAAATCTGCTTATATTCCCACAGGGTCTTCATCATTCAGACCTTGGTGATGGAGAAATCCAGTCTGACATAGACGATCACAGTGAAGAACAAGATGTAAAAGGCTCCAACCACCAAGAGAGGCTCTTGCAGCATCAGAATTTTGTTGAAGGTGTAATGAACCTACAAGAGAAGTTCCAAACACTGAGTAGTATCCCATGTTCTCCTCAGGCAGCAGCACAACCACCCAAGCAGTCCAACAAATGTTCATTTCTTAGGTGTTTTGACCAAGCTGCTGAATTCAGGGGCACAACTGCTTAAGGCCACACTCACCACGATGTCCTGGATGTGCTGCTCCACCAGGTTGTTCTTGTGTGCCACAATAACGGGACGTCCAAAAGTGTCCAGATATGTGTAGTGAAGTTCATCCAAGGCACGATTGATTTCATAGGGGCTGTCCACATGGATATTCCTGTGGATAAAACCAAACAGTCCCACATGACTCTATGGTGTCTGGGATGATATTACACAGGACTTGTCTGGGCAATTGTACCCTCTAGCACAAGGTAAATGATGCAGTTTAAACTGTGCTCTAGGGAAGCAAAGCTGTGTTCCAAGTCTCCTCCATATGCAGTCATGGTTTTGATTCACTGTCCCCAGGCCATTAGAGCAGACTGGAGAATTGCCACCAACACAGCACTGTCTGCAGTAACAAGCCAGGAGGAATCACTTACTTGGCTCCTTCTGGCAAGACAATCTTGACAGTCAGAGAGTCTGTAACTTGCTCATCAAACACGTGGTCAACAAACCTCATCTTCAGGGCATACTGATCGCCTAAGAGTGCAGAACAGAGAGTGGTTACAGTTCCTCAGAGAACAAGGGACAGCCTTAAAGCTCAGCTCCCACCTGGGGCAGGAGGAGAATTTGCATGGATAATTGTGCAGCAGAGGGCACTAGCTCACTCAGATATATTTTAACCAGATGTCTACAAAAACCTGAAGGAAGCACAAAAAGGGTGAATTTGCATACTCTAGAAAAAATAGCTGACAACTGTTGTTGCTAAGGGCCTGCGTACTTTCAATTCTTTTCTGTACAGCAACTACTTTTAAACATACAGGAGGACGTTTTTATTCTCTTTCCCTCAGCTACCCACCAAGACTGTAGAGGTATTCGTAGCTTGGCAGGTTATAGCCAATGATGTAATGGGTTTTCCAGCCCCCAAAAAGCGGGAATCGGGGACGGATCTCCATCTCCACAGAGTCATCCAGGACAAGAAGGTGGCTGGTGGAGATGTTCCCAATTTCATCTCTGTAATAGACATCCTGAGCAGCAGCTGGGAGAATGGTCTGTAAGGAGAGAAGCAGCAGTGAATGCATCAGAGGGGAGTTACTTCCAGTGAAACTGGCAAAACCCATAAAGGCTGGTAAGCATTGAGAAACTCTGCTCCCACAAGAGACATGATGAAATGGCCATTCAGTTACACTGAGTGGTAAAACTGTGCTATTATAAACAATCCCACAAGTGGCTGCCAGCACTAAAATCACTTGGCCTCCAAACAAATGCGCTTTACTCCAGCTGAGATTCAAACTCCCCAGACTACACGGGATCTCATCATGCCCACAAGTACAGAAACTCCCTTTTCACTCCAATTTACTGCCCTAGCTGATTGGGCTTGCTGGCTTGACACTCAGTAAAATGAGATTTCTGTTTGGCTGCACCACCCTAGAGACCAATCCTAGAAGCTACAAGCAGTGAGAAAGGTTTTGGTTCAGATGAGAACACGTAATACTTTTTACATCTGGCTAGCAGAGCCACAGTTTTAGTTCTTATTAAGTACTTTGTGAGCAAGGAATGAATGGGCGAGTTTCCAGTTAATACTGTTCAACATGAGGAGGATATGGGAGGCAACTCTGAAAATAATGGGGTGGGGACAGAATGAATGGTCATTGCACAGTGGAAAATCCAAAGCAGAGATCTCAATACAGTGGTAAGGGATTCAGAGGGTACCTGAGACTGGAGGGGGAGGAGTGTGGAGAAACACTTCATCATACCCTGGCATGTGATGTCTGTTAGACCAGCAAATGCAATAAAGGGTGTAACTTCCTAATGCTGCTTCCAAAAGCTATTCCTATCCAGCACAACTTTCTCTGAAGATAGACCAGAGTTTTAATATTCCCTTATTACTGGGGTACAGTTACCAAACAAAAGGCAATGGACAACCATTTTTTTTTTTCCTCTGGGGATCTAAGAAAGGGAGAAGCCACAGTTATAAAAAATACAAGTGCAAAATGTCAACCTTAAAAGACTTGACAGAAGAGATCCCACTGTCTGGCTGTCTCTGGTAGTCGTATCTGGAGAAAGGCCCTTTCAGCACTGCTCCTGTGTGCTTTAAATCAACCGTCTCTTCAACTGCAATGTTACCCCAGTGAGACACCTCAATGACTCGTGTCATGCTGGTGATGGTCAGAAATGGACTGTTATTTTCATAGTGCACCTTCAGAGTGTCCTAAGAGGGAAAAAAAGATAAAACTGTCAGACCTAAAATAAGGAGCAAGCTTCCCCTTACAATGACCCACTTCACATGCCACAGAGAACCCTCCTTGGCAGATACTCATATTCTTGGCCTGCAAACAGTCTAACTCATGGCTGACCTGTGATTTCTATGTGAAAGCTTCTGCTTCCCATTCTCCAGCCTCTGAGAGCATATCTGGGAGATGCTCTCTGCAGAGCCACAATCCCTTTGCACAGAAATTTACCTGGCTGTATGGAGGGATGTCCTTGAAGGGGCCATACTCAATCGTGTCCTCAGTGCGGGAAGGGTTGCCCAGCTTGGTGTAATTCTCCACATTCCTGGAGGCCAGTTTGACACGGGTTGTTTGGGTCTTGGTGACATATGGTGAGTAAAAGTAGTGATTTCCTTCAAAGACCACAAACTGCTTCTCACTTTGGGTGATGTGGGTGGGATAGGGCTGCAAGACGTGCGTGAAAACCATTTCAACAGAGACACGGACCTTGGCTCCTGGGGCCAAAGGAGACGCCAGCTTCACCGAGAAGAATTTCCCACTGGAAGGGAGAAGAGCAGGTAAGGTATGTGGGATCTCCCTTTAGAGAGCATTCAGATCCACCCCTGCAACATCCCCTGTGGACAGGCAACTGTGTATCATGTGTAATCTGTGATTTGGGCAGGTATTTTACTTACTCCGTAAGACACAGAGATGCCTTGTCCCAGCAGGTGTCACCACTGTGCTGGGGAAGCAGCACAGGCTGAACAGCCCAGGCACAGTTACAGTCTTTGCTTCACAAAAAAACACCTAGTTTCCTTTTTGGAAGAGGAATGGTGACCCCTCCCTAATCCTGCATTTATACAGCTTCAGCAAGAGCTTTTTCCATTCTTCTCCAGATGACAGGAATGATCTTCATCACAGGAAGCATGGGCACAAGTCCAGAAGACAAACCACAAACACCTTAAGCACCTGTTCCTACAAAGTCTGTTTGTTCTCAGGTTTTTGCCCACACGATCTGAAATTAAGGAATGGCCAGAATGGGAGCAAGTTTTTGGACTGAAGTTCTACAGAATGGATTGAAACTGCACCAAATCCGTAAGGATTCACTGGACAGACCGAGGTGATGCCAGAAGCAAACATATTTCATGTCATGCCTGGTGGCCCAAGGGCAGGATCACATGAGACATCCAGGCATGTCAGAAGCCAAGGTGTACCCTGGCAACTTAACTCCACAGCTACTGTACTCTAGAAAGCCAGCTGCACTGTGCTTTTGAGCCACTGTACAGGCACTGCTCACCTCTCAGCTCTTACGGCTCATAAAACACCTGCCTGCAGCACCTACATAATAATCCAAGCTTGGCAGTACAGAGCCCAATGCAAACAGTAGCATCCTCTCTCCCAGCAGCAAGAAGAACACAGGTACACAGTGATCTGTGGTGCTCTACACACAGCCACAGGGCACTAAACTCTGTAGTCACCACTGCCAACCATCTGAGAGCTCAAAATGGAGTAATGGGTAAGAGCATGACCAAATGCTTCTCTCACCTGGTGTCCCAGGGAGCCAGGGCACTGAGTATGAGACTCAGCATGGCTGAGGAAGAAAACACTTCTGATCTCCAGGTATGTAGATCTGGGGTAGTATCTCTGCTTCACTCTAAGCATAATTATGAAACCCCCATGCACAGCTGTAGGTGTTACCCTTACAGGATGATACTCACCTTTTTCCCTTAACTTTAGTCTCTTTCACTTCCAAGATGTTCTCCTCCTCTTCCTCACCTTTCACCTGTTCCCAAACAACATATGGGATCAGTGTGCTGCTATTTAAAAGACTTAACATATCCAGGGCAAAGTCTGTACAGTCTGTAAAGAGTTTTTAGGGGGGGATGTCCCCCAGAAACTACAAACTTATATATAACTAATGTAGCAAGAAAAAAAATTAAGGCCCTTGCATGATGTTCTTGAATACAAATTTCATTGTGGTCAGTGTGCAAGAACAGATACTGAAGGTTTCTGTTAACTCTCATGTTCCCTCGGCCTGGTTCCCAAACTGGCAGTTACCCTAACTTGCACAAATGAGAATATTGATCAAATGCTTTTGTGATTTTCTTTGTGACTGGGGAGTGAGCAGGCCACGGGGAATATGGCTTGCCCAGTTGAGGTATACTACAGAACTCTGTATACAGATATATTACAGAGCACTGTATGTAACTCTCTCTGCTGTATGCAGAGTTTCTCTAAAGTGACAATACTTATGGGGCTAGGACAGAAGTACTGCCCTACTGCTGCTCCGACCCTGCTGTGGGTAAGGGCCGGACCCCCCGTCCCGGCGCTGCCTGGGGCTGCCAGCCCTGCTGCGGCCGCGCTGGCGGCGACCCCCACCCAGCCGTGAGGGC
>WEIU01022681.1:345955-494648 GCA_013389925.1 Aegithalos caudatus
GCCAGGCAGAGGAGCAGGAGGCGGCACGGCAGCTCCGCCATGGCCGGCACACCGCGAGGGGAGGGCACAAGATGGCTGCGCCCGCGCTGTACGGGCACGGGAGAAGATGGCGGCGCCCGCTAGGGGAGGAGGCTGGCGATGGCGGCCGCCCAGCGGTGCTGGAGGCCCGGCCCCCCTCCGCCTCCCCTCCACCGTGCCTGAGGAGAGGAGCTGGGCGGGCTCTTCCAAAGTCCCGGGGATGCTTTCGGCTTCGCGCAGTTCCGGTGTTTCCCGGCGCCCCGGCTCAGTCGGCGAATTTGGGGGTTCCGCGAGGTGCTGGGTGGGGAGTCCTCGGGGCCGGTCAAGCGCTGCGTGTTTGTCCCTGCTGGCGTTTCCCACTTCTTTTTCTACCCGAAAAAGAGCGAAAAAAACACTCTAACAAATACTGTGGGATGCTCAGGGTTTTCAGGTGCTCCTCAGCCTCCTCTCCTGCCACGGCACAAATCAGCTGTTTCTCCATGTTTTTAGCAGTGGCCGGTTCCTGTCAGGCCTTCCAGCACCAGAGGTGTCAGTCCTGGTGGAGGTGTTGGGCACAGGATGCCCAGTGGAGCTGTCGGTGTGGATGGCACTGGGATGTAGCCCTGGGCACTGCAAAGGGATGGACTTTGGTGCTTTTGATTGTGCTGTTGAATTCATGAGCCTCAAGTTGGGACAGTTCATCTTGCTGGCCTGGCACACATTGTTGCTCTGGAAGGCAAGGTTAAACCAAATAGAGTTTAAGATGAACACAAATTTTCTGCTAAAAACCAGATAATTGACAGCTAGATGATGCCAGAGTAGAAATGGTGCAGGTAGCCAAGGCATGGTAACCAGCCCTGCACTGACTTAAGGCAGCTGGGGAAAGGAAAACGTTAGTGGTTTAACACATGACTGGGAAAGAGGTGATTGACACTTTATTCCCAAACATCTAAGGCAGATAAAAGCAAGGGACGGATGTTGTCTGCTGTTATTGCTGGAACAGGGCTTTTGCCTGTGAGCCCTGTGGGACAACAGACCTTTCATGTTTTCATAATGTGATCCAAGACTCAATCTTTCTTTAAGATACTAATACAAGTCGCAGAGATAATTCTTTAATTTGGCCTGAGATTGCCAAGTATCGGAAGAGGATTTCCTAAATTATGTTTTTGGATACGGAGTCAAATAGCCCCTTGGCAAAGGTTGAATAGAATGGGATGTCTCCTGGTGTGCTGTGTTCAAAACAGCATAATTTCTCAGCTAGCCTTCCTTTTCTACCCCTACCACCCCACCACCCCCCAAATTCTCATCATGGAAATTTTCTTGGCAAATAACTTCAATTTCCCTTTGATTTATGTAGGCACCAGCCCTATAAATTTGGCAGCTCACCCTGTAAGCATATCCTAGCACAAGCAGGTAGTTTTGTCACCATGTTTCGGGTGACAGTGGTGTTCTCTTCCAGCAGCAGGGCAGGAGATGACTGCAGAGGTGGGTTCCAGCTCCTCAGCCTCATGTTTCCTACCAGGGAAATGTTCTGGGTTCCTCTGCTCTCCAGGAAAAACCTGTTTATCTTGGCCTTCTCCAAGAGCTGGGCTTTGGGGCCTGGAACTGGGTAGGCATGTTCAGGGGGAAGCAACCGTGAAACATGAGGAGCTGAGCAGAACAGCCACCTCTAATTAAAGGCTGGCCAGTGGTGCTGCATCTGGGGACTCCCTGCAGTTGTCCAGGTTGGGTTTGCAAGTTCCTCTCCTAGGAATGGCTGTTACCGTCCTTCCATGTGTCACACAGAATAAATGAACTCCAGTCGGTCTCTTTAATAACACACACAGCTCTAGCTCTTATTTCCCTCTCTCCCTTAGGGCAATTTATCCTAGTAAAGGGAGGGAAAGAAATAAATGCATATGTCCCTAATGTCTGGGAATAATTGGGCTTCAGTTGTTACATCTAAAAGTTTCTCTCCAATGGGTTCATCCCAGAGGCTGGATTTGACCTCGCTGGCACATGCCAGTTTCCATATGTGATCCATCCCAGACCCTGGTGAGCTCTGAACCAGACTGTTGTACAATAACCATGTGTTTGGATCCATTTCTAATTGTGATAATTGAGTCATACTGAGCCTATGCATCATCTGTTTCAAGACTTCAGCCCTACCACATAGGCTGAATTTGTCTTTGGGTTGAAAAGGTGCTGCCTTTGGGCTTGTTCAAGGCTGAGTTTGCCTCTGCAGGCCCCTCTTGCCACTAACCCGTGAGCAGTGCCAGGCTGTTCTTACTGCATGGGGTCAGTCACAGCTGCTCGTGGCCCCTGGCTGGGTGTGATGGTGGCTGGGACACCTCCAGGGATAGCTCTGGGGACAGTTCAGGAACAGTTTGTGGCTGTGTTCTGCAGGGATAGGGTGCAGTGCCTCTGTGCAGATCGGGCTACTGTGTCAAGTAAACAGAGAGACAGGAGCTCAGAACTGCTTTTTCTCTATATGTTATTTTGTTGTTGTTGTTCTCTCATTGCAAAAAATGTCCCCCTCCAGTAACATCCCAGAGAGCTGCAGGTCAGGAAGCATCATGAGAGAGGTTACTAAACTCTTCTCCTGTCCAGGTACTGGCAGAGTGTGCCAGCCCCCATGTGCTGTGTCACCCTCAGGGCCTGGGAGCAGTGGGAGGGAAACAGCCACGATGGAGCCGGTGCCAGCCCAGCCATCTCTCAGGGCTGAGGGACCATCGTGGTCTAAGAAATGCCCCTGGCAGGATAGGCCATCAATGGAACTGCATCCCAGGAAAAACTCTGCTTTCCTGTGTTTTTACAGGGCTGGTGCCAAACTCAGAGCTGTGCCATCTGTCAGAGCAATTTGTTCTCCAGGAGGGAAGGAGCAGATTGGCTGTGACCACAGAGGCCCACTGGAGCCTGTAGCAGCAGGGAAGGGGATTTATTCTGGTGTGATCCTCATACCAGGAATATGCAGGGACCATGATACAATGTCCTGCTCTCTGAAGAGCTGTCACGATCCACTAATAAAAGTGGAGGTCGTGATGGTTTGTTTAGTGATCTCAGAGTGCAAAAGACACAAGGGAATTATGGTTTTAACCAAAACAATGCACCTTTTATTGAGTGCCCACAACATAGTAATGCGATAGAGGAGGAGAGAGAGAGAGAAAGAGAGAGAGAGCGAGGGGTACCAACAGAAGAGATGAAGCCGCAGAAGTGGCCATCCACCAATAGATCTGTCTTCTGTGGGGAGATCTCGAGTTTTGGTTAACTTGGGGAGTCTCTATAAGTCTTTCCAAAGCAACAGGCAGTTGGCCAAAAGGTGGGGGCCCAGTACTAGGTACATAGCAGGCACAGGAGAGATCAGTCCATTCAGAGAACAGGACAGATGTCTGCTCAGGGAACCAAGTGCTTGCTGCAGCGAGCACAGCCAGTTCTCGTGACCTGTCCATTGTTCCTGCAGGTTCCCATGGGAACCAGTTCCAGCAAACACACCTGCAGGCAACACCTGGCAGACATCCCAACTCAGCCAGGCCAGAACTCCTGTGTTGGGGTTTCAGGGGTTTAGTCACTGTACTTGGGGTCCCAGTCTCTGTCCTTGGCAGATGAGGGACCTTTGGACTGTCTCTTACATTCAGCACAGCTACGGACAAGAGCAGTGCAGGTGACCAGGAATTGCAAAGGAATTACCAAATTTAGTGGCAATCTGAGACAAAGCCTCCTGCTGCCTTTCAGTTAGGTCACACCCCACATTGGTCTGACTACCCCCTTTCAATAATGGCATGAGGGGCTCAGGGTCTTTATTAGTTATACCACAGGTGGTACGAATCCGCTGTATGTCTCCAATTAATTTTTAAGCATCTGACAATGTCTGAATCTCAGTGCAGTAATTTTTGGGGCTGAATTTGGGCATCTGTAATAATAATTCCCAAATATTTCCATGGGGCTTGTTGTTGAACCTTTTCAGGGGCGGTTTGAAGGCCTGCTGATTGCAGCTGTCCCTGTAAAACAGGTAGCAGGTTCGTGGCATCCAGATGTTCTCCTGCAATTAGAACATCATCCATGTAATGATAGATAAGATACTGTGGGTACTGCTTCCTCAGTGGGGCTAATGCCCGAGCACCATACAGCTGACACATCACAGGGGAGTTATGCATCACCTGGGATAAAACAGGCCGTTGATATCTCTTTGTGGATTCTGCCCTATTCATGGATGGCACTGAGAAGGCAAACTTCTCACTGTCATCCTCATGTAGAGGAATTGTGAAAAAAAAATCTTTTAGGTCGATAACCAACAATTGCCAATTCACAGGTAACATTGCTGGTGAGGGTAGACCATCCTGCAAGGATCCCATGTCCTGCATTGCTGAATTAATAGCACAAAGGTCATGTAATAACCTCCATTTTCCTGATTTTTTTCAGAATTGTGAAAATGGGTGTGTTCCAGGGGCTCGTAGAGGGTATTATGTGCCCCTTCTGCAATTGTTCATCCACTAATTCCGTAACGTGGGCAAGCTTTTAGTTTTCTTTCTTTGATCAATCCATATGGGGGTCTCTGTTAACCACTTCAATTTTAGGATTGGCCGCCCCTCAATGGCCACAGCTAGAAACCCTCATGACTAAGGCAGAATCCCATCTGGCTCAGTGCATCCCTTCCCAGCAGCCAGATTGTTGTGTTCATCACATGAGGTCTTACCTGGGCACAAACGTGTTTCATGATCAACCCAGACTGTCAGGAGTGAGTCCCTAACCCAGTTATGTGCATATCCCCACGCCCATAACCGGTGTCCCAGGGTGGTGAGAGGCCGTGCAGCAGGCCATGCACACGAGGGAACCATGGTCACATCCACACCTGTGTCCTGCAGAGCAGCTTTTAGCTGCTTTAGAGGGTCTCTCCATCGGGATGCTGAAAATTAACAGGTTTAATCGGTTTATCTCTTGACAATGGCATTGTAAACATCACCTGAGAGGTCCCTGTTGACCCAAAACCTCCACCCCCCTCAACCTGGCCCCTTCCCTAGGAACTTGAGCTCTAAAAGGTGTTAGCTGGGCTAGTCCTGTGCCTTTTGGGATGTATACAGGTGGGCTCAGTGTCTGTACCATGATGCCAATAGCACACACATAGTCTGCATCAATCAGTCCAGGGAAAACAAAGATGCCTTGCTTTGATGTGGATGACCTCCCTATCAGCAGGGCACTGAGTCCATGCCCCAAGGTCTGTTTGCCAAGGATGGAACAGCCTGCACAGTGGTGTCATTCAAGCTCACATCTACTCCTGTTTGAAGGCCCACTCCAGCACTTCCTGATGTAGTGGAGATGTGAAGGTCCAGGCAGTGCCCGATTGTAGCCTTGAGGGTGCATTTGTGTCGTGGCACATCCCCGTGTCGTGTTTCCCTGCGGGGTTCCGTCCTTGCGTCGAGACCGGCCTTTGTTGGCTGTGTCTGAATTTGTCACATCTGCTGCAACTTTCTGAGGAGCCAGTAGATGTCATTGTCGCCTTATTTTTCTCCAGAGCCTTAACCTGGCTTATGCTTGTGACTGGCAGCGAATACATAATTCTCTCACGTTCTGTGAAAACTGGGGACATTTTCCCAGGCTAATCCAAGCCACCTCACTGTAGTAATGCTCCCCGCCACAAGTGGGCATTTCTGTATTAGGAATAAGGTTTCAGTTTACTTCTTGACTTTTAAGGGCGTTTAACTGGAAAGTTCTATGTTTGTCTCTTTGTAATTGGCTCAGTGCCAGGAGAGAAACACCTGTTGGACCTTTCCTCTGTTTGTCAAACCCTGTATGGCTTCCTATTGGAAGTTTTCAAATAGATCCATCCTCAGTCATTAGGTAGGAAAGGAGACAGAAGAAAGGGACCAACAGGGATTCTCAAGCTTGTGTAGTAGGTGTAGGATATGTCCTTACGCTGTGCACGCCTTAAGTATATTGTTTTTGTATTATTTTCGTTCATTTATTAAACCCTTTTGATTTTTCAAGACACTCTTGACCATGCTGTGTCTCGCTGTTACTTATAGCCAAATCTGAACAGGCTGGACCTTCAGATCTTATGGAATTAATTACCATACCTCACCTTACCTTCTGGGTTTTTTTCATCATTGATGCAGGTGTATTTATTTATTTTTAAGACTAAAAAAAGTAATTAAGGTAGAAGCTTGACATCCTGGCTCACAGCCCAGAGGTCTTAAAAATGTTTAAGAACAAGAACCCCTTGAGACTGTAGGTCATAAGAATGTGCACATAAGAAGTTTACAAACAAAAATGGAAATCTAAGAGTCCATTCTTGAGAAATTTTTCTTCTTATTTTTTTTTTTTCTCTAGGGCAGGGTGTCCATTGTGTGCAGACTCTCCTGGAGGATTCCTTTTAGCAAAACATCCTGCAGAGAAGTACGAAGTAGCTACTGTCACACAACAAATTCTCCTCTTGATTTACTTTGGAGGTGGGACTGTATAGGATTTATGTGCCTTGTAAACTCTGGATTTACAGGGAACACAGTTGTAAATGGGCACTGTACTTTAGTGAACATTACTTTTTATATTCATTGTGATTCAAGCATGATTTAATATGCATATTTGCAAAGTTTCCAAGAGGAAGTTGGATTAATTTTGCTTCATTTATGATTCTCTGCATCACTCACTCCAGCAGCCTAGCGTTTGCCAAATTTTAATCTGCCTGGGATTTTTAGAAATAAGTGTTGAATAAATAAGTAACTCACTAATCAGATGGGTTGGCCAACATCCCAAGGCACAATTAACCTGCTTCAAGCAGGGCTGGGAGTGCTGAGCTGTGCTCTGCACTGCTCAGGATGAAGGAAACCAAACTCCCCTCAGTAACATCTTTCAGCAATGAGATTATTTAGGCGGCTCCAGTTTAATATAAATTCCTCCTGATCTGTGCAGAAAAGCAAGAGAGCCTGGTGTCTTAGAGGAGCATGGATGTAAACCCATCCTTGCTCTTTATAACACACATTCAGTTTGACTTTTCCTTAGGGATGGTGTTTGCAGGTAACCTGCCCCAGCCCAAAGCTCTGTGAGTACCTGACCCCTCTGGGGCATCCCACTGCACCTGGAGCACAGCTCCGAGCTCTGGGACACCAGGGGGACAGGAACTCTTGGGGTGATCCAGGGCAGCTCACTAAGTGTATCCCAGGGCTGGAGCCCCTCTGGAGCCAGGCTAGGAGAGCTGGGGGTGCTCACCTGGAGAGGAGAAGGCTCCAGGGAGAGCTCAGAGCCCCTGCCAGGGCCTAAAGGGGCTCCAGGAGAGCTGGAGAGGGACTGGAGATGGGGGCTGGAGGGACAGGACACAGGGAATGGCTTCCCACTGCCATAGTGTTGGAATTCTGGAAGCTGAGAATTTCAGGCTTTCTGTGCTGACAGACACTGACCCTCAAGCCAGCACTGCATTTGACCTGAGGCTGTGGAACAGGTTTCTGAAATTGAGTGATAGCACTGGGGTTGTGGGTGTGGAATTTGAATAGTACTGTGTGATCTCACAGGGTGAAAAACTTAGAATTTAAGGGTTTAGTATATAATAATATATATGGGGCAATATGGGGGATTTAAGGTGTTGTCCAAGTCCTTCTTCTTGGTTTCAGGTGTTTTTTTCTAATTGTGTGAAAAAATTGCACTGTGGACCATGAGAGGTCAATTATTGAGTAAAAAGTATAAATAATATAGGTGTCATCTCATTATTGGATAGTTTATGTTTAAACAACCTTGGAAAGAGATAGGGGCACCACCATTTTCTACCTTGCTAGTTAGAGCTCATGATTCGTGAGACTGGGCTATGGATAAGAATTAATAAACACCAAGCCTGAAGTAAAAACTGCGACTCCTCTGTGTTAATCCTGGCTCTAACACGAAGAAAAGGTAAAATCCCCCACACCAGAGGGCAGGGATGGATGGGATATTGGGCAGGAATTCCTGGCTGGGAGGGTGAGGAGGGGCTGGGCTGGAATTCCCAGGGTGGGGATCCTGAAGCCGCCCAGCAGAGAGCCCGGGTGGGCACAGCCGAGGCTCGGTGCCTGCAGCAGAGCCGGGCACTAGGTGGTGGCCACGGGCCACGGCAGAGCAGAGCCCCAGCCCGGGCTGAGCTCCGGAGGGGAGAGGAACAGCAATGAAAAGCGTTTAAAGCAGCAGCAGCCTCCTGCTCCGAGCAGAGCTGGACCGCAGCCTTCCCTGGGCACGCTGGGGACAGCATCCTGCCCAGCACTCACACCTCTGCTGTGCAGGAGGGGCTCCAGGAGGGACTGCTCAGCCAGGAGGGGCTCCAGGAGGGGCTGCTCAGCCAGGAGGGGCTCCAGGAGGGACTGCTCAGCCAGGAGGGGCTCCAGGAGGGACTGCTCAGCCAGGAGGGGCTCCAGGAGGGGCCCCAGGAGGGGCCTGGGTACAGGGCTCTGCTGTCTTCTCACATGTCTTCAGTGGGCAAGTGTTGGAATTATAGAAATGTAGAATTTGGGCTTTTAGTGTATAGTAATACATATGAGTCAAGATTTTGTCATTGTCCTTCTTCTTCACCTTCTTCTTCATGGGTTTGGGTGGTTTTCTGTAATTGGGTGAAAAAGGTCTGCATTGTGGGCCTTGGGTGGTCATTATTGGGTCAGAAATATCAATAATATAGGTGTCACCTTGGTATTGGGTAATTATTGCTTCAAAGATCTTGGAAAGAGTTAGAAGTTCTCCATTTTACCTCGTTTTCCTGGCATGCTAGTTGGAGCTCACAGTGTGTGAGTCTGTAAATACTGTAAGTAGATAAAGTATAATAAACATTCCAAGTCTGAACTTGACATCTTTGTTTCCCATGTTATTCATCCTGACCTTGGCAGAGAAGAACAGAAGCCAAAACCCTCACAGGCAGGTGCCTGGGAAGGGAAACTTCTGCAGAGGGGGCACAGCCAATAAGGCTGAAAGACAACATGCTAATTACACAAATTAATTACATATAATTACATCATAGGTGTATTCATGTACCTATATATTAGGTATATTATACCTATATATTTGGTATATATAGGTACATAATATAGGTGTCACATGAAAGTGTAATTGCATGCAATTAATATAATGTAACTATATTTAATGTAATGACATTACATATAATTACATTACATTAATTACATACAATTACACCTTCACTGGGCATGCTGGGGAGGGCATCCTCCCCAGGGCTGTGCAGACACAGCACTCACACCTCTGCTCTGCAGGAGAGACTCACAGGAGCCCTGGGGCTGCTCAGCCAGGAGGGTCTCCAGCAGGAACCCAGCCTGAGGTCACTGTCTGCAGGAAGGGCAGGAATCTGCTTAGAGCATCTTTGAGCCCCTCTCTGGCCACCACAGCAACACTGAGGGTGGGTGTTGAAGCCCTGGAAACTTAGATTTTAAGATTTTGGTGTATAGTGAGTGATATATATGAAGCAATATGAAGGATATGGGGTGTAGACTAAGTTCTTCTTTCACCTTCTTCTTCATGTGTTTGGGTGGTTTTTCTAATTGGGTGAAAAAATCTGCATTGAAGACCTTGGGTGGTCAGTTACTGGGTTAAAAGTATAAATAATATAGCTGTCACCTCATTATTGGGTAATTAGTGCTTAAAAGACCCTGGAAAGAGTTAGAGACAGAGTCATTTTCTACCTTGTTGTGTGGAACTCACAACCTGTGAGACTGTGTTGTAGATAAGAATTAATAAACAACTGAGTCTGAACACGAGAAGACTGCATCTCCTGTGCTTTAATCCCAGCCCTACCAGAAGAAAAGAAGATAAAACCCCCACAGGTAGGGGCTGAAGGGAGGAAGGCAGGGCCTCCCCACTGCCTCGTGTGCCTGTGTCTGCTGGATGTGGTACTGGAAGAGGTGCTGGCACCCAGACAGGGTTATTCAGAGAGGAAACCCTCCATGTCCCAGCCAACCTTCCAAAAACTGCAGGTTAACCTTTTCCTAGAGACTCTGGTTCAGGAGGCAGCAGACTCAGATTTTCACAGCATCCCTCAGGGTTTTGTTCAGAACAGAGAACTATGCTGCTTTGTCAGGTAGAAAATGATTTTTCCACCATTAGTTTTTTCTCACTGCAACTGTGGGGTTTTTAAGACATGTTCTTCAAAGGAAAAAATTCTAGACCAGACATAAGAGCAAGCCCTTAAAAGAGCCCTGCATTGCTTTCCTATTCCTAGAAGCAGCCTGTTTTTAAAACAGTGCTTCTCCCTAACTCCTTTGGGCAATCAATCCAAGATGAGAAAGGTGAGGGTAGGGCTGGGAGCAATGCAGTGAGGCTGCAGCATGTGAGCATTTTTAAATGACAAAAGCAATCTGTTTGGCTTGATTTAGACTTCAGCCCTCACATTAGAGCCTGCAATAAAGCTGAAGGCTCGTCAGCCCTGCTGAAGGACAAGCTGAGCCCTGTCTGTGACACTCCAGCAGGGTTCCAGCAGCAGTGGTGCTGCAGCTGTGCCACCCATCCCCATCCTGGCCTCATTGGTAATCCCAGTGACAGACACAGGAACAGCACCAGGCTGAGAGACTCACTCACAGTGCTGTGTTTCAACCTACTCTGTTTTCTATTCTTCCCTTCCCTTTGTGTAATAAATATGTTTTCTTTCAGCCTTATTGGCTGTGCCCCCTCTGCAGAAGTTTCCCTTCCCAGGCACCTGCCCACTGAAGCCAGCTGAGAAGACAGCACACACCTGGATGTCTCCAAGCGCAGCAAGCCTTTCCAGCAGAGTGTGTTTTCCCCCACTCTGAGCCCATCTCCTGAGGGAAGGAATTGTGGAGCAGAGCCCATTCAGCAGCAGGAGCAGTAATGGGAGTAATAGGGTAGTGCAGAGCTAACTGTGCTGCTTAGGGACTGTGACACTGCCTGACACTGATTGATGAAGAGGTTGAAACTCTGACTGTGGCACTTGGCTGTTAGGAATAAAAGGAACTTTCACTTCTCCCTCGTACACATCCATCACGAGCAGACAGGCGTCAGCTTCTCCTGCAAGGACTGCAGGTCCTTTTGTGAGATGGAAATGCAGTTCCTTCTGTGATCTGAAAAGCAGTTTAATTCATCAACTTTTCTGAAAGGATCTTCAAAGAAGAAATAACACTCTTTGGTAGCACAGCTGGGTTTCAGCATGTTCAGCATCTCAGCTCTCAAAGACTCTTCCTGGTTTGGCTGAGAACCTGGCTGGGGGTTTGGAAGAGAATGGCTGGGTGTTGTTCCTGTGAGGATGCAGCAGTGCCCAGGGCAGGACAGCCACCAGCATCCCCCAAAATGCAGCATCTGTAATGTGTCTGCCAAGACTATTCCAAAGTCCTGCCCAATAGCAGAGAACATGTATGGATGCTCTGAAGGGCATCTCTCTGGGATCAGCTTGTGTATTACAGGGTGCCCTCACCTTTCTGTACTGTCCTGTGTGTACAGCTCCAAGTATTTTGGTTTCAGGATCAACCCTGATGGTTGCTGTGTGATCCAGGGTGTGGCTAATGCAAGTGGGAAACGTCCATGATCACAAAATCTCAGACTGTTGTGGGATGGAAGGGCGGCTAAAGCTCATCCTGTTCCACCCCTGCAATGGCAGGGACACCTTCCACTGTCCCAGGGTGCTCCAAGCCCTCTAACTAAACCTGGTCTGGGACACTTCCAGGGATGGGGCAGCTTAAAAAAGATACAAGTGGGCTCCCCCTGCTTTTGCCTTCTGCCTTTAGCCTTGGGGCATCCTCGTGCCAGCAGCTCCTCCTGGGACACCCCTATAGCCAGGGGCTGTAGTAGGGGGAAGATGCCTGAAAACTCCATTAAGATATTGAGTCACAACATGGAATCAATAGGAACAGGCCCATCCAAGCTGCTAGAAAATAAGGATTATCTTTAAGAATAATGACAATGCCACAAATCTCTGAAGAGATAATGGTCCTCAGAAAGACAATATTAGAAAGTGACTTCAAACTGCAATTTGAAAGTGTCACTAAATAGAGACAGCGAGTAGGAAAGCACAAAGACCAATTCACCTCCACATTCAAAGCAGCAAATTATCAGATGAACCATTTGCTGCCTGGACTGGCTCATATGCAAGTGATTTGCTAAACCATTTCTCTCAGTGCTCTTGGCTTTGCCCTGTAGGAACACTGTTACAGTTTCCAGCACTGATCCCTCTTGTTCAGATCATAAAGCGACTTCAGGTTTTGTAAATTGGTTTCACATTTCCCTCAGCTGCATTTAGCTCCAGTTTTACTTTGATCTCTCTTGCTCAATCCCAACTTTGGCCTACCTTCAGAAAAAAAAAAAAATTACATTATGGTCAAATTAAGGCCCATTCAAACATTTGCCATTTTGAGAAATTTCTTTGCCTTTCCAGAAATAGCAAAATCTTCAATACAAATTTCAGTAGGATCTCATCCAGGGTATTTCCAAACTCCATCAGCCTCCTCAGTGCTGCCACAGCATCCCAGTAGGATGATGGCTACAGGAAAAAAAAGCTAATTAAGACTACAATCACTTGCAACTCACTTGCTTGGCTCCCCACAGCATCCTCCTCAGCTCTGCTTTCACTCTGTCTCCTCCACTTGCTGTCCCTTGTCCTAAGGTGTGCTCCAGCTCTGTCCCAGGTGTTCAGCCAGGATCACATCACTGCACATCAGCCCCTGCTCTCAGGGCTCTAAAATGCCCTGGTTGCACCAGAGAGCACAGGATCTGCTCTGCAAGTGGAAATGGAACCTTTGTTGCAGACCTTTGTTAGCCTCAGATCAAACACTGCACAAATGCAGACACCGACTAGCAGCATTTGAACAACTCATTTGTTTGCCAGGTTTTTTCTGTACTAATGACCCACCCAAACAGGTGCCAGCAGCTTTGATTATTCCCCAGACACTCATGTGGCTCTGGTTCTCCGACAAGATGAGCACAACTTTTTTTTATATTCTTGATCAAAACAGACTTCAAAAGCAGAATTAAAAGCCGCCATTTGCTGTGTCCACACTTCCAAACTGAAATGAGCCTGCACTAAACCCGCAGTGCCTGTCTGTTCATACACCAGGGAAACACAAAGGGGTGTGAGCCTGGCCACAGCTAATCCATTCAGAAAGTTGCACAGCTCTCTGCAGAAAGCTTTTTTGGAGTAGTCAATCAGCGCAGGCAGCTCCGATGCTTTCCCCTTCAAAGCAGCCAGCCTTTCATGTAGGCTGGCTCTGTGCACAAGGAAAGTATTTTTAGCACTGCACGGAATGGTTTGACATTGAGAGAACTGAGGGACATTGTCGTGCTGCAGAAACTTGGATTGGCAGTTCTTGTACTGAGGACTTTCTGGGCCCAGAGAACAGCCTGGAAGCATTCATGGACACTATAATTATTCCCATTTCTACATCATGCATTCAAAAGAAACTCCTGTGCTCTCGTATCCTTGTCCAGTCTGCCTAGTGATTGCTAAAATATTCCTGTGTGGACATCCCTCCTCCTATTTCAGACTTGGGATTTAGGTAGGAACAAGGTCAAGGACATTGGAACATATGTTAAGGAGTCTTCCCTGGGACTGGTGCTTTGGTAGATATAAAACACAAATAGAAGTAAATTTATTTGCAAATGCAACCCAGTTTCCCAGGGAATGCAGAGCCAGGACAGCAGCTGCATCCTTATGGCACTCCCAGTCTCAGGAACGTAAGATTTCATGATTAAAGGGGGTTTGCACAGAAAATCTCTCCCTTGGTCACTCCTGTTGCAGGAAACAAACCTTTGGTGCCATGGCATCCAAGTTGATTTAATTAGAGGAGGAAGCTGCCTGAGGTGTGGGTGGATGGTGTCACTGTCCCTGCTGAGCACAATGTCCCTGTGCCACAGGCCCCTCAGCAGTGAAAAGGACCAAGCAGGTGCCCCAGGATAAAATAAAATGATGTTATTACAGACCAGGAAGGAGAGACAAACACCTAAAAATCCTAAAACTGTATTTTCATATTCACTACAGAAGTTTTTAGTTGTCACATTGACATTCTGCCCTTTCAAGTGCTGAATTCTGTGCTTAGCTAATTAGGGGACAAGAATTATCTGTATCATATAAAACAGATCTGTGCCATTGCTTGCAGACATGATGAAAACCTGCAGTCCTTAAACTATTCAAAGCACAACATTCTTTATGTCTAACTGAAAAGTAGGATAATTAGTCAATATGCAGAGCCTTTCATCAACCAGAAGTCTTAAATTATGACTGGTATTAATTGTATATAATTGAAATGATAAATTCTCCAAGATAAATCATATCTCACTTGTAAATCCTACAAATATTTTTCCCCAACAGTTATAAATAAGTTCTCATTCATAAGCATTTACAGATTAATGCAGAGCTAAGGATGTAATTTCTTTGCAAATGAATCTATGTCAATGTCACTGCTATTCATAAATCTCTAGGCTCCATATTTTTTTAATGAAATCTAACAGGTTATGAATCAAGGCAAATTTTTATTGTTTGGTGTATAAGCCTTAAGAATCAGAAACAGGTTTTATAATTTAATTTCCCCAGAGATTATGTAACAAAAGTGATAAACTTACAGTTAGTACAGCAATGATTTTGACAGCTATGACTTTTTCCCCAGAAGAAAGTAATTTGAATTTAGATTAAGACACATCACTGTATCTTTCCTTATAAACTGTTGAATTAAGTTTCCTGATCACTCTGTGTGCACATTTGACTGAGTGAACCAAAATGTGGAAATTAAAAATGTAGGAAGGGAGCAGCTTCTGCATTCCATTGACCTTTATATTAGTTAAGCATTTGAATTTTAATATATGTATGATACATACTTTAATTAAAGTGTAAATCAGAACTCTGACTTCCTCAGATTTATGAGCCGTGTATCAGCACAGCTCCATTCAACCTTTCCAGCAGCAGCTCCTTCCTGGCAGCAGCACTGCTGCTGCATGACACACCAGAGCTGATAGCAAAAGCATCTGTAGGCTAAAGGTGAGAACTTCTGGCCAGTTATCTTTGGCTTTAATTTAAATTTGAATATGAAGGCAATCAGAGGAAATATTGGGAGAGAGAAAAGAATTCAAGCTGGCTGTGCAAATTAATAGAGACAGAGGAGTAAAAGTCTCTTTCTACTTGTACCTGATAATTCTATAGGGCAGCCTGTCTGTATTATCTCCCAGCCAAACACAGATTCACAGAATCCTCAAGGTCAGACAGGACTTTCAAGATAATTAAATCCAACCATCAGCACCACCACCCATTCAGCACTGACCCGTGTCCCCAGCTGCCACATCCACACGTGTTTTGGGACACTTCAGGGGTGGGGACTGCCCTGGCAGCCCGTTCCCATGCTTGACCATGTTCTCCATGAAGGAATTTTGCTAAGCAGATCCATGGAAAGGGTTTACACAACTCTTAGTGCTCTGTGTATTGGGATAACAGGGGGTCTGCGCTTCCCTGCTGCTGTGGAAGGGAAAGGTTGTGCTCCTGCTTTCACTGCAGTTCCAGTTTCCTTTTTTAAAAATTCCATTTGCTTCAATACCATTCCATTTCCCTATTCAGAAAAAAAATTAACAAAACCCTTTAAAATAACCCACATCCTACTCCTCCCTTCCCAAACCAAAAAACACTCCCTCAGAAACAAACTCCTGTGAAGGATGTGATGTTCAGAAACCTGCCTACATACTTTTTTAATGGAAGGGGTACACAACAAGCACATCTTTCACAAATAACCACTCTGAAGGATGTTAAAAATTAATAATTCCTCAGATTGTCTGTTTATTCCTTATACAGTAAGTTGTATATTTATATTAGCTGAAATATGTTCATCACAGTTGCCATTACTCAGTCCAGCATGTTCCCTTTCTCTCCTACCTCTTGTACTGCACAGTTCTCAAAGATGCTAAAAAACCCCATCTGGTGGAAGAAATCTTATTCTGAATTTCGTTTGGCTTTCATTAGATCACTCACACAAATAAATGAGTTCTAGATCACCAGTGTGGACGGAGGACTTCCAGCCAGGTGGTTTCTTGTTTGGATCACACTTCTCCAGGGGCACTTACACAGGAGAGACCCCCTGTGACCCTGCTGCTCCCAGGGGGGTGCAGGGCTCAGCCCCAGCCTGACAGCCCCAGGAGCAGCTGTGTTGTGTCTGCAAAGCAAGATCACAACAGAAATGAATCCTGGGCTGGAAAACTGCTGGAAGTTTGCTTGGCTCCAAAAGAAGCCCTGAAGCTGTGGGGTCTGATGCTGGGTGTGCTTTTTTCCCTGTGTGAGATAGTGGTACCCAGCATCCCTGTGACTCTTTGTGCTGATGAATGCAGTGTAGTGCTGTGAATTTTATCTGGGTTTACATCAGCTGATGCTCCTTTTAAAAAGGGATCTTTATCCTCTGAAGCTGAGGAAAGGAACTTTTATCCTCTGACACTTCTTGCAAGGATTCATCACGAATTACAAAGGCTCTAACAATGCTGTTGTCATCCTGGCTTGTCCATAACTCCTGGATGTTGATTCCCCTGGGCACAGTGTTATCTGGGAAGGGCAGGATGGTTTGGCTGCAGGCTGAGCCTCACAGCCCCTCTGCTTCTTGCCTGCTCCTGCCTCAGCCCTCACGTGGGCACAGGGAAGGGACAAAAGTCCAAAGGGCAGAACTGTAGGAATGGAGGGAAGATAGAAATGAGAGTTAAATAAATCCAGAGTTAAATAAATCCTGGAATCCCAGAATGGTTTACTTGGAAGGACCTTAAAGCCCATCCAGTGCCACGCCTGCCATGGGCAGGGACACCTCCCACTGTCCCAGGCTGCTCCAAACCCCAGTGTCCAACCTGGCCTAGGACATTGCCAGGGACAGGGAAGCCACAGCTTCTGTGGGCACCCTTTGCCAGGGCCTGCCCACCCTCAGGGAAGTTCTTCCCACAGAGAAAAATTTCTTCCTAAAATCTAATCTAAACGTACTCTCCTTCAGGTTGAGGTCATTCCACCTTGTCCTGTCCCTCCAGCCCCCATCCCCAGTCCCTCTCCAGCTCTCCTGGAGTCCCTTTAGGCCCTGCAAGGGGCTCTGAGCTCTCCTTGGAGCCTTCTCCTCTCCAGGTGAGCACCCCCAGCTCTCCCAGCCTGGCTCCAGAGCAGAGAGTCTCAGCCTGGTGGGAATTTTTCCCTAGGAAAAACCTAGGGAAAACTGGTGACCTGCACTTCCCAATGTGTATGAAAGGTGTTTGATCCCCCCCCGTGCATCCTGCAGGTTTTGCCTGCCCATTTTGCTGCACAGCCCTGGCAGCAGTGCTCACCTCAGCAGCCCTCACACCTTCCTTGCAGCCAGGCTGCATCAGTACATTAATTCATAACTGAAGGCACTGGCCATCAGCCTCTCTCCTGTTTTGACTTGTGAAACTCCAAGCATTTGCACAGGCAGAGGGAGCACTAAAACACTAAAACAAACACTAAAACACTAAAACCAGGCAGGGAATGGGTGCTGTGGTGTCCTTCTTGTCCCAGTGCACCCCCAGCTGCCCACTGCACACCCAGCCTGTCCCCAGGGCCAGAGCAGCCCCAGCAGCTCTGCAGAGGCTGATTGGGCACCAGGTTCTGCAGTGAGATCATTAAGCAAAGTCACTGTGGGGATAACTCTGCAAAGGCAGTGGATTACAGCAGGCAGGATTGGGCTCAGGGCAAGTGGTGCTGGCACCTTCTGAGCCTGGCTGAGACACTGCTGGGGCTGCAGCCAGAAAAGGGGCAGGGGTGCAGGTGTGGGATGCAGCTCCTGTGAAAGTGCTGTGGTAAGAGAACTGCTAATTAATTCAATACCAAAATACTTGCTTAGGTAGAAGGCTTCTTCTGAAGCTCAGATTGAAACAGCAAAACTGCAGCTCCAACACCGCCCTGAGGTTTGCAGCCCTCTCCTGAGAGACTCCAAAGATGTGAATCTTAGCAAGGGAGTGAAGGAACTGCAAGCCAGTTCCCTCTCAGCCATGTGTGGTGGGACCCCCATTCAGCCCAGGCAGCAGAGCTCCCACCCAGTCCTCACAGCAAACTTCCCTCTGGGACTGTCCTGAGACCCATTCTCCTCCTCTGCCTCAGTCAGAGCCCTCCAGATTCCCCCTGCAGGGAGCAGAAACTCATTTCCCTTCACACAGCTGAGGGGTAGAGGGCACACATATCACTGCCCCTGGGGAATGGAAAATAAATTGAGGAGCACTGGTGTGCTCAAAGCCTGGGAAGAGCTGCATCAGTTTTATATAACAGGTTGTGGTATTCTCTGACAGCTTGACCTTGGTTATCAAGGCAAAGTCATCTTTTCCCTGAAGGCTCCTTCCCTTGGGCAGGTTGGTCCCTTCCCTGCTCCTTCCTTCCCACTCATCCTGCCCCATCTCCCTCCCAGCTGTGGCTGCCATTTGTTTCTTCCCAGTTACTAATCCAGTTTTGTCCTGGAAAAGACTGGCAATACACTGCTGCACCATCACCCCTGCAAGAGCTTGATGCATTAGGAAGGCTGACCTGGAACAGAGACTAGGAAGAGTTAAAGGAATAAAGTAGGTATTTATTAAAAGGCCTTTAAGGGTACATCTTGGGCAGGACAAGAGCCTGGCCAGGGCTACACCAAAGAATGGTCACAAAATGGTCACAAAATGGACAAACAGTCACAAGGTCTCACACTTTGATAAGTTTTGGTCCATTTGCATATTGGGGTTTAATTGTCCAATTCCAGCTCCAGGCTGTGAGGTCCCATCCTTCTTGTTCCTTCCTCCAGCCACCCTTGTCTGTGCTTTTGGGCTGAAGGTTGTCCTTGGTGTGCAGCAGGAAAAGAATTTGTTTTGTCTCCCTGCTCTGTGAAGGGAGCTTACTGGCACTTAATATGAAGTTCAGAACTCCACACCAAGGCAGCACAGAGTCTGAAATACATGGAAGATAAAACTTAGGGTATCAAGCTCACACAAAGCAAGAAAAGCAGTTGCTTCCCAAGTTAGCTCTTCTTTTCCAATGTATAATGGGATGTTATTCCTCCCATTTCAAACAGGGAGGGAGAAAACTCTGGAGCAGTGATGGTGTCCTGGGTTCCTGGTGGTCCAGGGAAGCTCCTTGGAGGTGCACAGCACAAGGGGCTGGGCCCAGAGGTGCCACAGGATCAACTCAGAGTGCTGAAACCCAGGAAATACAGAAGGCTTTTGTCATTTTTCCACTTTACTCCCTATTGATGCTTCACCCAAAGACAAGCTCTTCAGAAGTTAATGGAAAACATCCAGCCAGCACTAAATTCTTCCTGCCAGTTTTTGATGAAGAAAATCCCATAGGTTTTCATTTCAAGCAATCTGTTTGGATATACATTTTTATTCCTTATTACTTCTGCTTGTATAGAAGACAAATAACGTAAAATTCAACTCCCTGAGACTCAAGTTTTGCCCAAACTTACTTAGTATCATCCCAATGTACAGCTTACATTGTTAGGGCTTGAATATTTCTCAGCTCTTCTGCAAATAAATCATTAGATCTGTACCCATCATTTACCAGCCCATCTCTGCCTGTCCTAATGAGCAACACATTGCATTTATCACCCCCTCTGTCATCATTTATCATGGTGTAGTCCATTAAAATCCTTGAACAAACCTCTCCCCTGCACCGAGGAGCTGCAGGATTTGACCCACTTAAATTTAATAAGAGACAGATTCTTTCTGAAGTCTCTCTGATGTTAGTAATTCACATGGGATTCTTTTTTTAGATTAGGTATTATTGCCTGGCATTTAAGGCTCGGATAATTAAGTAGATTTATATTTATATTGTCTTATTATTTACTCATGTCTGTTACTTAAAACCTAATAACAAACAATGACATTATTACTCAAATATTTAGGATATCCATAATTGAAATTAGGATCCAGTGCAAATGACTGCTTATTCTGACTTGATGGATAAACAAACATTCATCAGTAAAAGCAATGAGGACAGCAAATAAAAAAATAAATCCTTGCTCTCTTTATCCTATGTCACATGGCCAGGACATGCAGCATTGCCCTAAAGGTGGGAAGATGCAGACATCAATATTAAGGATGGGAAAGCAAGTGGGAAAGTCAAATCTGGTACAATATTGGATGTGAAGGTCTTGGGATACGAGCAAGACAAGATTTGGGGGAGGAGATAACATCTTTATTGCACATAGGGATAGAATGAGAAAAAGAAATAAGCATTCAGGCTCAAACTGCTTTTTCAGCTTGCATGCTGTAAAGCTTGTCTGCTCTTCCAAGTATATCATTATGTCTCAGGAACGATATTATCTCTCCCTGCAGACTCGATAGTGCTTAAAATGTCAGCTCCTCTTGAAGATGTCTGCTTTGCACCTTCCATCTGTTCCCAGGGACGAAGCTGCTGTCCATCTCTGCCTCCCACCCCTCCCACAGCAACGTGGGAAAAGGTAGAGAAGGGTTTCCAAATAAAATATGTCTTTTAGATTAATATTAACCTCATTTCCATACCTAAAACTGTTGGCAGAGACCAGAAAGCATGGGTATTATGTGCCTGCCATGTGAAATACTATTTATGGGAGCCAGCTCACTGAGTAGGCACAAGAAAAAGTTACCAGTTGTTTCAGTGCAATATGTGTACAGTAAAATTAGCCTATAATCCTTAAGAAAAATCTTTTACCAGGAAGAAAAAAGAGTTAAGGAAAAAAGAGTTGGTGGTTGTAGCAAAATTAGTTTGAATTCTTTCTAAAAAGAAATAAGAAAAAAACTAAAGCAAACAGGAAATACCCTAAACTCATATTGTAGATGCTTAGGTAACATTTATTTTTATTACAACTGCACAAAAAAACAATCAGGCTCTCGTGTTCATACAGTGTGGATGAGGGATGGCATATTCCCCATTTCTGAGAGGAAAGAAAGGTAGAGTTGAGCTGATTTGCCCAGTGACAACACATCCCTACCAGCACATGGAATTAAATCTTGCTCCTTTCCCAAAGGGGTGCCCATCCCGGTGTCCTTTGGACAGAGCAGCCCCCGGAAGGGCCGAAGCCAGAAGAGCCCTCCCAGGGGAGGTCCCAGCATGGTTTCAGTGGGCAAAACCCACTAAAAGGGTAAAAGGCAGCACTGGGAGGCCTTTTGGCCAACGAGGCACCTTTTATGCCCAAAAGATTTTGCAGTTTTCTTCTGGGGAGAGGTGGCCTTCCAGTGAGCATAGGCACAATTTACATCCCCAGAAATCCATTTAGGCCTGGAGGCCTCAGCACCCCTGGAAAGGAGGAACAGGGGTCACAGCTGTGCCACCACAGCCACCAGCCAAACACAGGGGACAGGTCCCAGACCAACACACGACACCTGCACTGCCAGGAAAGGCCAAAGCCTCCTGCCAGGCACAGAAGGCAGGAGCTGCTGCCTGGGGCAGCCCAGCTTTGTCCCCTGTCCCCGTGCGCTCCCAGCCACGTGCCGGCCGCGCTCGCGCACGCAGCGCCAGCACCATCCACCCACTCTGCTGGCTGCTTCCCTGAGCATCATCCCTGCCTGCTCTACACCACCAGAGCCAGCCTGCTCCCATCAGAGCCCTGTGCTCAGGAACCCAAAAATATCCCTCCCTTCTGTTCCTGCCAGCCTCCAGCCAGGGGAGTTCAGCTCAGCTCTGTTTTTAAGCCGTTCTCGTGCCACACTGCCAGGACTTCATGTGAGTCCACAGATCCATCTCACCAAGAGCCCAGACCTGAGCTGCATCCCCTGGTCCACAGCACTTATGGGTAGCTGGAGGTCCTCCTGATGCCTTCGGTTTTAGCTCTAATGTTTTTCAGATCCTGTGCTGCCCAGGGTGCAGCTCTGAGCTCACAGTCAGGGTCACTCAGCTCTGCACACAGCAGGGACACAAAACAAATCCTTTTCCTGCTGCACACCAAGGACAACTTTCAGGCCCAAAGCAAAAACAACAGTGGCTGGAGGGAGGAACAAGAAGGATGGGACCTCACAACCTGAAGCTGGAATTGGACAACTAAACCCCAATATGGAAATGAACCAAAACATAAAAATGTAAGACTTTGTGACTGGTTAGCCATTTTTTGTGACCATTCTAAGTCCACCTTGGGTGTAGCCCTGGCCAGGCTCTTGTCCTGCCCAAGGTGTACCCTAAAGGCCTTTTAATAAATACCTGGTTTATTCTCTAGTTCTGCCTAGTCTCTGTTCCAGGTCAGCCTTCCTAAGGCATCACTCCAATGGTGCTTTTTAACCCTTCCCAATTCCCTGTGTGCCAGTGTCCCTTGCTGGGCTCTGCATGCCTGCTGTGGGATGTGCACTGCTCCTTGCTGAGCCTGGGAAACCTGGGCACAGGAGGAGTGGGAATGCCTGGAGGTGTGCTATTTCCCTGATGGGCACTAATTAAAAGTACATTACGAACCGTTCCATTTATTGCTGTACAGTCCTTAAAATTTTGCACTGTTAAGGCTGGTTTTAAATATTTATTATGCCTGCCAGCATTAACTGACAGCAGGGCTGGGATTGCTGCAGCTCGTTCAGTTGTTGCTTTTACCAATTGCATTTAAAATAAAGTCTTAATTTTTCCATCTGTGCCCCTCCCCTCCATTTTCCCCTTCTCCCCATTTTGTTTCCCTTTTTATGTGGTTCCTGAATTTATGGTGGTTTTCTCTGGCAAACCAATAATGATCAGGTGAACAATCCCAGGGAGCAATTTTTCTTGCCCTGCCATCCTTCTGCACACCAAGGAAAGCCAAGATCATCTAACCTGTTCCCAGGTGTTTCTGCCTTTCCCCTTTTGGGAGCAGAAATGCTGCATTATTTTCATCCCTGTTATGAGTTTGTTGATGTCAGAGGTAACATTAGATGTGCTTTTGCCCTGTGCTTTCCCAGGATATCCATAGGAAATACTGTTCATACCTGCAAAAGCAGGTCACAGACATACTAGACCCAACTGAAATTGAGTCAGGTCTTCAAAACTAGCTTCTTCCATGCTCAAAGTAGAACACTGAGCTATCTTGAATCACTAAGACTATTTAATGCCACCTTCTCTTACAATAAACACATGCTGACAATTTCAGACAATTTTCCACTTTTGTTCCAAGTCAAGGAGTTGTTGGTTGTTCCCAAGATCTCCCTTCAGTACAAGAATGCAGGGCAGTAGTAATTTCCCCAGTAAGCTCATAAAAATCCTTGTTCAGTATATTCCAGAAAATTATTCCAAGAAATAAAATCAAATTAGAGCATCCACCTCCCATGTTTCTCAGAGTATTGACACGTATTATGGATCTTCAGATTATTAAATGCCACTGAGTAAGCAAGGAGAGTTTTGCTGAGAAAACCCCAAGCTTTGTTTAAAATACTAACTTATCTCTGACTTCAGCATCCAGTTACAAGGTGAGGCTTGCCAAGGACACCGGTGTTTCTGTGAAGATGAGGTGACACACAGCCCATCCAACACCTTCCCCCTGTGGCACTCATGGTACCAGCCTGTTTTCCCTGGGAGTATCAGCCCTCCCAGCTCCTGGCCCTTTGCCACTCAGCCCGGGATATTCTTGGCAGCAGTGCTAAGGGCACTTGTTCCAAAGAAGGAGAAATCTGGAAACTGGTTTGTCTCGGCACTTCGAGCCAGGCAAATCCGCCAAAGCTCTCGGGGCCGGACACGGGCGGGGGAAACACCCACAGAAAACCCCAGTGAAGCAGAAGTGAACTTCTGACTGTCTGTCTCGCCAGCACCAGCCAAATCTCATTACAGAGCCACGATGATGACATACATTGACTGTAAGTGCAACAGACTTGATGAAAGACCTAAAAATGTTTATGCTAATCCAAAGTTTCAGTGTCACGTTCCATGCTAGCTTTCCAAACAAGAACGGGGCCAGAAAGCATGGAAGAATGATCTGAACTTTTACCTTGCTAAAAAAAAATCCAAACAAAATATCACCCAAAAAACCCAAGCACCAAACCTCCAGGTTTCCTTTTTTTTTTTTTCTTTCTCACCACCTGCATATTTTGCTGGACAGGTTAAAAAAAACCAAAACAAAACCAAAAAAACCAAACTTTCCTCAGTTTACTTGTGAGATGAGCCTGTGTTGGAGCTGTGAGCTCCTTTAGAGTCTGGAGGAACAATGTGGAGCAGCTGGTGCCTGATTTACTCCACGGAGGAACCACCCCAGTAACTTCACAGTTACTCCACACCTACCAGGGAGGCACCCCTGTGCAGAGCCTGAATAACTCAGCACTTTGAAAACAAAAGAAAACCCCCAAGAAAGCTCCAGTCCCAGTTCTACTCCAAATCTATTATTTAGTCTGACTGCCCCCGCTCTATTTCCTTCACTTTGATCAACTAATGACCAAGAAAAGCAATTACCAGCATAAGGAAAATATATTCTTGGTATCTTTGAACTGCTGTGGCAAGTGTAAGTGCATTCCTTTCGTGGGAACAGAGGAAACATTTCTTCAGTGGCCAAGATGAGAAATGAGGGGGAAACAAGTAGGAGGTAGGGGAGAGACTATTATTTTATTAACTAATTAGATCAGCGTTGAAAGAAAATGAGCCTGCAAATCTCTGCATTATTGATTGTGAGGAGATGGCTGCAGTGTACAACAGAGATGATGAAACACTGAGATGTGCATTTGGAAGTGCTTCTCCTGCCTGGATGGGGAAGTACAACAACCTACAAAATAACTGAGTTATTGTCATGGGAGGGGGATAAATACATCACTGACAGGTTTGGGAAAATGGTGTATGCAGGTAACAACTGGTCTTGTACTCTGCTCTTCAAAGTCTTCCAGTGCCAGCACATGAGAGAGAAGAAGAAATCCCACTGCCATTTCTCTGTTTTTTTGTGTATTTCCATGAACATCTCCAGTGCCACTGTTCCAGCCAGCTCTGGCACCACCAAACACCAGAACAAACCCAAGCAGCTCTGCAATAACAGTGGGCCCAGAGCAGTGCCCCCACCCTGCTCCACACTGCTCCCTGGGGTGGGGATGATGCTGAAGGACAGCAACTGAAAATCCCAATACCCTCTCAAAAATGAACACACAGGAGCAAATATTTACCATTAAACTCTACATTTCTACAAAAACACTCAAAGAAAGGACAAAAGGTGATGCCTTATGAAAATAAAAACTGAGAGTGGAATTTGGGGAAATATAAATCATCCTTTATCAGTGATTTCCCAGGGCACTCATTCAATACCACACTCCGGAGTCCCCAAGGGACAGAGCAGCTGCCTTCCAAACCTGCAACGTTGCAGTTTAAAGCCATGGTGGAGTTTGGAATAATATTATTGCTCAGGATCTGGCCTAGCAGCTCAGAGGCTCAGCAGGACAGTGAGTTCCTCATGCTGGTGCAGGCTCTCAGGCATCAAGAAGAAAGGGTGGATATTTCTCTTTCTGACCTGTGCTCTTTTAAAAGGGAGAGGAGTGATGAAACAAGGATCTCCTGGCAGGAGAACCCACAGGAGGCAGCTGCAGAAAGGATAGGCTCAAGTGGAGTTCCCGAGAGAAAGAGATGGAGATTGTTGGGGGGTTAAAAGTACCAAAGTTACCAAACAAACTGAACTCCTGGATTTTCAGGGATGGGAAGGCTGGGAGGTAAAGCTGGTGAGAGCTTTCAGAGGGCTGAGAAGATCGCACTTTCTGTGAAAAACCAACTCTGCACCCCCTGCCAAGGGACTTGGACCACCCAGGTGAGGTGCAGATCACCTGCCCAACACACCCATAGAAGAGCTGTGAACACCCCCTGCCTCCCTCTCTGCACACAAACAACTCCAAACCAGTAAAAACACAAGTGAAACCTGCTAAAGTCCAAGCACCAACACCCAAACTGCTGCTACACCCCCTCCAGGCAAGGCTGACTGAAGGCTGGGGAGCCTCACTTTGTATTCTGGCAGCTCCAACTCTGCCTGTTGGCCTTGGTATCCTCCCAGACTGGAGGCCTGGCCTTTACCCTCCTCTGAGCACTTCATTTCCTAGTGCAAACATATGTTTTTGAAAGAAAAAACAGGTACTTACATGGAGTAATCACATTTTTAAATGGCCTTCATCATTATGTGTGTCAGCATCTCCCAGATGTGATTCAGGCAGCGACAGCAGCATGTGTCATTTGTGTCTCTGTTCCTCTCCCCAGGGGAAAATTAAGTTATGATTAAAGCTGTGCCTTCACCCAACCCATCCACTTCAATGGAGCTCTACATCAACAGCTGCTGGGAACCTGTGGAAAACTCTTTCTCGAGAATATTGCCTTTTCCTCAGCAAGCATTATTTTTAAAGTCATTGAGGTTGGGGTTTTTGTTGTTTGTTTTTAGAGGTCCCTGAGTTAGCAGGAGGTGCTGGTGGCACCCAGCACAGCTGCAGGTTTGTGGCACCTGAGAACAAACTGAGGCTCAGCCACCAGCACCACCCCTGGTGTCTGCAGTGGGAAATCCTGGGGAGAAGGGAATCAGCACCAGTGGGATTTATTCACGGTTTACTCAGACTCCAGGGATGGCAGTGCTCCACCTCAAGTACCCTTCATCAAGGATTATCAGGTTTTTTCCTGTACTGAAAGTATTCCACACACATTTTCCTCCTGGCTATCAGTGCTGGGGAGGATCTGTCCCCTTTCGTGGTGCATCTGGCTGCAACCAGGAACTCTGCCATCAGAGTGAGCCAAAATGCCTCCCTGGAGTGGAGCCCAGAGGAGTCTGTGCTGCTGTCAGGGGCCCTTACTGACAGAGAGAAAGGCATCTCCTCCCTCCCATTTCCCCAAGGCATTTACGTCTTCTTTTTGGATGTATTTTCCTTACATTGGATCAATTGGTGTTGCTAATAATGTTTCACAACTCCTTTCTAGTAATGGTGGCGTAGAGGAAAGTTTAGACCTCTGCACACTGGACTACTATTCCTGAATAAAATTAGATTTTACATCTCCCCCCTCCACCCTTCCCCAGAAAGGACAGCATTCCACTTGTTCTATTGGGAAAAAGCTCTGACTCCTTCAGATTGCCCTGTCCACAATCAGTGTTTCTCTTCAGAAACTTGGGATTTCCTCTGGAGATGGAGTACAGACTATTAGCAGTGAACCAAATCTCATGAACCCTGCACAGAACTGATTTTATTTCCATTCCCACATGTTCTAGGCTCACTAACCTGACCTGAGGTCATCTGTAAGCAGAAGGCATCTCACCTGAGAGCAGTCCTGCACCCAGAGTGACCCGGGGTTCATGTCCCATGGGGCTGGCCTCAGTCTGTGAGATCAGAGACCCTTCTGTGCAGCCCCAGCATCACCAGTTCAGCTCCTCCATCCCATCACCACTGCACCATCGGTTAGCAGCTCAAGCATCCTGCTATGCATTTCTGCACTGCACACAGTTCTTGGCTGCCACACAGGAACTCACTGTTGTACAAAGGCTCTGTCCCACCCCTCCTGTCACAGCCTGCAGGGCAGGCACCACCAGGCATCCTCTTCCTCTCCAACCCCAGCTAAAAAGGGAAAATTCACTGCAGATGCTGTCATTTTTAACCCCAAACTAACAGGAGCCTCAGCTTATGGGAAGAGAATGTGCATGAGAAAGAACTGTGCTTTAGGAGACAACAGGCTTGAGTTTGTGACTTCAGCTTCACATCACTGAAACCAGATTTAATTAAATCCTGCTTCTCAGTAGCCACTTCAAAATGAATATCCCTGTGATGCAGAGAACACTGGAAGTATGAAGACACTTTTTGTTTGACCTCAGGATCTATTTTTACTCCAGAATCCTAATTCTCCATGGCTGGAACTTTCTCTTCCCCCTGGCATGGGTGGGAGCAATGGAAAGACAAAGACAAAAAAAGGCAAATGAATGGAAAAAACATCTCCCTAGGTGTAAGGCAGGTCTGCAGGACACAGAAGGACACAGAGGGACAATGTGTGTGTGCCCCCCATGGCCAGGGTCTGCCAAAGGTGTCTGTGTACCAGGAGCTGCCCAGGGGAACAGGGCTGGAGGGGGCTCAGCCCTTCCCTTGACCCCCAAGGTGCCTTCAGCTGGCAGAGGCACTCTGCACAAGAGGCTCTCATGCTCTGAAGTAGAAGAGATACTGCAGAATGGCCCTTCTTACAGCTTTTTATCATAAAATCTGTCTGAAATTTACTCCTGTCCTGAATGTGATATTATTTAGATAACTGACTGAATAACTGGTACAGAGAAATAACAGAGAATCAAAGTCTGCTTGGGGTATCTTGGATGAAATGTGAAAATTTGGGCCCATGAGCAGCTCCCTCCCCTGCTCTGGTCCCCCATTGTGAGGGAAGGAGGGAGGCCCAGGCTGAGCCATCCAATGCTTTTCCCTACACCAGGAATGCTGGCAGGGGCTGGCCAGCACCTGTACTGACCCACAGACATGGATTTACACACCAAGTGATTGTAAACCACCTCCTCCATGCTCCAGAAAGGGAACAATTTAAAATACGAGGTAAAAACATCCCTCTCATCCATGTCCTGCTATTTCAACTCTGTTATGTACATTCCAGTCCAAATAAAACCTGATGCTTCTTTCTGGAATAGACCCACTCAAATTTCCAGCAAACACACAGAGGAACATTTCTTCTTCTTTCCAGCAGCTCATTTGGTCTTGCTCAGTCCCTGGGATCATGGGATCTCCCAAGGAATACAACATCAGAGTGCAGAGAGGTCAGATTGTATCGAGGCAGGAGCAAGTAAAGCTGAGCAGAGCAAGCCTTGCTCAGGCAGGTCACAGCAAGGCCACTTCCATCCTGGGGAACCCACCAATAACCTGAGTTTTTTACACATCTAGAACAGATGCCCCAGGCCAGCTATAATTCTTTATGAGGTTTGCAGCTGTTGTCTTCCTCGTGAGTTTATCAGCTCTTGTGTAGCTGTTCTTAATTCACCTCAGCCAGGCAAGGGGTGGGGTGGCCACAAAGGAGCAAAGGGAATAAATGAAACCTACTCAAAAGAAAAAGAATTGCAGCCCAGGCTTGAACTCTTTCCACTGAGACCTCCTGTGCACATGGACACACATACAGGTTACCCAGCCAAATAAAGGGGAAGGAGCATTCCTGGAGATGGGGAGTGGGCCTTTGGAGGCTGGACCAATTGACAGAGACCAAAATTCCAGATCAAGGCCACTGACACCACATGAAAGCACATCCCCCCTTGGGTAGGGGGCTGAGGCTGCTCAATTTCAGCCAGGGCACTGCCCAAGACAGAGCAAAGGGTGCAGTGCTGACTGCTCCTGCTCCCCCTTGAACTGACAGGGACACTCTTTGGCCTGGGAAAAGCTAAAACCCTCCTCTGGTTCATCTGGAAGTAGAAGAATATGGAATTACCTCCTGAAATCCTTCCCCTTGCTTTGCCAGTTGCACCAAGCAACCTTTCCCAACTACAGATGAAGATACCCTTCTTGCTAGCAGAGCATTTTCCTTCTAATAGTATGCAAAGCCTTTCCTAAAACTTTCTTCATCAATTACCTGTCTAGAAAATGAAGAGTTGGTGCTAAAAGCTGCCAGATCCTTACTATGATTGACTGTGGGTGGTTTTAGTCAGCAAAAGGCCTCCCAGTAACAAATGACTTGTCCATTTGTTCTCTGACAAGAAGCACAGTCGAGGCCTGGGTGTCATTTGTGCTCCATCAAATCCTAATGCTGATGGAAAACTCTGGGTTTTGGTGACTCCTGCCATGCCCCAGTGAGGCTTGGAGAAATGTGTCACCCCTGAACGTGTGCAGGATGGGGCTGGAAGGCCTGGAGCTGTCAGATGGGAATTAACTGGAATGACAAATTGCACAAACATGCATTTCTCAGTTGGCACTTCCCTGTTGCATGCTTACAGAACTGTTAACTATGGAAAACAAAAGATGGATGGAAGAAGATCTTTTACTAAATGGTTTTTACAGGAAAAGAAGACAACAAAGAGAAGTTTGATGTATGCAAGCTCACTGATAGTCCTTGTTTTACAGCTGGGGAACATAAATAATTTTTCCCTGCTAATGGAATTTTATGATCTCAGATACAAAAAGATTTGCCCTTTATTTTAAGGATGTCCAAATTAAAGGAGTAACTTGAGTGGTAGGAACTGGCCTGGAGATATAGTGAATACAGAACATTAACTCTCACCATAAAGGTGATGTTTATAAGATTTTTAGATGCAATTTTTACAACATAATAAAGTTGCTGAATATGGCATAAAACATGTTAGATTTAATTTCTCCATTTCTTTTTGTGCACACATGATAAAAGTAAGATCAACTGTAGAAAAGAACAGGTTGTTGTTTTGCCAAGAAAGGTTGGATCAGATGATCCTTGAGGTCCCATCCAACCTGGGATTCTAGATTATTAAACTGCAGGCAAATAAACATCCATATCTCGTAGCCATGTTTTTCCTTTAAAACATTTTGCAGAATACTTACTGCTGGGACAATGGAAGCTCAGAAAATTGGAACACTGGAGCTTTTTGGGGAAGGGGAAAAAATAAAACAGCTACAAAGAAGTTCTGATATTCATTTCTAAATTCTAATAAATACTTCGATTATATTATGCTTTGCCAGATCTGGCCTCCAGCTTTGGACTTCATCCAGTTCCCTGAAGAACCAAAGGAAATTGAGCTCAAAACTTTGATTGTGCTCTTTTCTAAATGGCACAATACAACCCACCAATTTCACTGGCATTTTTCTCTACATCATTTGGCAACACCACTGGAGGCATTTTCCTGAGGCAGAGAAGCAAATCCCCTCTTTGTCTATTTAAAATTGCAAGTTATTGCTCAGGGACATGCCCAAACTTTAAAATAATGAGCACTAATTATTATTTCATTATTTCCATTTGGACATTCCTTTAAGAATTACAAAGCTTCAAACCTGCACTTACTTACACATTATAGAGTGAGGAAAAGAGGAACACCAACACCTTTAAAGATGACTATGGAAAATGGCAATTTGAGCTTTTACCTTAAAGTGTAGCGTCCTGGTAAGGCCTTGGTCTTGCAAATGTTTAGCATATGTGCACTCCTACTAAAGCAAGACTCATCCATAGGCTTTTTCACTGGTGGAGTTTCCTTTTATTTATATATATTTTAAGGCAACATATTATGAAAGTTGGAAGGAGGGAAATAACCCGGGAGCAGGAGGTGGGGTCACCATCAGTGTCCACGGACAGCCTTGGGCTCAGCACCTCAGCACAGACACCCCAGCGAGGCCACCGGCCCGGCCAAACCAGAACCGTGTCAGAAAGAGAAATCATTCTGTGGCTTTTCTCCCAGTACTCCCACGTGAACACCTTCCCTCTCTAGTGCAATACCCTGCAGAAGTGACTACACCTAAAAATAACTGCTGAGAAAAGGTTCCTGCATTTATCACAAGGTCTGTACTGCCTTTCTAACCCTTCCTTCGTTCGTTGACGGATGACGATGTAAAGAATCGCATAAGAAAACAGAACGTAAAAAGATAAAAATTAACTTAATTTACACAACCAATAAGGAAGTTTAAAGCAACGATAGAAAAATAATATAAAGGCTAGATACACGAAATGGCAGTTCAACGGTATTAAGCTTTGGTAGAACAGTTAAAGAGCATAGCACCAATAAAATCCAACGTCAGCACGGGCTTCAGTAGGCATGAGCCGTGATGAAAATGTAGATTTTGGCAAGAAAAGTAGTGTAGGTTCCCTGCCGCCAGAGTTTCATTTCCACATCCAGGAGGAAGTCTTTGGGCTCCTTGACCTGGCGCTGCAGGAAGACGATGCCGGTGTAGGCGTTGAGCCTGCGGGTGCTGAAGAAGCCCTCCTCGTTGCCCTTGGTGATGGTGAGCACGATGCTGTCCCCGGCGTAGGCGGGCGAGGGCCCGATGCGGAAGATGTGGGCGGGCACCACGATGTTGGTCTGGAAGTTGAGCTGGTAGTAGGTGATGCGCACAGGAGTGCTCTGGCACTCCAGGAAGTTGAAGCAGCCGATGCGTTCGCAGCGCCTGCGGAAAGGGGAGGGAGGCACCTTCAGGGGACAGCACGGGGAAACATCAAACCCTCGGGGCATGGCAAAGGATCCCACTGGCACCTCAGGATTTGGGCTTTTGCATTTTTCATCTGTTTGTAATCCTGCAATTCTTTGGTGTATAACTAAACTCCATACACGGTGCTAGCTATGGCTTTCCCATTTTGGTCAAACACAATTCAAGGACACCTCACTGCCTCAGGCCCTGAGAGATGTAAACAAAAGTGAATTGGGGGGAGCAAACTTGGAGTGAATGACTTAATTACCTGAAACTGTAACTGGAAGATTAACCCCCAATATGCAAATGGACCAAACTGATAAAAGTGTGAAACCCCATAACTGGCCATCCATTTTTGGGTGTAGCCCCTGGGTGGCTTTATCTGCCTAAAATGCACCTGAAGGCCCTTCAATAAGTATAACAGCTTTTTATTCCCTTAATTCTGTCTGGGCTCTGTTTTTATGTAGCCCAAAAGGCACCAGGACAAAGCACAGTCCTGAACCTCAGTGTGTGATCAGCAACTGCTTTTCTGCCCTCCCAGTGCCCAGGAACATTTCTGAGTGTGCAGTGGTGGAGCAGTGCAGCCCGAGGCAGAGATCAGAGACGTGGGGAGTTGTGGGGAGCTGCACCAGGAACAGCCAGAGTCAGGCTGCAAACGACACAGAGCTGGGAAGGGGAGCCAGGGGCTCATCCCTGACTGGGCTGAAGCACTGCTCCAAGGAAATGAGACCCTAAAAGGTACCTAAAACATGGGAGTGGGAAACAAACTCCTCAGCTGGCAAAGCTGCTCAGTTCTGTAAGGAGGAAAAGTATGTTTTAAGCCACAGGCAACTAAATGTGGTTCCCAAAGCACTGGCAGCCACCGAGGCAGGAAATGGGTAGGAAGATTTAGGAGCTCCTGAGCCCCAGCTGCTGAGGAGCTGGGGATGTGCCATTCCCAGAACCCCGTGGCCTGGCAAGCTCAGCATCCTGCTCCCCTTCAACACTCCCTGAGGAACTGCAATCTGAATATTAAACAGGGAGCCCCAAACCCAGTGTAAAAGTGGAGCACTGAGCAGCCTGGCTGCTCCTGCTCTCATACAAACAGCACAGAAGATCTTACTTTAAAACTTAATTATAAACAGCTGCAAGGAGAGCTGCAGGCTCTGATCTCTGCTGTTCCAGTTGCAGCTGGAGGGCAAAAAGGGGCTCTAGGGCTTGGGAGAACGAAGGATAACCAGACACAAACTGTGCACAGGGAAGGTCCATGAGCTCCAGGTGCCAAAGCAGCTTCTCAGAGCTCTGAGCACCCACAGCCACCCACAAACCAAGCACCACAGAACAGAATAAGCATGTGCTGGCTCTGGTGCTGCCCCAGGCCATACTCACATGTCAGACACCTTCCTGTAGTTGGAAGGGCACTCGAAGGACAGGCAGCGGAAGCTGCCCTGGATGTTGTAGCAAGTCTCTGCAGCTGAACAGTTGTGGGATCCTATTGCACACTCATCAATATCTAAGAAGAAGCACAAGAAAAAAATATTCTAAGTTCAAAAGTAAGAATTAACTCCCAGTGTTTTTCAGGAATAACCAATTCCCACCAGGATATGATTAACCCATGCTAAAAGCCAACAGGACCTTCTGACTGTCTTTTTGAGACTGGAGAAAGCTGGGCTTTGCCAAAAGAATGCATCTGTGCACAAAGGTAGCTCTGGATTAAAGCAGAGCAATTAAAATAAATCTGGAGTTAAAGCAAGCAAATGCAAAGTGGTCAGTGCTGTCCTACAGGATTCAGGAGACGTGAAACATGGCAACTTAGAACACTTCCTAACAATGCACACAGTTTCAAAAATGTAAATACAAATATCTCCCCATAAGGAGATGTAATTACAGAAGACACAGTAAAGAGCACTTAAAGCTCAAAACACTTCATGGCCCAGAGCATAAACGTGGTTACCTAAATAACACATCCCCACAAGCCCAAGCCATGGGTCTGACAGTGTTGAAAACCAGATGCAGTGACAAGGATCCAGCCTGAGCAGAAAGCACTGGCAGAGCCCTCACAGTCACACTGTGTACTCCCAAACGTCTGCACAATGCACGGAGGCTTTAAAATGAAATAAATTCTAACAGACAAGGCATGTGGACTGTGTAGGGCCCTGCAGCTCTGCCAATTGTCACAGAGCAGGGAGACTTTTAGAGGGAAACTGTAACCTTCCACTCCCTCTGTTCCCCTGGGATGAGAACTGACCTCACACACTGAACCGGCTGGTTTAGGAGTCTTGCAAAGAAAAGTATACAATAGGAAATAGGAGAGAATCAAAGTCAAGTAAATCCCTTGCTGGTTCTCAGCAGTGCCCGTAGGTGAAAAGAAAATTTCTTCCATATTGCAATCATTGTCATGAAAGCACTCCCTGCACCACTTTGGCTGTGCTGCAAAATACCACAGGCAGTTTCTGCAAAAAAGATCCATATGTTGAGACACTACTCTATGAGATACAGCTCATCTTTTGAAAAAAGGGTACAAGGAACATTCCACCAGTAACTCTTCAGAACTGGCCCGATGATGAGCAACTGGAGCCAGACCTTTAGCTGGGTGAAACCAAGATCATCTCCTGCACTCAACAGAGCCAACACCAACCCAGCTTTCCTCCAACCACGTTTTCAGACACACCTCAGTATCTGCCCAGCCTTGTAACTACAGACCTGCAGAGCTCCAGACAAGGGAATGGATCCAGGGGAGTTACAGCTGCCATTTTCTAAAGGTGAATTTTATGTAAGAATCTAAGTGCATGTGGATATTACTGCAATCATACTTAAAAACACATTTAAAATATTTTAGAATGTTTTAGAAGGATTTTAATTGTCATTTAATCTGCCTCACTGCTCCACAGTCAGGATTAAGTATGCTCATGCTGCTCATGATTTATACAGAGCAAATTCACTGCCGTTAGCAGTCAGAATTCAAGCACAGGAGATACATAACCAAAGTTACTCAGAGGGTTCCTGAAAGAGCCAGGGCAGGAAATGCCTGGCAGTTGGTGTAAGGACTGCAGGAATGTAAAGGTAATCAGATCCTCCACCAGGTTACACAGGCAGTGAGTGCATCCTTTGGAAAGGGGGGTTCAGCCCAGACCCACACAGCTGCACATCAGATGAAATCCACCAGGCTCCCAGAAGACATCCCAGAAGATTCTGAAGAGAAGGGGTGTGTGAGGGGAGGATACTTGTCATTTCACTAACATTTATTAATGCCAGCAGGATTAAGCTTAGGTGACACTGCTGGATGGCCAAGATCCAATTAAAGCTCCAACATTTAATCTCCCAGTTTTCTGGAGGAGAAAGCTGTAACTCATAAAGAAGCCACAGATTTCTACATCTGGCACCTCTAAATCCCCCAATCATTGCGTGCTGTGCCAAGGTGCACACACAGCTCACGTGAGCAATCAGGTGCCTCAGCTGGAAGGATGAAGTGGGCTCCTTGGGGATTCATTTCAGCAATTAGCTCACGCTGACAGCTGAGATCCCACAGCACTTTCCTCTAGCACAGGAAAACTGACTTTGCAGATACCAATATCTGGCGACTTCACCCAAGACTGACTTTCAACCAGTGACTGACAAAAAACATGGACCTTGACTGAGCAACTGTAATGGGTGAGCTCATTGCAAGGGTATTACTGAGCCCCCCTGAGCTGCTGTTACCTCTGCAGGTCCTGCCATTGGCTGCCATGGTGTAGCCCTGCTCGGGACAGGCACACTGGTAACTGCCAGGGACGTTGACGCAGCGGAAGGTGCAGAGGATGCCGGCGCTCTGCGTGCACTCATCAATGTCTGTGGGAAGAACACAGTCACACAGGGACAGGGAAAAGGGAAAAGGGAAAAGGGAAAAGGGAAAAAAAAGGGAAAAGGGAAAAGAAAAATGAAAAAAGATCTGTGAAGGGAGGCTGCAGGACACCAGTAAACTCTCACCTGACACATTTATAATAGATTGCTAAACCTGAGTGCAGCCATGGAAGGCTGGCATTGCACTGGTGCTTTCTGAACACAAGCCTGCCCCCAGAAATACTGGCTGCAAGTAGTACACGCTCAGGGGAAGGGATAATGAGGGTGAGCCATGACTGAGTTTGAAACATTCTCTCTGGTGCCTCTGTAATTGAGGGAATCATAGAATCACAGACTGATTTGGGTTAGAAGGGAGATTAAAGCTCATTGCACCTCCTGCCATGGACAGGAACACCTTCCATGAGACCAGGCTGAACCTGGCTTTGAACACTCCAGCGATATGGAATCTCTCTGGACAGCTGTGCCAGGGCCTCACTACCCTCTCAGCAATGGATTTTTCTAGGATTACTTGCCAGACTTCCCTGGGCTAGGAAGAGTGTTGGCTTCTTCACCATTCCTTAAACAGAGACTCTCCAGTGCGTCAGTGCTGGTGACTTCAGCTAAAGAGGTAAAACCCTTCCCTTGTCCATTCTGATCACTCTGCTCCTCCTCACCACGAGCTGCAGTCAGAGCAGACCTTTCCTCATGCAGTGCAGGAGTGTCTTCCCACCTGATTTCTTCAGTCATAAGCTCCGACTTGACCATGAAACTATTACAGAACAGCCTCCCTGGCTGTGCAGTCCCACAGGCATGCTCCCCCCACTGAACTCCAGTAGCTGGACTGGCCTTTTGCAGCCTCTGTGGCAGCTGTGACTCACAACACCCTCAGGTATCACTGCAGGATTGGGGCTGCTGGGGGCCAGAGAGCTCTTGCTGCTACAGAGAATAAACACACACCCCCTGACGTGGTGAGGCAGCACCTTACCTTTACAGGAGTGCCCATCTTCTGCCAGCTGGAAGCCTTGCCTGCAGTAGCACTGGTAGGAACCATAAACATTGGCACACTCCTGGCTGCAGGGACTGTTATCACATTCATTCACATCTGCATCCAAAAACAAACCCACAGACATGGCCACAGTGCTTCAGAGCAGTGTCTTCCACCTTTTCCTGCCCCTGGAAACCTATACCTTCCAGTCAGAGTGACTAAAGAAGGACTAATTTGTCCCTATTTTTTCTGCTCCCTAGGGAGAATGCCAAGAAGCCTGAGCATGTCTGTTGCATCTGAATTTCATTTCTCCATATGCCAATGGAAACACACACATGCAGACATTTGTTTCAGACTTTATAGCTTTCAGTTCACTAAAATATATAATTGTTGCCCTAAAAAAATCATGGAGAACTCAAAAATTTTCCATTCAATTCAAAATGCTTTTTTTTGCAAGTTTTGTAACTATGGAGTTTCATCTTTATCAAAACTTGGTTTCCTGTTTTAGCTTTGTTCTGTTCTCCTCTTCCGTCAGGTAGAAGGAAAGGAAAAAGTACATGGGAAAGGAAGAAAGAGGAGAAACTTGTTGAGGTCATATGACAATTGACTGCAAATTAGAGCACACAAAGGTTACTGTCTTTATATCAACACCTTCTCTAAAGTCCCCTAATCCTCACACAGCAATCTCCTGCAGGTGGAGAAGCAGCCTGGTACCTTCACAGTGCTTGCCGTCGTAGGAGAGGCGGAACCCGGAGGAGCAGGAGCAGTGGTAGGAGCCGGGGGTGTTCTCACACGTGTGCTGGCACAGGCGCCCGGGGTAATTCCAGCACTCGTTGATGTCTGCCAGCACAACAAGCAAACGCACAATCAGCTCAGGGACACCCGGTGCAGGAGGGTGTTTGTTTAAATTGTCAGAGATTGATTTGCAGGGCGTGCAGTGCTCAGCCAGGGTGTGAGGCTGGCTGACTCCGAGCTCTACCTGCTGCACAAAGGACAGAGTGCTGTGTCGTGGCTCTGGGGAGGAAAGTGCTCAAACCTCCAGACAGAAAAATCCCAAATCCTCACAGCAGCACACGTACAACCCACAGGGAAGTTACTCTGCAAATGGCTTTAAGTGATAACCTGCTGGCAAACCAAGCCAAGGGCCCCAAATCCCAGGTGAGAGTGACAGCACTCAGGATGTGCTGCCCAGCCCAGCTCTGGAGGTGATGCTGAGCGCTGCACTGCACTGCACTGCACAGCTCCTGCTGTAGTGGTGCTGAGCACTGCCCCGGGGCCCAGGGCCCAGCCAGGGCCAGCTCCCAGCCCCTGCTGTGCCCCACATACCGATGCAGCTGCGGCTGAAGGCGTCGTACTGATAGCCCATCTTGCAGTCACAGCGGTAGCCCCCGGGCAGGTTGTGGCACAGCTGCCCCTCTCCACACCGGTGCACCCCAGTCTGGCACTCGTCCACATCTGCAGAGCCAGACAGGGAAAGCTGCTTCAGTACAGTTTGCTTAAAACCAGCGTTGGTAAAGAGACACAAAAAGGTCCATTGAACAGCAGGGTTAGATCTGGATAGGAGAAATACCACCAGCTTCTCCCTCGCAGAGGCAGCTGAGCCAAACTTGGGGAAAGCAGAGCATTACCTTCAAAGTGAAAATGGTAACTGCACTGCAATGGGGGTCTCCCAGTAAATTCTGCATTTCACTGTAAACACACTTTGATTCTGATCAAACCATGACATTTAAAGCCCCCATTCTGATGTTCTGCCTCTCCATGAGTCACACCAAGCCTTTTAAAGCAAAACAAGAACCAGCCAGAAATTCTGCTCATCCCTTCAATTAAAGCAACTGCTATTTTCATCTCCACTTGCCCTCTCAGTCTGCTCCTGCTGTCTAACTTTTGCTCCTTCCCAATGCTGATCTTTTTTCTTTTCTCCATCAGCTCCCATTTTGATATTCCCCACGGCCTCTCATCCAAAATCCAATACCAACAAATTAGTTGCTTCTCCACTCACACACATAATTTCCAATCTCATTTAAACATCCTCAGAGGAAGATGAGAGTTTTCAATACAGGCTGATTTACAAGACTTGCAACATGACTAAATAGCTCATCAGCATCTAACAAATCCCTCTTACCATCTGTGACAAGAAGCATCAAAAAGTCTGATTAACTCTCACAATTGTGTATTTCTTCAAGTATTCCAAGCTCTGCCACTTCCAAAGGCAACAGATCCTGCTTTTTTTCCTGTTGTTCACATCTTCACAACTACTTTTACAACCCAAATCCCTGTTCATGTAATAATCATTAGGATGGATCTCTAAGGCTGGAAATTTGCCATACTGCCCTATTTGAAGTCATAAATTTGAGCACTAAATCATCTCAGAGGGTTCCTGGGCAGTTCTCCATCAAACAACAGCCTTGGAGAGGCTGCACCCACACAGTCCCTGCTGGCACTGGGGTCAGGGGTGGCAGGGAATGAGGGAATGCCCCTCTCCACACAGGAATTCCTGACAGGAACTGAGATTTCTGCTGGAACATTGAGTCCTCATTTTCTTTTAATCAGAGGTAGCACCAAAACCAAGGGAGTTTCTAATGCAGCTACCAATTTGTAAAGTAGTAGCTTTGTTTGTAATGAATTTGTGTGTGCAACCATTTTGTTAGTTTGTCCAAAGTTCTGTATTGCATTGCATTCAGACTTTAATTACTTCTAGGGCATTGCACCATCAGAACTGTGCTGTATTTCACACTTACAGCAATTTTCAGCTAAATCTAAGAGGCAGTTTTTAATAACTCATTTGCTCAATCAGAAAATCTGAACATTTTAAAGACAGATGAATTCTCTAAACAGAGGAGATGACCCTACAAGTGTTGTTCTGTTGAAGAAACACGTGCAGATGATGTTTTTACTGCTGTGAATAAATCTGATTCAGGAATCTAATTAGCTATTGTAATGCCTCAAAGACACTAGTCTTTATCACAGAGAGAGGAAATTAGGACCATATGCTTTTCTTCTTTCTTCTCTGTGCTCTCTGCCTACTTAAAAAAGCCATTCAAAAAAATACCAAACAACACAAACCAGCAGCAGGGACAGAGTGCACACAGCAAAGACAGAGAAATTACCAATTAACATCAATTATTCCCAAAATCAAGCCAGAGAAGCCACCCTACACCTGAGCAGCCTTGTCAGTGGTGTAAAGCAAAGACAGAGGGCCATCAGGAATCACAATGTTACCTCACTGTGCTCTAGAGCAGAGATGCTGGAGGATTAATGGCAATTTCTTCCTCCCTCTAATGGATTTACACACAGTCCCTTTTTTTTTTTTAGGAACTGGGGAGAAAAGCTGGATTCTTTCTGTATCATCAATTTGAAATTTAGGAACATAACTTGCCCCAGCTGTTACAGAATCACAGAATCATTAAGGCTGGAGAAGGCCTCCAATATCACCAAGTCCAGCTGTTGATCCAGCACCACCACGTTCACCACTAAGCCACGTCCCCAAGTGCCACATCCACGGGTTTTTTGACATGCCCAGGGGTGGGGACTGCCCTTGTTTGCAGGGCAGAGCAAAGGCTGCTGGCACTGCAGCCAGGACAGCATTGCTGCTCAGGGCTGACTGCTGCCTGTTGGGGAAAATGGCATTCAGGGAGATTCTGGCATGCTGGTCACCCAAAAAACATCCCCAGGTGGTGCAACCATACCTAGCCCAGGTGACCTGGCTGAGACAGCATCAAAAGCAGCTGCAGAACTGTGTCTGCACAGAACTGAGGGAGACAGGACTTTTGGAGCTTCTTTTTTAAGTGCTGAAATATCCCAGGCTGTAACAGGACAGCCAACACAGCACTGCTTTGCCCTAAACTTACAAAACACAGTATTTGGAAGCTTTCTCAATTTCCTCAGTTGCACACTTGAACTGTCCTTTCCAAATCTGCTACTCTAAATCTTCTCCACCTTTCCACTGGCCACACATGGTGTGGATAGTCCTGGGGCTAAAACCACGAGGGGAGGGAGAGGATAATGAAGAGCAAAAAGGTGAATGCAGAAATATCTGTGGAAATGGGGTCTAGCTGTACCACTGGTGTGCACTACAAGGTGCTAATCATGACCAAATTAATGGCTCTCAGCACGGCTCCCACCCACTTGCAGCCCTACAAAGCACATTTTGTTAATCTGTCAATCCTTCTTTAATTCCAGGGGAAGGCAGGTGAAGATCACTGGGCTATCAGAACTAAGCAAACTGCTGCTTTGTCATTTCTTTCATTGTTTCCTCTGCTGTCATTTTGGGATTTCCTATCGTGTAACTTGGGACACAGGGAATTGGAGAACACCCAGCCAGCCTTGCCTTGGGCACAGGGACTGAGCTTCCCAGCCCTTGGTGCCTCATGTGCTCATTTACAAACAAATGCTAACAAGGGCTGAAATCTGCCATTCTGAGTCAGTAACTCCCCAAATACACTGCAACAAATACAAATCAGGATCAAGCTGCATGCCAGCCTATATGAACAGTTCACATACTCATTCTCCTCAGAAATCTTTTCACACAGTGAGAATTTAACCAAAACACCCTCACAAATTGGATGCAATGGGAACACCATGCACAGAACATCCCTCCAAAGAACATCCACTTGGTGCTACTCCTGTGAGCCCCCAAATCCAGCATTCCTTGTTTGCTGCAGATCACTTCACTTCCAGGGAGGTGCTACAAAAACCACCAAGGCCTTGTGGTCATCACTGACAGGATGAGTTTAAAAAGCAAATAAAACACATTCTCTCCAGAGTGGAAGCCAGTGAATCCCATCTGCAGCCAAAAACAGTTGATGAACACACCAAGAAAAACTCCATGGAGCAATGACACATCAGGATCCTGCAGCACAAACAAATCCCAGAACTGCAGGGACAGCAAATTCCCATTCCTCAGGGACATTTAGGAATCTGGAGATAACTCCAGACATGTCTTTGGCAGTGAAACAGGTTTTCCCCCTGGGAGAGCCCGTGCCCAGCCCCGGGGCCCTCACCGACGCAGCGTGTGCCGTCCTCGTTGGAGTGGTACCCTCTGCTGCAGCTCAGCACGTTCCTCTGGCACGTGTAGGACCCCACCGTGTTGATGCAGTTGAATCCTGGCTTACAGGGCTCAGGGAGAGATGTGCACTCGTTGATGTCTGGGGAAGAAAATGAATAGAGCAGTGAGAGATGCTGTTTAACCCTTCTGGTCTGCTTTCTTCCAACTGCCCCTTCTTTTCCTTCACTTCAGCTTCTTGTGCTACAAAGGTAAGGTCTGCTGTGGGGATAGCTCCAAATTCAAGTATTCACATTTTTGAACAGACAGCAGTTATTGAATTGCTCACTACTTCTGAGGGTATCCAGCACCTCACAGAAAATGGCTTAAATCAATAGCGAGATGGCATGGTCAAGTATGTCTTGAAAAAGCAAAAAGGTTTTAATAAAAGAAGAAAATAATATAAAAAACAAAGAAGAAAGCTGAGCACAGTGTAGGGACAGGTCCCACACACCAGCTACAGCACCTCAAGAATGCGCTGAGAAGCCTCATGCTCTCCCTTAAGTATTGGTCCATTTAGGTGGGGTTTTTTTGGCTAACAACCCAATAGAGAACAGTTACTTTTCTGAGCAACAGCTAAAGAGACTTATTAGTGTTTTTGTCTTGGCACTGAGATAATTACTCTCCGGAGAGCAAAGAAACTATTAGTGTCCTTCCCTTAAAAGATTTTGGGGTGAGCCTTAAAACCTTCCCCTATATGGAAACACCTCCTGAGGTGTGGAAATGCATTCCTGGGGCAGGGTTTGAGGACAGCTGCCCATCCAAGGGGTCCATGCACAGCTCCTGGGAGGCCCAGGAGCTGCAGCACAGGGCACAGAGCCGTGCTGCTCCCACTCACCCACACAGTTCCCCTCGGGGTCCTGCAGGAAGCCATCCATGCAGCGCTGCCTGGACTCGCAGTAGAAGGAGCCCTCTGTGTTCTGACAAACAAAGTTCACCTTGCAGCTGTGAGTTCCTCTCTCGCACTCGTCGATATCTGTTCATCACACCAAAACACCACACTGGGGTCAGCTCTGCTCTACCTCTCAGTGGCCTTCGTGGCCAGCTGACCTCCAGAAGGGAAATCAGGAGGCATTATTTCAACAGAGACAAGTTACAATGGGAAATCTGAGGGTGAAGTGTGTGGGCTCTTGGATGTCACTTCAGGATTTGTCAGGTCCTGCAGCAAATTTGATTCAGGTCCCTACTGCCTCATTCACAGCATCTCTTGCAACCCACAAATACCAAAATATCTGCAGTTTTTTACAGGCTACTATAAAACAATTTGTAAGTATTATAATCCTCTATAATCTAATTTCAAGGCTAGGAAGTAAATTAGATTAGTAATAAATGTTAGAAATGCTTTAGAATCAGACAACAGAACAAGACATTCACAAAACAGCCTCTTCAAGCAAACCAAGCTTTATTTATGCCAGCTGTTTATAAAGGGATCATTTCTACTTTATAACTTTATGTTCTATGCCAGAAGCTAAACTCTTTCCTTAAGCATCTCTTACTCCAGCTGTCAGGAATCTGTAAAACTTGGAGGTGTAAATAACAGTGAGTTGTTCCCTGAAGGCAGGGCACATGTGTCCCTTGCACACTCCTGTGCTACTGTGAGCACTGATGTTCCCTTCTCTGTTAGACACCAACAGACACCAGGACAGGGGGATGAAGAATAGCTTCTTAACCCTGTGACCATCCCAAATGGTTAAATGCAAATGTAAAAAGTAAATAAATGCTGACAGAGATCCTGAACACAGGGAGGACAGGGCTGTCAGCTCTGTGATCTATTCAGGCTGGGAATTCTTTCTGGAATCACCAGCAAACAGCATCAGCTGAGCCAGACAGAGGAGCTAAGGGGTATTCCTCCATCAGGGAGATGGCAAATCCTAATTCAGAAGGTTTCATCCATGTTCTAAGTAATTTACAGTTATCCCTGGGAACCACTTCAAATGAGTGAATGTGCAGGAGGATCCTGCAAAGCCCAGCACTTCTACAGTGAGCAGCCTCTTTCAGCTGCAGTGCTGGTACCACGGAGCAGCAACACCAAAATGCTTTGCAATCCCTTCCCTCCCCTCTGTGTAGGGGCTGAAGAGCCCCCAGAGCCCTCTCCTTACCCACGCACTCGCCGTCCTTCATCTCGTGGCCAGGCTGGCAGCTCAGCTCCTGCAGGCAGCGGAAGGAGCCCATGGTGTTGACACAGTGCTCTCTCCTCTGGCAGGTGTGTCTCTCTGTCACACACTCATTGATGTCTGTGAGAGACAGGGAACACATCAGTGCCACAGGGTGCCAAGGCATCTCCCTCTTCCTGCTCTTTTGGAAGGAGCAGAAAGCTGTCATGAAAGGCAGTCAATGCAGTTACAGTGCTTTGATGGGAGATGTTTTTAGTCCAGGGTCTTTAGTTAGCACAGGGTGACTGAAGAGACACGAATCACAGGGGGATTTCCTCCTCCTCCCTTCTTCCCAAAGGCCATGGGGATGGTGCAGGCACTGGGGGCAGGGATGGACAGAACTGAGGAAAGGCAGGGTGGGCAGGGGATTGATGAGCAGCCGGTGGAGACGGGATGAGAACTCCTGGACAAATGAATGAGAAAGGGATTAATGCTCACTGCTCCTCAGCAGAGCCCCACAGCCCAGGCCACTGAGCAGTCCTGCTGCCTCAGGCCAGGCTGGCAGGGGCTGCTGTGCTGGCACTGCTTCAGGGTCACCCTGCTCCTCAGCTGGATCATGCTGGTACCTGTTCACTAAGGAATGCACCACTGGGACTGGATATGCAGGAACTCATGGAGAGGAACTCTGGCGGCTCAATCAAGTTTGTAAATTTGTATTTAGAGCTTTAAAGAGATCTGATTTCAGCAGGCAGAGTAGTGGAAAAGTTGTTTTTAAAAAAAGCACTTGAACACAAGATTGCAGAGCATGGGACAATTAGGGAAGGAATATGAAACACCTTTAAAATGATACGTTTTGATAGGCTTGGATGAAATCATCTCAAATTCAGGTTTTGCTTATGTTAATAAAGAAAGCTAGAACAGAATGATGAGCAAATACTTAGAAGCAACAAAAAGGGGCAGAGACTGGGAACTGCCAATTTCCACAAAAAACTCACACGTTCCCAGTTCTATATAAAGCTAAGAATGGCTAGAGCTAACAAAAGCCAAATGTGACCAGAACCATTACCAGTCCTCTGGCTGCTCTGTGCATGAAGCTGTTTTCATACTACACAATAAAGCAAGTATTGTTTAAATCAGATTTTCATTTTGGCTGTAGAACCTCATTCTCAGATAAGTACATCAGATATATGCCTTCCCCTGTGGAGCACGAAAACAGGAAAAGCCATTTGAAAAGATTTTTGTGTTTAAAAATGTGTCAGCTGGTGTTCTAGCAAAGAAATGAGGAGGAGCACCAAAAAACTTCAGTTCCTGGTGGGCTGGGACAACTGGTGGTCTGCACCGAGTTTTGCAAGACCTGCATTAGCATTTCACTTCTCACCTATTCCTATTTCTCTTTTTTTTTTTCTCTCTGTTTGCCATTGCTACCCTCCACATTCTGTGGAGCTCCTTTCCAAAGCAGCTGGTTGATCCACAGCAAGGTCCTGGCTGTCACCTGGGTCTCCTGTCCCACACGAGGTTTGAGCTCCTCCACTGAGGGCAGGTCCTTGCCTGACCCAAAGTTCCTGCAGGGTTATGTCCCCCTAATTCCTGTGCCCTTTCCCAGTTTCTGTTCATTAGAGTGAGGAGTATTTTCACAAGTGATCCTGTGGGGATAACAAAACCTCTCAGATTCTGGGAGATGAATACAAGGTGCTGTGGTAGATCCCTCCCACCTACTTAGACTTAGTTATTTAATAATTCTGATTTTTTAAAAATTTATTGTAGAGAAAACCAGCAATGGATGGCCACTTAACAGCACCCAAAGCACTGCAAGACTTTCTGCTGGCTGTACCACAGGTCTGAGATTATCTGTTCTTGCAAACCACAAAAAGGCCTCTCACATAAACAGACTGACAGCACCATGCTGCAGCTCATGAGCTTGAGTCAGTCCAGCACCACGTCAAAAGAGAAAATGTGTTTGTCTGAAATATGAACCAAAGAGGGTAGGAGGCATTCCATGTGATCAGCAGGTGGAATATTAAGTAATGGGCATAAAAAAGGGTTGTGATCTCACAGGGAAGAAAAAAATCAAATATGATTTCATGTTTTGTCTATATTTTTGATTCAATTTTTCAAAACTCTGAGTACTTGAAAAATATGCAGAACTGGCTGGAACACATTTGAGGAAATTAAAATGCTGGAAACTAGCAGATTAGAGTGTTTTCAATGGAAGTTTTGTGCATGTGAGACACTGACAAGCTCTAAAGCCTGACTGTGAGCTGGGCTGAGCTGCAAGGCTTAAACCCTAAGCCATGGCCATGCAAAGCCCTGCTCTGCCTGTCCAGAGTCAGGGCATGAACCTCTGGCTGTGCCATCAGGCCAGCTGCCAGCCCTGGTCAGTTTATCATGCCTGGTTTTGTTCATTTGTCTAAATAAATTCCTCAATTTGCTGTAGACTCCAGAGTGCCCATGACCCTGGAAGCCAACTGCACAAGTCAGTGAGATGCTTGACAGAGCACTAGGAATAACAGAGTTATGTTTTCAGTCTCAAACACAGTTAATTCCAGCACTGGACCAGCTGTGGTATTCACCCAACCCAATTAAGGCTGTGAGGGAGGGTAAGATGATATTTAATTTAAAAAACAGGAAAAAGAGGAAAAATAACTCAATACTATACTGAAAACAAGTCACACAGTTAATTTTTGAGGAATCTGCTCAGTGTGTGTGGCAGCAACATTCCTCACTTTATGTCAGCAAAACCCAGAATGAAATGTAATCATGTAATAACTCTTTTTTTTTTTCCCAGATCTGTTGCTGCAAACAGCAGCACACACACCATCCCTGAGCACATTTTTACATGCAAGAGCTGGCATTTTTGCAGAGGACTATCAACATTTACCTAGTGCTATTTATTTCAATATGCACTTCGACATCAAAACCTCATTTCGGTGCACCTCCTATTAAAAAAGCAAAATGCAGACTTTTCTTGTGCTGCATCTGCAGTTTCTCATTATTTGTTTTTCTCTTCAAATCTCCTCAGCTCTGTTTTATGGGACACACGTGTGCAATTCATGCACTTTGTTATTTTGCAACCACCCACCCTGTGGGTCCAGGAATAAAGAGACCACGTCCTGCTCCCTGTCAGGAAACTGAGGTGGGAGCAGCAAGGACAGGAGCAGAGCTGTCAGTGTGCAGTGGGTGGTGGGAATGGCTTTGCCTGAAAGCCACCAAGAAAGCAGCATCCAGCCTGGCTCTTATCCCTGGAGCTTCCAGCCCAGAGACATTTCAGGATGTGCTCCCAAAGACTCACAGAGCTGCTGTTTAAACAGCTGCTGGCTCCTCTCTGTGCATGGCTGGCTTTTGGGAATCCTGGGTGTCTGCTCCTGAATGCACCTGCAATTAGAATCCCCCACCTCTGACTAAAGGAAATTCCACAGATCCAAGATTATCAGCTGCTTTGTGGCTGTGCAAATATTATAAAATATGCGAAGAGTAACACCATTAAACCAACAAGAATTCACAAACTAATCACCACAGGTTTTCTCCTGGTGTTTGGGACAGCTCAAGGCGGAGAACAAAAGCTGTTAGGCTGGAAAAAAGATACCCCAGGAGAACGAGACAGCGAGCAAAACACAAACCACAGTATGCCTGTGGCTTTCCCCTTGGACTACAAAAGTAGGAAAAAATGTTAAACATGGCAAATGTACTGCTGGCACCACACATGGAGCAGAGCTGGATGGGAGTGGGGAGCACACACACACAAAAAAAAGAAGAGGATTTCCAAAGTTTTTCATGTTATTTGAAAGGATATCTGTAAAAACTGCCCTTCATTAGGGGAACACAGAGGTTTGGTGTTTAGTGAGGGAAAAGGGCTTCACAAATGAGAGTTGTGTCTTTGCTTTCATGAGTAGTGCCTGAGGTTTATCTGGTATCTGTCATAATAAAACTGTTCTGATGTCTTGGGGCAGAACGTGAGCCAAAGGAAGCCCTTGGCTTCTGGCACAGCAGCTCCTGCCAGAGCTGCAGGCACACGGGCACTGGGCTGGCTGGAGAGCACTCCTGGGAGAGCTGAGAAAGCACAGATCCATCTTTCCTGCACAGTCCAGGGAAAACATCAGGACCTTCAGTGCAAGATCAGTAGCAGGGCTCTGTTCCTGGAGCTGCCAGGCTCTGTACGGGAGTGTGGTGCCTGCAGCAGGCAGGGCACACCCAGGCACGTCCAGCACCAGCCTCAGCTCAGGCTGAGCTGTGTCATGAACTCTTTTCCTTTTCCTTTTCCTTTCCTTTTCCTTTTCCTTTTCCTTTCCTTTCCTTTCCTTTCCTTTCCTTTCCTCCAAATCATTTCATTGGTTTTCCATTCTTACCAGTACCTCTGATTTCAAAATTAATAATAATAATAACTAAAAACATAAAATCCAATGCCAACAATTTAAGGAACACCCAAAAGGTGGTGAATCACAGTTCTTCTCTGGATTCTGACACTGCAGAAGTTTTCCTGATCATGCCCAAATGTCACACAGTGCTTATTAATCAGATGGGATGACAGAGCTTTGAAGATAGCAACAAAACCAAAGCTGTGGTGGTCAGAAAAACAGAGTTATAAATGTAGGGAGGGGGGCAGGGGTGGAAGAGGGCACTGCATTCACAGGACTCTACAGTCACGGGCACTGATGCCTTCATGGATGACTGGAGGCCTCCAGGTGTTCCATTTTTCCAGGCTGTCTCCTAATCCAGCCTCTAGAAAAGTACCCAAAAAAGAAACTATTTCACATAAGCCAAGGCCCCGGCTGCTGGAAGCAAATTAAATCCTCATAAATACACTTGTAAAAATTGATTGGGTTCTTACATGAAGTCAAACAGCAGGGAGGATCCAGCAGAACTCTGATGCATCCTTGGCTTTTACACAAAGAGATTCATGCCAGAACCAACAAAGGACTCATGAGAATTTTAAAATGCCCTCCCTTTGGAATGGATCTTTTCCAGTGCCCGGACTCACGCGGGTTCCTGAGCCATATTTCTGAAGTTCTGCTGTTTGGTGGAGTCTGGAGCTTGGCAGTGCTGAGCTGTGCAGAGAGATCAGCTGCTCTGACCCTCAGCTCAGCCTGCAGCCACCAGAGCTGCTGTGGCCACCACACCCATGGGCCGGGGCTGCTGCATCCCCAGAGTATGGCTGGGGAAAAAGCCAGACAGCTGTGGGTGAAGGGCTGAGCAAATGGTGCACAGGTGTTTGTGCTGCTGGCCTGAGGTGTCAGATGCAGGGATGGCCAGGGAGCCTGGAGCACGGATGGTGTGGGGGCGTTGCAGAGCATGGAGAGCTGTGATGGGAACGGCGTGTGCCTCTCGTCTTACCAACGCATTTCCTATGCCTGTTGAGAATAAAGCCCTCTGCACACATCCCACTGGGGCTGACACAGGAGAAAGATCCCAGTGTGTTCTCACACAACTGTCCGCTGGAACAAGCCTGAGCACCTGTGAGGCACTCATCCAAATCTACAGCAGCACGGGGCAGGCAAAAGGGAAAAACAGAATTCCATTAGAATGGTTCCTGGAATGAGAGAACATTTCTTCCGCGCCGGGGATGCTGAGATGAAGCGTGCTGGAGCTCCCACACCAGCAGCAGGCTGGAACACATGCAGTTACACTGAAAACAAGGCTGCAACAAACCCTCTGAGATTGTTCCATCCTTGCTCATTCTCCTGTACTTTTGCCATTCCAGAAAGAAATATCCTTAAAAACAGGCAGGCATTCACACAGAGACAGTGCACGCTCCTTGGAAGAAACCTGCTCCAGTGCACCACCACCCTCACCATCAGATCCTGACTTCAACACAGATTATAAATGTCCCTTGCCAATGTTTAAACTCACTGCTTCCACTGACAAATACAAATCTTTTCATTTCCTGTAGGAAAACGTTTGCCTTGAAATGCCCCTTTTGCTTCTGACATTAATTAATCAAATTAGCTTCCACCACACTTGAGTAAGCAGTGCACTGTGAATATTTCATCTGGTGATATTAAAATCCCATTTTCCTCACAGACTGTCTGGAATTTCATGAAAATGATTTGTTATTCAATAAAATCTCAGATTAAGAGCGATGTGGATCATTTGTGAGCAATTCTGAGCATTGGGAGCTCCTGCTTGCATTTCACTGTTATTGCTCCCTTACTTAGAGATTTATGATTAAGGTATGTCACAGGGCATTGCTTCTGACCCCCAAACCCATCGTGGGCAAACATATCTCTTGTCACTACTCAGGAATGTCCATTTAAAATTTCTGTAATGGGAATGGTGATGATGCAGCTCTGGAATTCACTGCTCATCAGGGGCAGGCCAGAGCTCAAGGAGTGAGTGAACACCTGGAGCTGGCCCAGCACACCCCATGGCACGTCCTGCCTCAGCTGTGAAGCCTCCCTGAGTTCAGGTTTTCAAGGCAGGAGGAAGCAGAAGCCAAGAGAGCAGATGCCAGGGCAGAGCTGTGTTCTGAGGGTGCCCCAGGACATCAGAGGTGCCCCTGTCCTTTCCCAGCCAGAGTGCTGTGTGGCCACAGCTGTGACACAGAGCCTGGGGAGGAACCTGAGTGGGAAGAGAAACCAGAAGGGCTGAAAAACACCCTGCAATGTCAGAGGAAAAAAGCACCAGCCCAGGCTGGCCTCCAGCTCCAGCCACGCTGTGCTTCAGGAGGTGTCTGTGGGGCAGAGCTGGGCTTCCTTCTGCCAAACCAAGGTCTCTGATGGCACTGCAAGTCCCAGTCCTGAAAATGAGGAGCAGCCATGGCTGCACAGGAACATGTAGGCATGGCTCTGTGGGGAGCCCAAAGCACTCACCTTCACAGGACACCCCATCAGCCATGAGCGTGTACCCAGCCATGCAGGAGCACACTGCATCTCCCTCCACGATGTTGCACAGGTGCTTGCAGGGGCCGTTATCTGCACAACACAAAATTGCAAAATGCATCAGGACCCCCAGCACAGGTCAGCTGCACTTCCACAACTCCAGCTCAGGCCAGGGCAACCAGGCTGTAAGCAACCTGTCCAGATGCTTCCAGCCCTCCTGCTGTGCACAGACACACCTGGGCACTCCTACCTGCACTGCTCACATCGCCCTGCACAGCTGCACTGCCCACCCCAGCCTGAGGAGCAGCTGGGGAACCACCCTGAAAGCAGAGAGCAGCTCAGACTTCTCCCTCGGGATTCCCCTGACAATTCCTCAGCCTCATGCCAGTGGTAACAGATTAAAGCTGTGCACTGGAATCAGAAGGGATGAGTGGGGTTTTATCCTGTCCCTAACATTCCTCTGCAGCTGACACTCCCAACGTACCTTTGCACTTGTCCTGCTCTTCCTGCAGGGCCACCACGAGGATGGGCTGGGAGGGAGAAGCCACTGGAGAGATGGTGGCTTCAGCTTCCAGCCTGGTCACCTGTCCTCTGTCAGGATCTGCAAGGCAAGGGAGGGTCAGGGACAGCAGCATCCCCACCAGACAACCCAGGGCACGGATTGATCCCATCCACCCACTCCATTGTGGCTTGGAGGAGGAAACAAACATCATGGATACAGATCAGAGAGCCTGGCTAACAAGAACTTCTGTAAAGGAATATCTGAATAAGCTAGAAAAACTTATTAAGCTATCTGCAATATCTGAATAAATCAGAAAGCATTGATTTAATTTCTAAAACATTTGCTGTATTTTAAATACAGTGGCTGTCTTTAATTTGGTATTTGATGGAAAAAAAAGCCCCAAACCAAAAGAAGCCTTTGACCTTATCCTGTCCATCCTATTTCAACACAGACAAACAACAAACACTTTTACAAGCACAGTGTACTTTGGAATGACTTTTGTACAGCCAAGTGGAAAACATGACAGCTGCTGTCTGCCACTAATATTTTCAACAGACAGTAATGTTAAAGGTATCAGGAAAACAAGAGCTCTGTTACATCAATAAGAGTAACCCAGTTTATCAGTATCATCAAAACAGAAGCCTAAATCCATAGGGCTAAATTCTCCCTTTAGAGGGATGTGTCCTATCCCTACTGAGTTCAAGTGTCACCCAAAATGTGAGCCCCGAACAGTGACAACTTTAAATGACATGGGTGACTGCAGTGCAGGTTTGGGGCATGGGGAGAGTGATTTCCTTAAACAAATGGAGTCAGCACAGACACAAAACAGGCTGTGGAATAGAGACAAACCAAAATTCACCTGCTTGGGGGCACGGCCTGAGTGATCTCCCCAGGAATGCACAGAGGTGCACAGACACAGAGGGACAAGGAGAAATCAAAGGCCACTGTGCCATGGATGGCTCAGCCCAGCAAAGCCACTGAGGCTCCCCTCAGCCTGGCACAGCACTGGCAGCACCAGCACTCCCTGCCCTGGCCCTGCCACACACCTCTGGGGTCCCTCAGGTGTCCCTTGCCCCTGTCACAACCCCATTTCCCAGCTGAGCTCTGCAAACCCCTCTGCAGCCCCGGGCACAGCCCTGAGCACCACAGTGCTGCAGATCTGCTCAACATCACTTCCCAGATGTTGTTTCACCCAGGACTTGAGCAGAGGCAGTGCTGGGAGAGGAGCAGCAAAGCAAAACCACAAATACACTTCAGATGAGCAATCAGGCCACCCTTTGCAGTGCTGAAATAAGAACTTTTCTTTGCCTCTTTTGAATTAGGCTCCTTTTCTGGAATTTTAATACATGCAGAGCAGACAGCTGCCACAGGAACAGTCAAATGCATTCTTGAGGTAAATGCTGTAACACCACATTGAGAAGGATGCCATACACAATGCTCATTGTTTGGCTTGGGCAGAGGATTAGAAGATTAAGGAATTCTGTCATTGGATGGAAACACTGCTTTTGTTTGTTAAAAAACAGAAAGCACTTGTAACTAATATGAGATTTCAACTTTCTGGGTTATCTGACTTGAAATTGTGCCACTGGAGAACTCCACACATCAAAACAATTACAACACAATAGACTTTCTTTTCCAAATTTCCACCACACTAGATAAATTTAGAGTTTATTATCACTGAAGGATGTCAATGACTTTAGATAAAAATCAAAGCTCAGGAAGCAATGCTGTCTGTCTGAATTAAGTTTATCTAAACTTATCTAAAGAAAACCTAACTGAAGTACAAAACTGCTCTGAAAAGAACAGGTATTTCTTTAAAAATCTTTACAAATCCTCTTCTGAAAAGTGCAAACACCCTTCTTGATTTGAACATATGAAACATCACCCTTATCTCATGCCACCAAACACAAAAATAAGCCATAACTGAGTTTCCTAAATGATCTTTTTTCTTTACATTGTACAATTTCTACAGAACATGTAGAATCTTAAGAAAGCAGATTGCCTGTGGATGACTTCTTATAGTCCATAAAATCCTTTAATTTACAGAACAGCTATCCATAATGAAACAACAGAAAAACTCTATTTTGACTCGTAAAACTGAAATAAACATGACATAGAAACATGCATCAACACCCACTAAAAAACCTCAGAGAAACAGCAGAGAACCTAAAGAGAAGCTTGGTTTCTGAGTGCAGGTGTGCAGATCCTGCCCTTCATGTGCCCTTTCTCACCTGGAGAGCAGCTGGTGCCATCCTCCTGCAGGGTGAAATCGGGGAAACAGGAGCACTTGTAGGAGCCCACGGTGTTGATGCAGAGGTGCTGGCAGAGCTCCCCCCCGTAGAGCAGGCACTCATCCAGGTCATCTCCAGGCAGGTTGTTGGACAGCTCAGCCTCACTGCTGATGGACAGCGCCTCGTGCTGATCCTCCCTCTCTGAAACTGCAGCACAACATCTCTGACAGGGGTTTGGGGACTGGACACAACGGGGGTGTGGCACGCAAAGGACAACATTCAGATCTACCCAAAGCAGTTACTGCAGGGCTAAGAACAAAGGAACCCATCCTGGAGATAACACCCCTGTGCTGGGGTCAGCTCTTCCTTCCCTACGGCTGCAGGGACAGATATTTTACAGAGCCACTGAGAAACTGGCACAAGGAGCCCACAAGCTCACCTGTCACATCACTGCCAGCCCCACTCCCACTGACATTTGAACTCAGGTACTGTGCTGAGCCCCACACTGAATTTCAAATTGCAGGAAAAGAAGTTATCCAGTTGGTTTGGAGACTTTCCAACATCACAATTTGTTGGCTTCTCCTGTATTAGCATTAGCAGCAGCCTGGGAGGCACTGAGCAGTGACATGGCTGTCCTTTCCACTGCCTTTGAACACCAGCCACAGCTGGAACTCCACCTGCTTCCAAGCCTGACCAAGCCTGACAAGGTTTTTTTAAGGACATTCAAATTAAACCTTGAGTTTCTCAGTCAGCTTTTCTCGAACACATGCAGCCAAAGTTCCTTGCTCAGTGAACCTCAGGTATATTTAAGGATGAGAAACATCCACACCTTCCTTGCTTTTTCCAACCTGCTTTAGGAACAAGGAAACCCATGGTTGATGTGAGAGGAAAGCAGCTGTGCTCCTGATGCCTGAAGGTGTGTGTGAGGCAGAGCCCTGCCTGGGGCTCTCACAGAGGACACTCACCCTTCTCAGGGCTGGCTGTCGGCAGAGGCTCGGGCTGCCGCCGGATCTCGGGGTGGGCCAGGTGATCCCCCCCTTCACAGCAGGACAGCATCACGTGGCTGCAGGGGTAGCCCAGGTTGATGTTGGACTCGCAGCTCTTCCCCTCACTCCTCAGGCGCAGGCCCAGGCTGCAGCAGTCACAGCATTGCTGCAAGACAAGGGCAATGTCAGCAGCCAGCGTCTGGAAGCACTGACCAAACTGCCAGGGCAGGGGTGGAGACCCCAGCCCTGGGAGTGCTCAAGGAATGTGTGGATGTGACACTTGAGGATGTGGTTTAGTGATGAACAGGGCGTTGGGGCTGAGTTTACAGTTGCTGTCAATGATCTCAGGGGTCTTTTCCTACCCTAACAATTCTACTCTGATTTAACACAGCCTTAGGGATGAGCCCACACACACCTGGAACTGATCTGCACTTTCCTAAGCAGTGGAGCATCTGGAAAACCATTTTGAGTGTGGACAGCTGTAAATACCAAAGCTTTTCTCGTGTTTGTTTTTGCCATTCTGCACCAAGGAGTCAGCTGCAGCCACAGCAAACACAAAGTCTGGCTGTGCCAGTGGTTCCAGCAGCTCCACACGCCAGGAAGAAGGGAGTGGTGCTGCAGGTCAGCTCCTCCCAGCTCCAGCTCACAGGCCTTGCCTGTGTGTAGTATGAACAGAAATTATCAACAAAATAACACGGATCTGCACCTCTTTGCATTAGAGCTCAGAACAGGGTCAGTTTCAAGCAAGGTAACAGGAATTGGGAATAACTTCCACAGACAGGAGGGTCAGCAGCAGCCCAGCCCTGTCAGGTGTCAGTAAAGGCTCTCCTCTCTGCACTACTGCCCTGCAAACCTGCTCTGACCTTTAATTACCTGGCTGTGCTGGACAGCATCCTGCTGAGACTGGCTGGAGGGGGGCCAGGGTGTATTTGATGAGTTATTTGCATCTTTTTTCCTTCCTCAGAGTATCTGAGCAGCAGCTTCACTGACATGTTCCTCTCTCACCTCTCGCAGTTTGCTCTGCTGCAGGTGGCAGACAAAAACTGTGTGCTGCTTTACTGAGCCCCAGACAAATCTCCTGCACAGTCAGGCCACAAAAGGGCATCAGATAAATGACACCAAACCCAAAAAGTCATGGCTGTGGATGCACAGTGGATACCTAAGCAAGCAGGGAAGCTGAGGAGCTGTGAGTCTCTGCTGCAGAGACAACAGGGGTCACACCTGAGCTGGAGATGCCTTTGTGGATTTGAATTTGAGTGCCCTCTCACCCCTAATGTATGTATTTATTTACGTATTTTAGCTATAAATAACATCTGTTTCACTGACAGAAAAGCAGTCTCTCTTTCCCCTTGGACAGCTCACTGAGAGTTTGCAGTTCCACTGGAAGAGTCTCTCTGAACCCAGGGAGGAGACTGCAGCCTGTTCGAACATTCACCCTTGGAAAGGTGTCAGACACAGGACAGGAAGGGCAGGATTCAGGCTGGCAGCAGGAGCCCTGTCAGCAGAAAGTCCAAGGACAGAGCAGTTCCCAGGAGGGAGATCCCTGACCCAAGCAGATAAGAGGCAGTGATGTGAGGAGCATGGAAATGGGATCACTTTCCATCACCAGAAATCCTAGCTGGGCATTCCTGTTACTCCAGAGCCAGCAGGGAAAGGCATCCACTGCCAGCTCAAGGCTCAGAAACTCTTCTGCTGAATGCCTTTTTCAGGAGAGCACTGGGGCTTCGTGAGCATTTCTCACTCAGTGCACACAGCCTGGCATGCTCAGCCAGCACTGAAGGCTGCAGCTCACGTTTTACAGCCCTGTTTCCTAATCTGAGCAATCCCCAAACATCATAAACAGCAGACATTACTCACATCTGCAAATATGCACAGCCATAAGGAGCTCCCTTCACGTGCCCAAATACATTTGTGAAAAATTTACAGTAGGGGCCTTGAAGAGGATGAATTATTTTGCACACTAAATAGGTTAAATTATCTTTTAAAAAGAATTTATATTAAAAAAAAAACAAACACAAATCAAAGATAACCCCCAAAAAACCACCCTAGCAATAATGAATTGTGGCCACGCTAGAAAAGGGAAAATTCCTCTTGCCATCCTCCCCAAATCCAGACCCCTCAAATTCAAAATTTTATGAAAAAATACTGTTTTCTGCATATTTTTTGTTTTAGCTCAGTTTTGTCACCTTCAATATGCAAAATAGAAGAAGTTCAAGATAATACATGTTTTTATTGAAGTACTGTAAAATATGCAGTATTTGACTTGAAGACCCTGGCTTCTTTCAGTCATAGTTTGATTCACAATTTATCCCATGTGCAGGCATGACAGAGAGTATTAAATCAGTCATACATCTTTGGGCTCACATATTTTCCAGGTGAAGAAAATTGTCTCATTTTCCAGCAGAAAAACTTGTTCACTGAGAATTTTCTTCTAAAATGCAAAAACTGGAATGCCTTTACCTTCCGTCAGCTGCTTTTTTGAACTTCCCAGGAATTCTACAATTGATTTAATAGCCAGTATGACTATTTTTACCTTGCAACTGAGAAACCCACTTTGAGAACCATTCTTTGGTTCACAGCTTTCCACATTTCCCTCAAAACTAGCTTGGCTGGAATCCTGCATAATTGGATTTACCATGGTGGAGTCTCCATCCACCAGGAAAAATCCCTAAGCCTGTGCTTTTTTGTGTAAGAGTAAATACAATTAAAGCACCCTGAGATTAGGTTGATTTAGCACAGGCTGAACTCCTGGATCTGAAAAACCAGCACTGCCACATCCACATTGAAGCAAGATGTGAAAACACCTAAAATGTCCGAAGACCTACAAATGTTTGTGGCCTGGAGGTAAAGCCCTGGCTTTTGGTAAGACAGTGTGAATATCCTGCTGGGTTTTTGGGGCAGTTAAAGCATCTTTCCACATTCCAGATGAACTTTTCTGATTTATGCCACAGCATTTACTAAGAGCAGACACCACTATGGACTGTCAGCATCCTCTGCCACATGCCCTCTGAAACAATGTTTAACCGTAATAAAAATAGAAAACCTTTCTTGTAATACAAAGCATTAGAAAGCAGTACAAAGTTGAATCATTTTGTATTACAGCAGTACATACTGTAATGCTAAAGTAATATGAAGTCTCAACAGTCTCAATATTTATTGATCTTTTCCAAGCAGTAGCTGCAATGACTCAAGAGCTAAACAAGCTAAATAGGTGAGTGAAGCTGTTCAGTGATATTACTGTCCCAGATGGTTCACCTTAAGGGAAAAATCCCATTGGAACTGGCATGAGGAACCTTTCCACAGGAGTATTTTGTCACTGATTTCAGCTCAGGCAGGAGTGATGGAGCTCTCCCTCCCCACCTCTGCCTGAGGAATGGCATGTGTAATCAGGCTGACTCCACAGCCTGGCTCTGCCTGGCATGCAAACGACCCCCGGTGAAAACCTAAGAATAACAATTCTGTCACATTTCAGACATATTAATGCCTTCTCCTGAGTACACAATTTCTCCTTTTACTCTAATGACAGACTTCAGACCCAAATTAACAACGGGTCTGAAGATGACAAATCAGCACAGCTAATTAAACCTTAAACCCTGCAGTGGATGCCCACTTCCCTGCTTTTCCAGTGAACAATTATCTGTGAGAATCTGCGATGGACAAGAGCAGATAGAACTAATCAGGTTCCTGCTGAGCCGATGGAAGCTGCACTTAAGCTGAGCTATAGCTATGTAAATTATGATCAGAGGGAAATGAAATCTGAAAGGCAGTGTTCTGCTGAAAACAGGACAGGCAAGCTGCTGAATCTTCAAACTGGTTTAAATTGGTTTGGCTCCACTGGTCCTCATAAAGCAAATCTCATTTATCTAAGCAGAGGCTGTGGCTCAGGATTTGTGATTTGTGCTGTCCATTAATGCTTTGCTTTTATTTATGAAAAAAAGCTTCCATCATCATCTAGATGCTTGTTCCTCTAGTCCAGCAGTGTGCAGAACTGGGAAAGGGGGCCACAATTCAACACTGGAGCCAAGCAAACTGCCCACTAATGGCTTTCACATCACATCTCCAATTAAGCTTTGCCCCATCATTTTCTAAATTCTTCTACACTATAGATAGAAAAACTAAAATGGACTTTTTGGCTACTTCCAAAGTGAGGAAGCAAAAGCAATGCAGCCAGTTAGGTCTATGGAATGGAGATGGAAATTACCTCAAAACAACATCACTTCAAAGCTTTAAAAGGGGCTGCAAACTGAAATGCCATCAGCACCATTTCGCTGCAGCTTTACCTTTCCTGTGCCCCAGGGCAATGCAGGATAAACCCTGCTGGAGGCAGGCAGTGAGGACACCTTGCACACCTGCAGTGAGTCGCTCAGCTTGTAGAGCACCTCACCTTATAGAGCACATCACACCTTGTAGAGCACCTCACCTTATAGAGCACATCACACCTTGTAGAGCACCTCACCTTATAGAGCACATCACACCTTGTAGGCCAGCTCACCTTGTAGGAGGAGCCCGTGCAGGGGTCGCTGTCCTCGGGGCCACACGTGTCCCCCTCCTTGGCAGCCACCATCCCGGCCAGGCAGCTGTTCTCCCTCACCGTGGACACACAGCACTGCTTCTGGGCAATCCTGCAAGGGCCACCACACTGTCACAGTCCTGCAAGGGCCACCACACTGTCACACACCCAGGGCATGGCTCTCTGCCATGCCCTGGAAATACCCCAGTGTCACCTCAACCATTTTGCTTCTAACACCTAAACATGTGCAGAAAACTGTCCTGGCAGAACAGGATTTTTTTTTTTAATTAGTATCTGCTTTGTATCTATCTCCTGGATCCCTGGAATTGTCCCAGGCCAGGCTGGACAGGGCTTGGAGCTGCCTGGGACAATGGGAGGTGTCCCTGCCCATGGCAGGGGGTGGAATGGGATGAGCCTTAAGGTCCTTCCAACCCAAACCAGACTGGAAGTTTGTGATTCTTACACTCTTTAGTGGTGAGTTGAGCTGGACCAGACTCTGAGGAGCTGCAGGAATTGCAGGGCTCCAGCATAGCTGTGCCCTGGGGCTGGAGAGGGGCAGGGTCACCAGCTCTGCTCACTGGCACAGCTCCTGGTGACAGCAGCAAGGTTTTGTCCTTGCTTTCCAGGCTCTGAGGCCACAGACTTGAATACTTTTTTACATAAAATGTCTTCTTAAGACATAATATTTATAGGTAGGCTTAAATCTTTAAAACAGGGACACAACTGAAATTTTACAAGTCAGACAATTGAACCCCTGATCTCTTACTCCTTTAAAGCCCAGTAGGTTCACAGGGACTGAAACATTTAGGATCAGGCTTTTTCATCTAAAACCAGCCTCAGATGTGCAGGTGCAACTCATTAATGTACTGGATTTGCACCTACTTAGGCCAAGGCTGGAATTTTTAATCTGACTTTATTCACCAGACAATTGGTATGTGTCAGTTCTGTCCCACCAGATCCCAGTGGGGAGGACGCCAAAGTCCCAGGAACCTCAGAAAGGTGCAGTCATACTCAATTTGATAAAGGGAATTATGCCAAGGTGTTTCAATGCTCTAAATGATGGGATCAGTCTTTGAGAATGTGAGTCTGGAGTGAGTTTGTCTTCATCCCTCCCCAGGGGCTGCTCCAGACTCGTGGGGTCTGGGTTCCCCTGCACCCACCCCTGTCCTCCTGCTGTGCAGAGGGAACCTGGCACCCTGACACCAGCAGCAGGATCAGGCTGCAACAGAACCAGGGTTACTCACAGAGGGCAATAAACACATCCCTTAATGACACGGATAATCACTGCATTTAGCACTTGCCAAGGGGAAGCCAAACTCTGTCCTCCCATTTAACTGCAACTCCACAGATGGGCAGAAAATGGGAAACAGAAATCTGTGCTCTGCTCACGGGACAGACAAAAAGAAACATTAAAAAGCTGTGGTTTAGATTAGATTTTGGGCAAATGGAGGGGGAAATCCTGGCTTCTAATTAGCCGTGAGTATTGCCAGTCTACAAATAATTCAGACAATTAATCACACAGTTCCCAGTCTCCGGGACATCCCATGAAGTAAATTTGGTTTCTTTTCAAGGACTACTCTTTATGCTAACCAAAAATGTTCAGTTTTTCCTTACGTACCTGCAGATATCACCATCCATTCCACTTACAGGGATTTCTGTGCACTCCCCGTTGTCTATAGCCCACTGCTGGCCAGCTCCACAGCAGCTCTCAATCAACTCCTTCGTGGAACCTGTACCAAACATACACACAGGTTTCTTTAGATTACTTTGTATGGAATGGATTTGGTTTAACCCTGCTTCTTAATTGAGAAGATCTCTAAAATAACAACAGTTCAGGGTAAGATTTTTCCCTTTCTTTCCACATTTTCTTTGGTTATAAGGAAAAAAAAAGAAGACGCAACTGGTACCTGAAACATATCTTAACACAACTGATCACCTGGTGATGTCTTTCAGGGAGGAACACCAGGAGGAAATTAAGAGTTTTAAATGCTATAAATTACATAAATGGTTTGAAGAAAATTCCATATTTGACAACTCTGAACAAAATCCCTGAAAAATCATGCTTGGCCACTTGAATCAAGTTGATTTAGTTATGCTGCTGCCACAGTGCCCTCACTACACAGGCTGGGTTAGCACAGAGTGCCCCAGCCTTGGAGGGTTCAGCTGGCTTAAAAACACAATCAAAAGGGCTTGGGAGATGTAATTCTGTGAAACACTGGCACAAAGATGTAGAAAGAGAGATGGACATGGAGAATGCTGCTCTAGTTCCCACATTTCCCTCTGCGGATTTACACCAAAGATGTAAATATGCAGGATGCAGTGAAATAGGATTTTGCTGGATCCTCTACACTCACTGCACAGACTTAGGGCACTTTGTTCTCTTCAAGCCTTTGGGGAGGAACAGCCCAAACCAGACCTGGGGCCACTGGAGGTGCAGGGGGAAAATGACCAAAGCCATTTGTTTCCGCCAGTCCTGCTCACACACCATGGCACCATGGCCCCCAGGCTGTGCCATGCTTTCATTTCATACAGCACATTAACAATCCTTAAATATCCTCTAGTCCTGAGAGCTGTATTAGGTGTAAGATTTGCTCTGTGACATTGGAGGGTTGATCTATGCAGTTAAACTGGCAGGAAATACATCCAGTACCAGATAATTACAGCACATTGCTATAAACCAGTGAAATTTTAACATAGTTTTAATTCACTCCCTAGGTAGAGACTCCATTCATTTTACCAAGTGCTAAAATACCTTTGTGGCTCTTGCTGGAACATGAGAACAGAGCAGAATTTAACTATCTGTATTGCAGTAATCTACATGATTTATAATTCAAATAAAAGCGAGTTACTCATTCCTCACTGAAGATTCAATATCAGATTGCTCTACTGAAGTGCCACACTATTAAACAGTCATATTTGCAAAATATATTGCCTTTTGTTGTGATCTTATGAATAATTAAACCTAGAATGAAGCTATCATAAAATAAACAAACTACTGCATTTTATCTTCATCAGGAATTTAAAAAAACCTGAAATAACTCATAAGAGGAGTCACGGACATTAGCATGGATTTATGATATTTTAATTCTCCATTAGGAAGAACAAATATACACAACTAAATACATGCAGAGGACTGAGGATCACCGAGCTTCTATGCTGGACAGAGATTTTCAGCTCTGTGTGGAACAGACTTTGAATCACTAAAACATTCAAACAGAGCTCTGTTTATTTGAGGCTTCCATGATATTAGCAGATTTAGAAGCAGATTTGCATCTGCTCATGGAAAACAAAGTAATTTTGTTTGAGAACTCTGTAATCCAGGGGTTTTTATACATACTGTGTGAATCTTTGATACTTCCTGGAGTAATTTCACAATGCACCTGCTAATAGATAATTTTCTATTTATAGATTTCTTCACTAAGGACACAAAAAAAAGTGGGTTTACATCAGGTTGTACTTACTACAAAACAACAGCAGCTTCCTCACTTGTTTGCAATTCAGAAACTCATCTCCTGCAATTATCACTCTGCATAGGTCTGAAGATAGGAACTACAGAACATTTTGGCCTAATCTCAAAAATTTGTGTATTGTTTTTAAAGACACTTAGAAGTTAATTCAAATATTTTGATTAAAAAAAAAATCCCTCAGAGAATTTTAACTCTTCCCTGCCTGTGCTTTGCAGTTGTCTCAGTGCCTGACCCAACCCTGAGCAGCAGTGGGTGGCCTCACACTGACCCAGGGACACATCCAGGTTTTCCATGGTCACAGGATCCCCACACAGCTTTTACATGCTAAAAATTTCAGCTTTGAGCTACAAAAATCTGCTGTGGGTGGGTGGGTGTATTTTAAAAAGTTTAGTTGCAGCTCAAACTGAGAAAACACAGTTAAAGACTACTTAATTATTTCCTCTCACTGTCACAGTGAACCGTAAGTTTGATAGAGCGGTGAAGGAGACAAAGTGGATTTTCATAAACTTTCCTCCCTTTTTCCCCTCCCAGTGTTGACAAATGGTGTTTCCAGAGTGATATACCATCAGCCAGCTCTAGAAGGTCAAGAAGGGATAGAGTATCTCAGTTTCTTGCCAGAGCTTTTTTGACTCTGAAGTTTCCCTGATTTCAGCTTCACCTGAATTTCCACTCAGACCACTTCACACCTTTAACACCTCCAATTTTGTTGCTTCCTCCCATTCTCACTTCGGGTCTGCAGCTCTGCAGAGAACTTGCATCGACTGAATAACTCCTATTATGCAAATGCCAGCGCTCCTGGCTGAGCTGTCAGCAGCTTTATCCATCATTCCGCTCCAAGTGGTTCTTTTGTCTAAGCAGAAAGACAAACAAACCTTAAGACATCAGCACTTCCTCACTGAGCCTGGTAAAACCCTGGCACAGGGTGCCCAGAGCAGCTGTGGCTGCCCCATGATTCCTGGGAGTGTCCAAGGCCAGGCTGGACAGGGCTTGGAGCAGCCTGGGATGGTGGATGGGCTTTAAATCCCTTTGCACACAAACTCTTCTGTGAGTCTACAGTTCCTCACACTATGGGAGCAGCAAGGACTAACCCACCACACCAACCAACCCACCCAAGAGAGGACAATTATTGCCCTTCCCACTAAAATTACTCCAGGAGTCTCATAAAGTAACTTCAACTACAGAGACCCAAGCAAGGCAGACACATTGCAGGGCCTGGATAGCATCACTTGGCTTCAGGCAGAGGTGAAGTTCAAAACCGGTATTAACCCCCAAAACAATAAGGCAGGGAAAGCCAGAGCAGGATCAGGACGTCAGGGGCAGGGCACTGTCAGCCCCAGGCACCCACATCTCTTTACTGATGGCTTTAATTCCAGCTGTTTACTGCTGGATCAGCACTCACATGTGAGTGAGGCAAAGGTCACACTCCCAAAACTGAGCTGAGCTCTTGCTGTTATGATGGAACTTCCTATTCTATTCCTATACCTGAGGAAAGCAGTTTATCTTCCCCAAAAATACAGCACTTGCACTTGCACCCAGCACATACACTTAAGAAGAACTGTTTGCTCACACTGGAGAAAAATTAAGATGTATTTCATTATCAAATACCTGCCTGACAACACAAAAGCATATATTATGAAAAATAATGAGAAAAACCTCACAGAACAACTTGGTGGAGTTCTTAAAATACAGAAAAATAACTTTCCAGTGGGTGTTTTTTCTGCTCCAATCTCTTCACCATCTAAAAGCCCTAATAAATAAATAACAAAGTACTGTAGCTTTACCCCTTAACAGGTTGTCATTTCCTATCTCATCAACAGCCTGAGAGGCTTTATTAAATTCCCTCATTGAATTTCACCATTTAGGTGTGCACTGTAACATGTTCCCAACTTGATTTATCTGGGATGGCTGGGAAGATGTTTTAATGAGTAAGGTAAAGAGGAGAAGAACATTTATCTTGGCAAAGACAGGGGAGGGGAGAATGACAACACAGCCCCAAAGGCAGCTGCTTTCACTCCAAAGTGAGCTATCACTTAGGTCATGGGGGCTGGTTAAGCTCTCCCCAGGAGCTGTTCCCAGATAAATGAGCAGAGGTTTTACCCAGTGCAGGTTCCTGCAGGCTCCTCCAAGCACTCAGTGCTCAGGACCAGTCTGACTCTAAATCTCCCTGAAATGAGGCAGTGCTGAGTGTTTCCACAACCAAACCACAGTTAGCTCACTGCTCGGGATGGGGCTTTAACCCAGGTGCTCTCCTTAGACTTTGAGGCTTCTCTCCTTGGAAACGATGGGAAAGCAGATTGCAGGAGAAATACGGGCTGAGCTGAGCATTCAGCACACGCCTCATGGATTCAATTCAGTGCCTAATCCTTTTCCATCACCCTCTTCAACTCCTGCCTACCATGCCATCACCACAGCAGTGTAAGGGAGGTCCATCACACCTGGAGCAACCTGCCTTCATTTTAAACCTCATGCAGCAAAGTGTTTCTCTATGCTCTCCTCCTCTGAAGGCACCCTTTGGGAATCCATCCCACCACTCAGCCAGGACAAGTTCCTGTTATATTGCCTTCACTCCTTGGGAAGCATCTGCTTTCTATTTCAACCTGAAAACATTCTGTTTCCTACGTTATTCTTTTTTCATAAATTCCTGATGCTGGCTTGCTTGGCAAAACACAGAGAGCCGTGTCTGCCCCAAGGCACAGTGAAAAAGGGGATAACCCAAGCTGAACGTTTGCTTTACTGTGCACCATACAATGGAGACATACATCAACACAGCCTCAGCCAGGCTTGTTTGGCAGATTTTGTTCAAAGTGTGAATGAATAGCAACCTTATACTCCCTCTGGCTTTAGCTCTGGATAATCCTTGTAAGTCAAAACTTGTATTACCTGTGGCAGAGGCCAGATAATTTAAACGATGTTTGGTCTTTAACGTTTCCATGACAGCATCCTTTATTAGATCCATGTTGAAAGAAGGAGGGGGGGTGGTGAACAACTAAATAAATTCTTTCACCCTTTTTACCAGCTACAAACCCAAGCAATTCCTCTTCCTGCCCTTTCAAAATGTGTCTCATTTTGCTGTACCCTCCTGCCACGGAGTTTGAAGCAGAACAGTTCATGCACAATCATCTTTCTATCAGTTACAATAATAACTCAGAGCAGGCAGAATGTTTCTTGCCCTCCAGCACAGTCTCGGCTGTGTTTTCCCCCTCAACCCTCTTTCTCCAGATATTGCACAGAGTATATTTATGCTGGCTATTAACTTTCAAAAGAGCTGAGGCTCTGGAAAGCCTGGTTCCGATTATCCTTGTAATTCCTGTCTGAAGAATTTTATCTTGGGGAGAGCAAGCTCTTTGCATGATCTGTTCTGTGGCTAGGTAGGCTCCTTTCTTCAAAGCATTTCCACAAGCCCTGTTTAATTTTAAAGTTAAAATTCAGAGGAACAGTGTTTAGCAGGGAATGTAGTCAGGGACTGCCCTTCAGAGCACTTGGGAAAATTAGGCAGGATCACTGTATCTGCCAAGCACTTCCAGGATGTTCTTAACCAATTACAAACTGAGCTGAGGTTGTAATGGTAACTAAATTACGAACTTCTGGAGAAGGTAAGAACAGAGAGAAAATTACACAATAGCAGCATGCATACCTGGAGAAAGTAAGAACAGAGAGATAATGCCATGACAGCAGCATCCAGTGGCCTGAACAGCCCCAGGAGAGAGCTCCTGCCCAGGTCTGTGCCCTCCAGCTCTGTTTGGCTGTTGACAAAAAGATTCTGAACAGCAGAGGAAGGAAACCTCGTTTCATTGAGTTTCTAATTAGCGAGCAGGGATGCTTAAACTGAACAGAAGAGTTGTTGTAGTGCTCCCTCTCCTTATTTTGGAGCCCTCCAGGATTCCTTGCTAGTCCTTGTCAGGTTTATAATCATAAATTACATTGTTCCTTTATTTTATGATGATGTTCTGAAGAGATCTCTCATTTCCTCAGGCTTTCCTTTATGAAGTTTTGTAATCAGGGTTTGGGCAAGAATTTCAGCAGTACCGATTGTGGCCCAGGGCATTTCCTGGATTAATGACAGGCTGGAAGCTGATGGCCCCCAGTTCTGCCAGGATGCAGTAACCCCAAGGAGATTTAAACTCTCCAGGATGCACCCAGTGCCAGAGCAGTTATTGTGAAGGAATTTCAGTGGGACACTTAAATCAACAGCAACGAAACAAACCTCCTTTTATCCCTCACAAAAGTAGGAGGAAATACTAATTTGAATGGGCTGATAATGATGTTTAGATTGTTCCAGCAGGAATTTAGCAGCCCCAGCAGGAAGCACAGCAGGAAATCTCTCCTTTGCCACACAGCATGCCTCAGAACCACAGATGTTTGGAAACAAGGGGGTTTAGTTCCCTAAGAAAGTAATGGTTTGGGGTAGAAATTAGGAAAATGGAGTTTTTAACTTCTAAATGAAGCACCTTGTTGGATACTGTTACTGTGGTTTCACACAGCAGGGATTGGGTGACTCATTTTGCCCATTCCCACTGCAGACTTTGCCTCCAGCCCAGACTGCAGCTCAGTGAAACCCCAAAGCACATGAGAGAAACACATTCACATGAACTGTTTCATTGCCTAAGTCCTTCCTCCCTGTCAAAAATCGACACTACTCAGATCTCACAAAGAATTCCTACAGTCTGTTTCAATTCCATGTTCCTAATTAAAAGTAGCATAAAGTCACTCACGATGTGTTCATCAGGATAAGACACTCCTGCAATACCTGCCAGCACTGCTACTGAACTCGCCTTCAAATAAGGCAACACTTGAAAATTACTGTAAACCATGGCAGAAGGGGCTGTTTTCACCTAAAGCTGGGGGTTGATCCCATGCCCATGGAAGCCACAGGCACTGCCTGGTCCTTTACCAAAAATTAAGCACAAAGCCCTTGAATGCAGAATCACAGAATCCTTAAGGTTTCTGTGGAAAAGACCTGAGATCAAGTCCAACCATCAAGCCAGCACCACCACCACTAAACCATGGCCCAGGTGCTGCATCCACACTTGTTTTTGGAACACCTCCAGGGATGGGGACTCCACCACTGCCCTGGGCAGCCTTTTCCAATGCTTGACTACCCTTTCCACCAGGAAATTTTTCCATAATATCCAATCCAAACCTCCCTGGCAGAGCTTGAGGCCATTTCCCCTTGCCCTGTCCCTTGTTCCCTCGGAGCAGAGCCCGACCCCTCCTGCCAGGGAGTTGTGGAGAGCCAGGAGGTTCTCCCTGAGCCTCCTTTTCCCCAGGCTGAGCTACTCCAGTTCAGCCCGGGGTTGTTTATACACAGAATAAATATAAACATTAATATTTAGGCCAGTCCTTAGTGCAGCAGCCCTGGTGGAGCTCAGATATGTGCTGAAGGCCACTGCTGACCCCAGTCCTGCCAGAGGCACAGCAAGAAGGGTGGGACAGTGAATCCTGCAGGGAACAGCCAGCAGGCAACAGCTGCATGCACAAAGCATGAAACAATCAGATCAGCATTTCAGCCTGTATGTGTCTCTACAGAAGCTCCTTCCTCAGCCACCTCAGCATCCCATGGTTTTCTGGAGCTGCAGGGACAGTCCCAGTCCCTCTCTTGTGTACACACCACTGCAGGGACAGAGCTGGGATCAGGCTCAGCTCAGGTTCCTCCTGCTGCTCCTGAGCAGCCAGGACAGACAGGGAGCCCTGGGGCAGGTTCCACAGGCACAGCCTGAGCAGGCACAAGCTGCAGCTCCATTCCTGCAGAGTACTCGGGCTCACACTTCCTACATGGACAACACAGGCTGCAGCCACTGCTAAATGAATTCACATTCCCAGTCACATTTCAGTCTGGAATCAGGGATGAAGAGGGAGAAAAGGGACTGACCTGTGAAAAGCTCCAACAACTATGTGATTTAAATATGTTTTGGAGCATTTGGGATAAGGCAGCAAATTCTAACGAAGGGTGGAGGAGCTCATCATCTCTCCCACAAAGACTCATTACTGTTACTTTCTGCAGGACACACTTAAAGCAGAGTAAAGGCAAATATTAAAAGAGGCAGAACTTCACATGCCACTTCATCAATACTTTTCCAGAAAAAAACCCCAGCCTTTATTACCTGTGTGTAAATAAGTTGAGTGCAGTTCTCAGTTTCTCTCTTTTTCAACCACACACCAGGAAAGCAATGTCTATTCCCACACAGCACTTGTGCAAATTATAACTGAATGATCAAAGTATCAGGATGGTTGAATTTTGAAGTTTTTTTACCCAGGTTTCTAGTTCAGGCTGCTAACAGCTGAGAGTAAAGCCTTAGTGCTGCCCAGAGGCTGTTGAAAATAAGATCCATATGAGGCCCTCTGTGGTGATGCGGCAATAAGAAAGAACAAAGTGTCTGGATGCTTAAGGGCAGACAAGTCTGGACATTGCTGGAAAAAGACAATAACTTGCTGAGTCATCAGGAGGAGAAGGGATAGAAGTGGTTGGAACATTGGGCTCAGGGTGCCTGAGAGGGTTTGGAGCACCACCAAGTTGTGCACACCCACACACACAAACAAGCACAACACTTAGGAAAAGCCACAACATTTCACATTTTTCTCAGGATTTAATTCAATAACACAAAATAAGTCTTTCATAAACTACTCCACAGAAACAGGACCCTGCATACTATTTGCTCTCTCCAGCAATTTTACAATTTTGGCTTCTTGCTGCCAAGATCTATTTTGTTTTTATTTGGGTTCAGCAGTTACACCTTCCTCTGCTGCGTCCGCCACCACAAATGGATGTGAAATGGATCTTTAAAAGCAAGATACAACACTAGGGAGCTGTGACAAGCAAACCCATGGATCTAAGTAAGGTGCCAATGGCATCCCCTCATTTTCCTCATCAGATGCTATTTTTCCTACTGAGCTCCCAAAGTGATCTTATCCTGAGAAGGGGCTCTGACAGTGCAAGCAGCACATCCTGCCCATCCTGCACACCCAGGTGGGACCCTGGAGGCAGGAAAGGCAGTGAGCTCCTGTGGGAAGCACCCTCCTTGCCTCAGCCAGGCTCCAGGTCACATCTAAACCCATAAACCCTCAGTATCCAACCCCTGCCAGGGGAAATCCTCTCCTACTGCAGAAAAACCCTTTGAGAGGTCAGGGATGAAACCTGCTGCCATGCAGAGTGAACCCTGGCAGCACAGGCTGTCCTGTGACACCCACAGCACTTCCCACCCTCCCCTGCTCCATCAGCCCTGAACTGCCACAGCTCAGTGAGAAGTGTTGGAACCCTGGGCACTGAGGATTTCAGACTTTCTGTGCTCACAGGCACTGACCCCCAAGCAAACTCTGCATTTCACCTGAGGCCGTGGAGAAGGCTTCCAAAATTGAGTGACAGCCTGGGATTGTGGGTGTGGAGTTTGAATAGAAGTGTGTGACATCACAGGGTACAAAACTTGGAGTTTAAGGGTTTAGAATATGGTAATATATATATAAAGCAAGATGGAAGTTTAGGGCAGAGGCCAGTCCTTCTTTTTCACCTTCTCCTTCATGGTCTGGGTGGTATTTTGTAATTGGGTAGAAAAGTCCTCATTGCAGGCCACAGGTGGTTGGTTATTGGGTTAAAAGTAAAAATACTTTAGGTGTCATTTCAGGAAGGACTGGGAGACACGTGTGGGGTGCCATGAACGGGACAGGACATTCTGGGCACAGCCTGAGCCCTCCCTGTAGGGAATGCATCTTTCTTTATCAGGGGAGAGGGTCAGCCTTGAGCTTGCTGCTTCTCCCACCCAGCAAATGCTGGTGGTGAGCTGTCAGCTGTTTCCCAATCCCTGCAGGACATCAGCTGGCACAGGGAACAAGGGCCACAGAGTGGGAGAGGGCAGGGACTGCTCCCCTCCACTACAGAGCTGGAAATATGGGTCACAACCTGACTCCTTTGCCATTCTCTGTAAATCTGCAGTGAGAGAGAAGAGGGGTGGAGGGAAGGTGAGATGTATGTGGTGAAAACAGCATATCAACCCAAAACCCTTCTCACATCAGACAGGTGAGTCCTTATAGAAATGTGAAGTAAAACCTCAACATTTTCAACACATTAATCTTCTGGAAAGCCAGTGACCCAACCAGCACAAGCTGCAGGTATCTAAGATGCATTTTGATTTGAAGGATTTTCCACTCCTTCCCATAGGTAAGATAAAGCTTTCTGAGCTCCAAGTGTCCCTACATCTCTGATGTCCAGCACAAGGTCATGGGAGAAGGTTTTTCTGCAGCAGCAGCACAGCTGAAGGCTGACGTTGCCAGGCCAGGGGCAGCTCCAAAGCTGTGGGACAAGAGCTCCGAGTTGTGCTCCCTTCTGCAAGGGTCAGGACCACCAACAGAGTGCATTGGCAAGGCTGCCTTTAGGGAGGGGTTGTTTGTTTATAAATTCAAGCAAAATGTGCTGCAACCACATTCTAATGAAAGATTGGCTATCTGGCAAAAGCCACTATGAACCCTCCTGGGATCACAAGCTTTCTAGGCAATTTGTTACAAAAGCTCTGATGAAAAATGTGAATATTCCATTTTCAATAACAAAAAAGTGCCATCCACATGTTCCAGGTTAGGACCTCTCTCTTTAATCTTCCTTTGTGTTGCAGATGGCAGGATTAGAGGCAGGGCTGTCACACAGGGATGGCCCCACAGTGCCAAAAGCAGCAGTGACCCAGCTGCTGGGACAGACGGGAGTAACTACAGCAGCCTTACAGCACTAACAACAATGTCATCTGTGTCCAGCTGGAGTCCTGCAGCTCCCACTCTCGAGGGTTTCCCTGTTTCACTGCTGCTTTTCCTCTCTAGAGCCCCTCAGTCTTCTCCCTTTCCTACCTGCACACATTACCCCTATTTTTCTTGACCCCTTCTCCTCATCCCCCCCTCAAATGCCAGCTCTTTTCCCACATCTCTTCAGAAAATCTCCAAAAAAACCCAAACCAAACCAAACTCAAACAACAAACCAATCCATTTCCCTCCACGGGAAGGACACAGGACAATACAGAACAACCATCCAGCAAGGCCACCACTACTGATGGTGCATTCCTCACCCAACCTGCCTTTTTCAGCCCCAAACCTCTGTGCACATCCACTGGCTGACGCAGCAGAGGTTCTGCTCTCAGGCAGGACCAGTGCTCAGAGTACTCTCCTGAGTGCCACGAGCCCTGAGCTTGTGTACCACAGGTACTGGGGAGAGCAGATCCCTCATCCTGCTGGAAGGAATATAGATCCCTTATCCTGCTAGAGAGCAGATCCCTCATCCTGCTGGAATACAGATCCTTTATCCTGCTAGAGAGCAGATCCCTCATCCTGCTGGAATACAGATCCTTTATCCTGCTGGAGAGCAGATCCCTTGTCCTGCTGGAGAGCAGATCCCTCACCCTGTTTGAGAGCAGGTCCCTCACCCTGCTGGCAGCTCCAGCCCGTGCTGTGTCTGTCCTGCACCACCCCAGGGCACAATTCCCATGTGCAGCCCCAGAGCCAGGGGATGCAATCAGTGACCCTGGCACTGAATCCGTGCCACTGGAACAGATCTCACCCCTGTGCAGTGCCTCACTGACTTCTCAATGACCTCCAGTTCCCATTGGCAGCATTGACTGGCACTACAACCCATGAACAACATCTCAGGAATCTAGAAGGACCTGGAAACCTGAGCTCAGAGCTTCCTGAACTCCCAGCAATGTTGGGATTACACTTACATTTACAGTGCATGCAGGGTAAAGCACCATGCCTGGCCTCATTTTCTGATTGAAGGCTAATTACCCTTCCTCACCATCATCTGCTAAAGTCATGATTAGCACAACACCACGCAGTTGATTCGTGGAGGAAAGTTATTTCCTTAGGAAGTGATATTCAACACTGAATGGAATGAAAAGAAGCCTCCTAAATACAATTCTGCTTTCCACATCCTCTTATCTCTATGAATGTTCCCATGTTACAGTTGCCTAATTACCTGTGAGTGGGAAAACTGCTTAGCCACTTCCAGCTTTCCAAGGCTTGATGTCAATTTACAATGACACAAACAGGTTTAATGACATCAACTGTCACTGAGAATTGGTGATAAAAAAAGGTTGGTTTTTTTGCAAACTTCTGTACAGTAGACTTGGTACATAAAAACCAACTGCAAATGAGGAAAATACAGTAGCATTTAAACACAGAAGGTTACATTAGTTCCCCAGTCAGAACTGCCTTCAAACAAAACCACCCCAAAAGCCCAAACTGCCCAGTTCTCTGCCAGCACCGTGCAGATCCAACTCAAACAGAAACACCATGGACAGATAAAACTTTCTAAATGCTATTTCCAGGGAACAGCTCCAAAACACTTAATATGTTCAAAAAGGCAATTAAATTTGATATGTTTGCTTGACATCCAGTGATATTTGCTGAAAAGAAAGACTCAACCTTTTTAACCCTTGATCCTGTTTGGTGTACACAAACAAGTTACAAACTGAACTGAGGAGCTGTGTACCCAGCACCAGCCCTGCTGGAGGAATGCAAGGGACGTGACATTTCACTGAGTTATAATCAGTGATAATTTGTTTAATTGCTGATTGCAGGTATAACTCCAGTCTCACCTCCACAAATGCCCAGCCTGTCCCAATTCTCCCACACTGCAATGCATCCACTTTTTTAGAAACAACGTTGTGACTTTAAATTTCGAGGACAGACTGGCCTGACACCAATTAGAATGGCTTCAAGCTGAGGATGCTTTCCCTTCAACATGGCCATCATTTAAATCCCAGCAGTCTAACTCACAATAATCTCTCTTTATGCATATCTTGAAAATCTCCTCAATGCCTTAGGAAGTGTTTTGGCTGCTAGCAAGAGGCATCATTCCCATCTCTAAAGATATGTATAGCACAGCTCACGTCATCTTCACATCAGACAGATCTCAGAGGACTCTTTCCTTCCTTTTTCACCTCAGATAAACAAATGGGTCCATCACACATCACCTCTAAAAAATACTGGTTTCTTTTTCAAAGCAGGACCCAAGCCAGCATGCAGTTTTGATATATTTTTAACTGTTTTATCTCTTAGTAGTGCTGATCTTCACTTACCAGAGCTGGTGCAATACAAATTCCCCCTTCCAATCCTTCTTCCCCCATACAAGAAAAAGGTGATTTTTCATGTTTTATCAAATCACAGAATCATTTTGGTTGGAAAGGACCTTCAAGATCCAGTCCAACCCCTACCCCAAACACCACATTCATTTTCCCATTGCAGCCAGCAGGATTTGAGGAACGCAGGGTGCAGGGGTGATGGCACAAGACAAGAATGCAGCAGAGCTGGTGTCCCCTGGGCTCTGACAGCAGCAGGGAGGGCCAGGCTCTGCAGCCAGCATGGCCAAACGTCCCTAAGCACTCCTGCTCCACGTCACTCACCAGGGATGCCTGCCAGCCCTGGTGCCAAAAGGCTGGCCCCTGCCAAGCCACAGGGAGGGGAGGCTGCAGCCAAGCTCTGCACAGCAGGGCCAACATTCCCTGGGGCGAGACACACCCGGGTCCTGGGATGACCCTCCAGCTTGGAATGGTGCCCTGGGCCATTCCCAGTGCTGCTCCTGGGGCAGAGTCCTGCCCCAGGCAGGTCAGGGGGTACTGCAGGGCTCCAGACAGCCCACACCCCTCCTGCAGCTCAGCCAGGCCACGCTGGAACTGCCTTCTGCTGGAGCTGCCCCTCCTCTGCTGGAGCTGTCCTCCAGCCATCCCCCAGAGGAGGGGCTGCTGCAGGCTGTGTGCATCCTTTGCCTGATTCATCAGAGTCCATCAGCATCCCCACCTGCCCCAGACAGCTCCAACTTACAGCTAGGAGCACTCTCAGGATTTACCTGCACACAGGTATGAGCATCCTCGGAGAGGATTTACCTGCACACTCCTATGAGTTTATTTCAGTAGAGGAGGAAAAAACCAAGAGAGAGGCCAGCCCTGTGTCCTGTTTGATCCACTTTCTACAGCATAACCTGATGGTGTGAAAAATGAAAGTCTGCTTTGTCTCATACCACATGGCTTTTGAATGACATTCCTGAGGAATGCATTTGTAAATCAATTATAATTGGGTTAACCAAAGGACAAAAAGGGTTAAAAAACAGAGCAATGCCCTGGCAAGAAGCCAACAAAAAGAACTATAGGTACTGCTACTTTTCTTTCTGCCTTCCTTAAAAAATGGATATTGACCCCCAAATCCCCCACACTTTACATACTATTCTGTGTTTCTTTAAAAAATCTGAGGATTTGCACAGCCAAACATGCCTGTGTTTTAAAACAGAGAGGAAGCTGCAATTTACTCGTCCATTTCCATCTCCTTAAGCCAATACTCATTCTCTTTTCCTATTTCCCATAGGACTTCACAAGCTGCAAATGACAGAAGTGGTTTTTTGGTTTTTTTCTTTTTACCTGTAGGGATTGATGCTGTTCATCACAACCCAGAGGTAAATCATTTTGCGTACATTAACTTTTGGTGGGAAGAGCAGCCTTAAAGCTGAGTGAGAGCTGAACCAGGGGTGCTGAGTACACCCTCCATCACCCCAGCCTCTGTTCCACAAGCCTCATGGCAGCTTCCAGCCTGTGTGATGAAATGCTGGTGGTTTTCCCAGACTGGAAAAAGAGAGAATTAGCTTTTCCTTTTCCTTCCTGGCTGAAGAGCCTGGGTGAATGACCTTTCATTTGAGCATGCTAAAGTGCAAGCAATTCACACAGCCCTGTGCAGGCCTCCCTGCTCCTCACTGCTCCCTCAACCCACGTGTCATTTACAGGCTTTGCAGTAGGGACTTTTCATTTAAAAATTCTAATTAGAAAAAGAAAAAAACCCCTCAAACAAACAAACTAATAACCCCACCCCCAAAAAAACAACCAACAAACAACAACAAAAAAAAAAACTAAAACCCCACAAAGCAAAAATAAAACCTACCAAAAAAAAACCCCAAAACAATCCACAGAAAAAACCTACCAAAAAAGCCCTAAAACAACACCCCCTCCAAAAAACAACAAAAAACTGCAAAAAAACCCTACAAACAAACAAACAAACAAACAAACTAAAAGCTGTTGGGGCACGTCACTGGATGAGCACACAGATTCTCCTCTGCTCTTCTGGCTTTTTCCCTCCCACACCTTGTGTAAAAGAGAGCTGCACATCCCTAAAACTCCCAGTTTCATACCCTGTACTCAATTCAGAGCCTGGAGGAGGAACACCAGCTTTGCCTGGCTTTGAAATCCCGTCCCACAGGGAAGCTTCCAGGCTCTGGCAAGAGGAGACAGGGAATCATTCAGGCTGGAAAAGCCCAGGGATCAGCCCCAGGCTGCTCACCACGAAGGCAGCCCCAGGTGGCACATCCAGACATATTCCAGAACACATCCAGGGACACTGACTCCACCATTGCCCTGGGCAGCCCCTTCCCATGCCTGACAGCTCTTTCCATGAAGAAATTTTTCCTAACATCAACCCTAAACCTCCCCTGGTGCAACTCGAGGCTGTTTCCAGGAGGTGATACTCTCTGATCTGCTGTGGAACCTGGAACAACCAGCACTTGGAGCCCAGGTGCTGAATTCACCTCCTGCAATTCTGCTCAGTTCCCTCCCCTCTTTTCAGACAACTTCAGCTGCACATATGCAGTGTTTCAGCAGCACTTAGTTAAATCCCAGCTAGTTCATCAGGTAATAAACCACTTTCATTTCCCACACAGAAACACCATGTTTGGTGTTTGCTCATCCTCTGTTTCAGTCACAGAAACCCTTGTCACAGAAAAATAACCTTGCCTTGGCCCTCCCCAAACCAGGTATCACAGGCATAAAGCATCCCCTAACAGGGAACAATTTCTTCCTAATATCTAATCTAAACCTGCTCTCTATTAGTTTGAAACCATTTCCCCTTCTCCTATTATGATCTACCCAAGTACGAAGTCACTATTCATAGAGCTGAAAATCATTTAGGGGCTCGTTCTGGCTGCATAAATTCCATCAAGCACCAAATATACAGTAAAAGAATTATCTCTAAAGAGGAAGGTTCTTATCCTTCTTTTAGTTAGGGTATTTAAACTCAAGCACCATTAAAACCAGCAGAAACAACCACAGCAGACTGATACCTATCCAAGAGATAACAACTTCCATTTGTAAAAACAAAACCCTGAAGTGACAACCCACAGTTTTAGAGTGATAGAGAAACCTGCTTATCTGCTCATTAAAAGACAATTCAGGAATAAATTCCTCATTCTGATGAACCAAATTACTTGCAAACAGAGAGCTATTAAATGCTACTAAATAAATCTCTGCAAGCCCCAGACTCTTATTTCCTTGATTGCATATGTAATAAATACCAAGAGCTGGAGGTAATACAATATGCAAGAGGGCTGAATCATTTTTTGGCCATTGGAAAGGAGATAATTTAAAAATGTTATGTAATCCTAACAGACTGACAGCTGAGGTAACCACCTCATGACAATCTATCTAAAGAACTATATGAAGAGTGGCACTATCCCAAAACTCCCCTCTCTGTCATCATTCATTCAGTGAAAACTCTCATCCATGCACAGCTTTTAATGCTAGAAACTGCTTTCAGTATGGAAAGGAAAACTTTACCCAAATATGAGCTAAGAGGCTTAAATAACTGCCAGAAATAAGTGGAGAAGCCAATTAAAAGTCAAGAGGCTGTGCTGCAATAAGTCCCAGGTACAACTTGTGGTACAGGAGGGCAGCTCCATGGCAGTGCCAATTCCATGAGCTTAGACTGAGTAAAGAAAGCCCCAGACAAGAACAACCAATTATATACACATACATATATACGTATATATATTATATACAATTACATACTCACTGCATTGCACCCTTTATTGAACACCAGGTTCCATTTTGCTCACAGGAGGATGAGGTTGACTTCAGAAAGGAAAAGAAAACCTCCCCTGTACAGCTCAACACTACCCAGGAGTTGGAGAATGAACCTCCAGCCCAAACCTCACCTCGAGCAGCAAGACAAGAAGCAGAGGAAAGTCTTAAAAATCTATTTATGTCCAGGTAATTCTGGTGGGAGTTAAATCTGTAACACCTGCACCCTCCTCTCCTTTAGCCCAGGCGGCAAAGAGAGGCAGGGAAGGCTCTGTTGTACCCCCAGAGCTGACAAACATCTCCCCTGGCACCACAGGTGTCACACCAGCCCTGCCCCAGCTCTGGGGGCTCTGAATTCACAGGTGCAACATTCTGCATGCACCTTCTGGCACCTCAGAGCACTGCAGCCCTCAGCTGCAACAAAAATTTCTTTGAATCCTGTGGTTTTGTTGCTTAGTTCACCACCCAGCCTTCTCAGAACTTTGTATTTACCTATAAACCCCAGCAGCAGCAGCTCAGCCCTTGTTACAGAGGTGACAGCTGAGGCACAGTCTCCATTTAGACCCTTGCACCTCATCACTTTTAACCTGTTTAATTAACTTTAATTAAAGCTGTAGGAGGCACACATCACATTGGGAATGCTTCATACAGACAACCACTCACTGAAAACCTGAAAGCAAGAAAGACTGTTTCCTCTCAGAGATACACACAAGGACATTTCTGCAATCTGGGCTTCTCAGTTCCAGATTCAAGAGTTGAGACAACCTGAAAATTGGAAATGTGAATTTTCGACCAAAAACTTGCTAAAAACTGGAGTTAAATTTAAAAGCACAGCCAGGAGCACCAGTCATTTTTAGTCTGGAGGGAGGCTGGAGTGCTCTGCAGGCAAACATTCCCCCAGCTCCACAGCAATGGAGGAGATGCTGGTACCCAGGAGCTGAGTCAGATGGGGAATACACAGCTTGAGAGCATCTGCAGAGCAGAATGGATGAGAGCTCTGCTGTGATGAGTCACCAGAGACACGCAGGAAATGAGGATTACTCAAAACAGGAACCATTATCAGAGCAACATTATGTTTTATAATGGGAAATTAATGTTTTATTCAAGTGATATTTGCTGGATATAATTCCTCGTATCCAAGCGAGTCTAGAACTCCAGCTCCACCTTGGATCTGATTTTCTGCCCAGTTCCCAACTCCCCCAGTTGCACAAGCCTCTTGATTGGGCCTTTTCACAGGCTGGGAAGCTGAATGGCATGAATGGGATTTATCATATGTAATGGGATGTAGACGTGGATGAAAAGTGTTTGGGGTTTTTAATAGATAAAAGCTCTTTGGGAACAAACATTTATCCCAGCACATGGCGTAAAATATAAACAAGCACTATAAAATCTCCCATAGATTTTGAGGAGGACTGAACCTCAAAGAATATCCAACTCCAGCCTTACCCAGAACTGTAAACAGCTTAAGGGGGCTGGTTGTTGTCCACAGCCTGCAAGTAATTAAGCACTAATTTTCTACCACCTACAGAGTGAGAAATTGGAGGGGGAACATAGCACATTGCTAAGTGTGCACTTTTCAGTCAGATTCTGCATCTCCATCATCCTCACAGAGCACTGCAGACCTGCCCTCCCCATCCCAAACCCACAGGTGACCCCAAAGGCAGAGGGACAGAGCTGCCCTCCCCACCCCAAACCCACAGGTGACCCCAGAGATCACAGATTGTTATCTCGAAGTGAGGCATTTCCAGTCAGCTGCAATTGTCCCAAAACATCCATCCAATGAGAGGATAGGGAGAAACATTCCCAATTCCCTCAAGGGGGGCTCTCACCTGTGATAAACAAATCCTTGAAAAGACCTTCATTCATTTCACCAAAACATTTTCCACATTATTTGCAGAGTTTTTTTCACTGAAAGGAGATGAAAGGCTCAGTTGTCTTATCTGTAATTAGACACGCATTTGCTACACATTCCTGGGACAAATAAACCAAATTTACCTTAATAGGGTGCTTTCATCCAGCTGAACTACTTTAAATTTGCTGCTGCTTTGTTGGACAGTAACATTTCACAAATAAAAACCAAACCCAGTGCCAAGAAAGCAGCGTTCTGTGGTGGTTTTTCCAGCTCTACAGACCTCCCCAGGCAAAAAGAGGAAGAAAGTGTTTTAAGCATGAAGGATTTTTCCCTTTTCCCAGTCTCCAGGCCCAAGCAAAGCCTTGCTGGAGCTGCCTGGTGACATCAAACACATCCAGGCATCCCCACCCTGGGCTGAATCCCTGCAGCACCTCAGTTCTGTGGGGCTCCTCCAGCCCACTCCAGGGCTGGCTCTGGAGGACACACTCCAAGCTTGGGCCAGACCTCTCTTTTCAATTTAACAAGTATCTATGGCAACTGTGGGGCTATTTTAAACCATTCCTACGTAGCCACCTCCAGGTTGAATGTTAAATAGACACAAAAAAAAAACCACAAAAACCAAAAAAACCCAAAAACGACAAAAAACCCAGCCTGCCCCATCAGGTGCTCCTGTAACAGCTCAGGACGTGTGCCAGAGCAGGACACTCCTGTCTGCTGCTCCCCCTTCTCCTGCAGAACATTCCAGGAAGGCTTCCCTTGTCCTCTGCAGTGACTTCTGTGGGTCTCAGCAAGAGAAATGCCTTGCTTTGGCTCTCATCCCCTCAGGCTGTCTGGTTCCTCTTTGGTTCTTCCTTGATGCAGTGACCTCATGTGCTCCAGGTGTACCCAAGGAGAACTGCTGGGAAAGGTGTTCCATTCCCTGCTGGGAAAGGTGTTCCATTCCCTGCTGGGAAAGGTGTTCCAGACAGTCCCTGCTGGGAAAGGTGTTCCATTCCCTGCTGGGAAAGGTGTTCCCAAGCTCCCAGCCAGCCACCACAGCCCTGCCACCACACCACCCTGTCTGGGTTGGGTTGGAAGGGACCTCCTAAAGCTCAACCAGTGCCACCCCTGCCATGGGCAGGGACACCTCACACTGTCCCAGGCTGCTCCAAGGCCCAATGTCCATGCTGGCCTTGGACAATTCCAGGGATCCAGGGGCAGCCAGAGCTGCTCTGGCCACCGTGTACCAGGGCCTGCCCACCATCACAGAGAAGAATCCCTTCTAAACATCTCATCTAAATAGTAAACTCTAATAAATAGCTTTTAATTTGCTCTCTCCTTACAGGGTGGGTGGGTTTTATTTGGTTTTAAACATTTGAGATTTAGTTTTTCTCTCTCAGGAAAACTGTGAGTCTCCTATTTTTCTAAAAAACATGTTTTAAATGAAAGGTGATGGCTTTGGGCAGCCACAGGACTCTAGGGAATGGAACCTCACAAATAACCTCAAATACCGGATTATTTGAAACATGTTGTAGAATTTGGCACTCCTTTAATTTTGTAGGTGGTGTCCAAGGCATACACTTCCATGCTGGGAAGATTTTATTCATTTTCTTTACAAACACAACACCTGACAAGCAACTTTAACCTCATACTAGATGAACACTCTTCCTTGCTCTAAACACGGCTTGCTACAAAAGGCAGAAATCTGTCAAATTAATCAATTTGCATAACTGGCAGTTATGGAAGGAGAATCCAGGCCATGATGGAGCTAAACAGGGAGCCAGGTGCAGTCTGTTTACACATCCCTGTTATCAAGCTACAGTCACAACTGCATTTGCTCTGCTATGTTTGCTTTGCAACCCAGGCCCTACTTTGCATCACTTTGAGGATTTTCTGAGCCCTGGGGCTCAGCTCAGCTTTTTCCCCAAGCAAAGGCTCCCTGTTTCACTGGGGACACCTCCCCTGGTGACCTCCAGTGACCAAACCCCTGGGGCTCTGCAGCACCACACTTTTAAGGGACATGCAAGAATTTCCGTCTGCCTATATGCCAAGTGTTTACATTGAGGCAGCCAACATTCCCACAGCACCACACACACACACACCTGTGGAGCAGTTCGGCCACTTCTAAACTCCTGCTTACAAAGATTTTATTTTCAATTACATAAATTCTAGCAGCAGCCATCACTGCTGCCAGAAGTGAACTCTCCCCTGCTTGACTGACTAATTCAGAGAATGTGTTAGGAGCTATTTTAGCATCTGACAAAGGTGGGTTTTTAGTCCACACAAGTAGTTAAAAGTTGCTCAGCAGTCTGAAAGTTAACAACCAAGTCCTACTGCCAGGAAATAAGAAAAGAGGGTGAACAAGATAAAGGCATTTTCCAGCCCCAGAACACAGCTGGAAGCTCCTTTGCACCTTTTTCAGTGCTTTTGATACCCAAGTCACACACACACACGCCCACCCATCCTGCAGGCTGTGAGTGATGTCTGTACTGAACTCCAACTCGAGCTCCTGCTCTAGAGCCCAGCCTGCACATCCCTGCATGAGGCACAGCTTTCTCCTGACTCCCCCCCAGCTGCAGGGCCCTGAGCTGGGCCAAGGCATCCACATGGAGCCACCTTCCTGCTCTTAATTAGACCAAGATATTGACTTAACAAAGGTTAAACTTCATCTTCTCTGTCCCATGAGAGGCAGGGCCAAACAAACCTGGCCTGTGCACTACAACTGGTGGAGCAGCAGAGAGGGGACACGTTTTGAGAGCAGGTGATTTGCTTTTCATCCTTGGAAGAGTGCACAGATAAGGCAACACACAGCCCATACTGAGTGCCATGGGCTACCACACCAAAAACATCCTCAAACCCACTGCCAACATCCCTTCTCCTTGCACTGCACCAACACTTGCTCCCTCTCACTTGCCATGAGCCTTGGCAGCTTTCAGGTTCTGAATCTGGAGCAGATTCAAGCAGCAAAAGGGAAATCTCAGCAAGGTGGCAGCAAACAGCCAGTCAAAACAAACAAGAGGGGTTAGGAAAGCTCCCTGGCTCATCCTGGGGAACAGAATCCATCACCACGGCAGCAGCTGCTGCCCTGGCCCCCCAGGACATGAACTCTTCCTCAGACTTTGCAGGAGAGTGTGAGAGAGAGAAGGCTTGGACTTGATGATCTCTAAGGTATTTTCTAAACTTATTGAGTCTTTGATTCTATTATATATATACACATATGTTTCTTGGCATTAAAATAGCAAATAGGAAACTGCTGTGAAGATTTCTTCACTAGTACCAGGACTACACCAAACTAAGCCAAGACTTGCTCCAAGACAAGCAGCATTCTGACCTACTATGAATGCAACACACAAGGACAATTCTCATGCTAAATACTTAGGAAACTGTGCAATTCCTCTGGGTTTAAAACTGACCATATGGCACAGAACTGACCATAGCCCAGATATTTATGTTCAAGTGCATGACAAACTTTCTGTGGGAGTCTTAAGCTGTCTGTGCCACATTTGAAACAGAGCAGTGAGAATCTCAGTTCTGTGACCCTGGCAAGGGTGGGGGAAGCATATTAATCAATCAACACCAGCTCTTCTTTTCCAAAGGAATGTGTTTGGTGCTGGAGGAGCAGGCATCAAGTCCTTTCCTGCCTGTCATGGGAAGAGGAGCTCCTCTGTGACCCTCAGCACCGTGTGGTGCCAGGGGCTCAGTGCTATCAGCTGCATGGCCATAAACCTCCATTATGCAGACATTCAGTTGGGGGAATTTACAAACAAAAGAGACAAATTGCTGCAATAATGTATTTATACAGCAATCCATGGTTTATGAGGTATTCATTTACTATAGATTAACTGCATGTTCTGCGAGAGGAATTTGAATCTGACCAAAAAAATATAACAAACAAGTAAGTGCTTTGTTACTGCAAAGGAAGCCTTGTGAAGCAGAGCAACTGCTGTATGCTCATGTGAGATGCCAGGAGCTCTTTCTTAAAGACAGCATTTCATTTTTAAAATTTTTAATGCTTAACAGTTGCCCTTCACCATTGTAAAGTAATATCAGAGGAGCAATAAGAGCAAAAATAAGTGTACACCTCACTGAAACTAATGGGGTTAACATGGCATTGACAAGACAGGGTCTGACCTTCAAAGTCTTTTTTCAAGGAACATTATTGACTCCATTTAAAAGCTGAATAACAAGCCAACACTCTCTCTGAAATAGCAGGGTCAGATTTCAAAGCTGTGTAAATCTGTTCACCGTAGCAGGAGGAGACTTCAGTGTTACCCAGTGAAGGTCAGACCCCGTGGCTGAAGGATGCCCGCAAACAGCAGTGATGCCCTGGCTCCCTGCACGGTCCCAGGTGATAACGGGGACTTGGGAGGCTGAAGGAGGCTCAGCCCCAGCCCTGCAGTGTTAAACTCGTTCCTCCTCCCCACAGCAGAGTAGCAGAGCTCAGCCTGCACTGCCCTCTCTGCCACATGCCACAATTTCTCTGCATACCAAATTATTCACCCTGAAAAGCAAATGTAACTGGCTGCCAACAGTTCCTGCCCATTTTAACTGGCTGGTTACACTCCTCAAGAGTAAGGAAAGCAGCTGTGTAATTCCTTTTTCATCTCAGTTGGTCAACTTCACGTGGTACCAAGGCAGGGAGAGTCCCTGCCTGTCCCACAACTTGTTTTTGGCCACACCACAGCACAAACCTGCTCCCCTTGTCCCTGGGTGCCAAGGATGAAGGAGACCCTTGTCCCTGGGTGCCAAGGATGAAGCACAGACACCACCACGGAAACTTTCCCAGGGCCACAGGCTGAGCAAGGCAGAAGTCTGTACTTCAGGAACACATGCAAAGCACACTCACCACTTTAAAGCATTGTCCAAAACTTCTGATACCACAGCACAAGATTTTGGAAAGTCTCTGTATTTATCTTCCACCAGCAAAACCACCACAGTCAACCCAAACTGACTGAAATTCAACTTTTATGGAACTTTCTAATGTAAAGCCAGCCATCGCTGATGGTCACTGTGCTTTCCTTTTGATTTCAATGCCATGAGTTCAGACAACACTTATCAACTTTGATCCAGAACCAGGGAAAGTAAAAATTTTATCATTATTACATGAGACATTACTTAAGTGTATGCTATCTTCAATGAAAACAGTTTCTCAGAGTGAATACCTTACAAAATCATTTGGCTAGAACACTGTAGGTTTGAATCTGGAAATGAAAACTACTTGTGATTCCATGCAAGGCAATTCCAACACCAGGAAAATTAATGAACATTGCAGAGGAAGGATTCTTGGATAAGAGGGAGAACTGTATTAATCTTCAGCTGCTTATAGGCCATAAACAAGAAGTTTTATAGATGTAGCTGCAGAATTACAGCTGGGTGTAAGGAAGCTTTAAAGACATCAGCTGGAGGCTTGGTAGCCAAGCCCAGACAGCTCTTGGCAGGGATTTGGGATGGGTGTACAGCTCTCCGTGCCACCAGGCACACAGCTGTGCACTGCCTTCACACTCTTATCCAAAAGTCTTCCACTTAGTGACTTCTCATAGTCATTATGAAAATTAAAAGAAAGAAAAAAAAAGACTCCTTAAACACCCTTAAACCTGCCCAGAGCTCCTTGTTCTGCAAAAGAGCTCTTTAACCTTACAGACAGAACCGTAAGAACCCACCACTATATAGGCTCCATTTTCATTACAAAGATGTGTTTTCACCTATTCTCACTTCCCATGAAGTTCACTTTTGGAATGACAGACCAGACAAGTCTGGACATGAGCGCCCTCCAGACAAGGCTCCTCTCTCCCGGCCGGAGCACAGGGTGTGCTTTGCTGCTCAGGGTTTGCTTTCCAGGGAATTCTCCTCCCCACCAGAGCAAAGCTTGTGTGCCTGGAATCTGGTGGGGGGCTCTGCAGCTCCCTGGCCCCTGGCAAAAGCAGGAAAAGGGAAAATGTGCAGAGGAGGCTTGCTGGCCCTGAAGACAGCACAAATACTTTTTTCTCCTACCCCTCTCCCAGCCTTTGGCCGAGTGCAAACACGCTCGGTGCTTTGGGGTGGCAATTTAGGACTTTCAGGTGGCTTTGGAAAGGAAATGGTCATCTCAGGCAAAGACAGACTGGGAAGAGTCAAGAAAACATAAAACCTGCTCACACATAAGGGGATCTTTATAAAATTCCAATTACTTGCTGGCATGTTACCTAAGAATCCCTGAGAGGTAAGAGAAATCACTCGCTATGAGGCCCGGGGTAATGAAATTACAAATCCTTTCATGAGTAAGCATGTGCTAGAAAGCTACGTTTATCTGGCCTACATATTCGAAACTGTTCAAAAGGTTATTGTCTCACAAAATCTGGATCAGGAATTACTACTTATACTTTCCTTTCTCTAACAAGGAGCTATATTGAGAGCGGGTTTTAATTCCTTGGTGATCGATTAGAATAACAGACACATTACTGCAAAGAAGTCTCATTTAAATTCTGTTATCTGAAGGAGTATCAACGATGCATACCAAAAAAAATATACTCTTGGATACTTACTATAAATAACCAGCAAATGGAGTCCCCTTGAGAAACCTGGTGAGCCCAACAGCCTCGTCTGTTCAAGTGGGTAATTAATTTACACAAGAAAACGCCCACCTTATTTTCATACTTTGTCAGCAGCATGTTTGAATTTCAGAACTGAGATTGCAAACCATGGATGGAACTGACTTTGCACAAAAAATGACTTTTACCTCTACAGAAAGGTACACAAGGTGGGTTTTCAAAGGTGTTTTGACCCTAGGCTGGGTGCCAGACTCCAGTTGTATTATTGCAACAATTTGAGATTTAAACTATCTTATTAACTAAGCCCCCAGGAGTCTAGGCTGTGTGAAAAGCCCCTGTGTTGGTGGAAAGCCCGTCCCAGGCAGGTACTGCCCCTGGTTTGTGGGGGCTAGCTCTCCCCTGCACGCCCCAGGTGTGAATGCTCCATCCTGTGTCACTTTCAGCCATCCCCTGCACATCCCCTCGGTGCCAGCACAATGGATTTCCTCATACTGAACACTCCCAACCGTGTGAGGAATTCCTGTGCTGCAGCACCAGCAGCCTGGAGTACAATGCACTACCAGCACAGGGAGGTCTGACTGTACCTCAGTGTCACAGCAGAGCTCTGTGTGGGACAAAACTGTGCCTTTCAGAGGGTATTTAATGGAGGCAAGACTGGCAGGAGCTGCAGGAACACACATTTGTCCCACATTGCAGACGGTGCCTGCCTGTCGTGGTCCCCAGTGATTCACACTGAGGGCAGCAGCTGTCACCTTAATTCTGTGAGTATCACAGGAAGATGGAGAGCCACCTCTCACACATCTCTGTCTAAGAGATTTTGCAGCTACTGCGGTTTAAAAGGAACAGAACTCAAGAACTGAGCATTTCTTAAATTATTTAGGCTCTTAAAAGTCGGCAGACATCTGACTGTGCCAGGCTACACAGATTTTAGCAAAGCATGGCACCCAATCTTGGCATTCTGCATTCCAGGCTTGTGCCTGTGCCACTGCACAGATCTTTGTAGCTTTAAAAGGATCATCTAAACTATATTCTCTGAATGAAGACCACTGGTTCAATATACAGTTATGGCTTAAAATACCCTTTAAGATAAGGAGCCAAACAGCTCCATAAAAGCCTGACACAAAGGTGTTGGTAGCAAGGAGCTCACAACCTGTGGTTAATAGCTCTGTTTCAGAAGGAAGATGCACATGAGGAATGGGAGAAGGACAGTGGTGAGAAGGGTTTGGGCTCCACGGGGGAATTCCTGCAGAGAATAACATTCCCAGTGCAGAGCCTGCAGCCCTGAGAGGCGCCCTGAAACCCAGCCAGCTGGAAAAGCAGCAGCAGGATCTGACCCAGAGCAGCTCCCAAAACACAGCCAGGCAAGCAGCAGCCATGCAGCAACACGTCCAGAGACATCCCCAGACACCAACCCCAGGGCAGTGGCACTGACCCCAAAAGCACACCCCTGGCTAGGACAGGTCTGCACACTGGGAATTCAGCTGCTTCCTGCCTGGCCTTAGGGCTCCAGCAGCCCCATCCCTGCTCCCATTCCTCACAGGGACTGCTCCAAGCATGGGATACAGCCCTGATGCTGCAGCCACTGGAAGCCAGAGCTGGGGATGCAGAGAGCCAGGTCACATCTGGCTGGCTGTGCCTGCAGATTGGATCCTCTGGCTACTGTTTATTGCAGAGTGTCTACAATCACTCTGAGTGCACTCCTCTGTGTCATTTGGGCAGGTTTGGGTTTTCCCTGCACCCTGTGCTCACAAATCCATGCCTGAGGTGACAAGGGAAGGCTGTGCACTAGCAGCCGTGAGCCCCCCACATATCACACATGGGATGTTTTCATTAATAGAAATGGTTGAATTCTTTCCTTTTTTCCTCCCAAACTTGCATCTGGCTGCCTAATGAAGTACAAAGGCCATTTTTGGCAGAACGGATAGACACTATTTAATTTTATAGTATTTTAGTCTTCCTCTTTCTGCAAGTATCTCAGAGTGCCTTATTCCCATTCGTGCTACCTCAGAACTCCAGCTACCAAAGAAAGCCCTGAACACTGTCACTCAGGCTGTAATTCATGCTGATTCACACTTGCTGGCCCAGAGGCATTTTCTCCTCACACACCAGTCTCCTGAGGCTTATTTTTATTCCTCAGATATCCTGTTTTGAGGGCTCAAAGCTGATTTCTCCCTGTTACAGAAAGGACTGGGATAAAGGAGAGAACACAGGATTAAGCCTGAGTTAATTCAAGTAAAAATGAGACAACACTTCACCTGATAGCAAAAAACACAAAGTAATTGCAAAGAGAGTTTGTTTCTGAAGGACCGTGCAAACATTCTCCCACCTCCAGTGCTTTTTATGGTGGCAGTAAGAGGGACAAAGGGTGGGTGTGCTCAGGGAATGCTTCCAAACCCTCACTGCAGGTCTGCTCTCACAGAACCATAAGGATCAAGGTTGGAAGAGACCAAAAGGATCATCAAGTCCAACTCCTGGACTGCACACGGATCTGTCTGTCCTCATTTCGGAAATCCAAGGTCATCTCTCTCCCGGAGTTTCAGAATCAGCAAACATGCAGCAGATGGGCCGGTTGAAATCTCAGCTCCATCCTCAGAAGTTTCTCAGGAGCCTCCCAGTAGCTCCTGCCTGGTCAGGATTCACCTGCAATAAAGGCCACTCTCACATCCCCTGATCTCAGCTCACAAATTGGTGCAATTCACTTCAGCTTGGGAACAATTATCTTTATCTCTACAAGCCACCATGATAAAAAAAAAAATCACCAGTCGTGGAGGAGTTTAAATGGAAAAAACACCTCCACTCTGCACCATGACAGGTCCAGCTAGACCCACACTGCTGCTGAGCCTGCCAAACACAGAATGCAAATCATAAAACATTCAGTGAGTCTGCTTCCTACCTGAGTTACATTTATCCAAGGAGCAGCACTCTACTGCCAGAGAATGGGGAAATGGAAGAAAGTGGGAAAATCATAACAGAATTTGACACTAAGTTCTTGAAATACATTTTAGTCAGCCCTGCCCAGATCAGGGCATTTTTATGAGGAAATAGGCAATTAGAAATTAGAATGCCCCCGTGTCTGCTGTTCCTGCAGTAAGTGACAGGGTAAGATCAATGTTTGGAGACAGACTGTATAAAGAGAACAGTCTCCATTAATCTCATCCCTTCCCATGGTGAAAGCACTTAATTTACACTTTCTCAGCTGAGTAATTACCTCTGCTGTACACTCACAGCTCCTTTAGGAAGGAAGTAACCAGCATTTGCACAGGGGCTGTGTGGTGCTGCAGGGAGCTCTCCTCAGGCCCCATTCCACACCTCTGGCCAGAGCACTGCCCTGCAGCAGATCCTGCAGGGATGCTGGGGCTGGCAAGGGGTGCTGGAGACCCTGAGCAGGAGGCAGCAGCCCTGGGGGAGGCAGGAGCACATCCCCAGGCTCCCCCAGAGCTGAGCCTGGCTCCCCACTGGCACAGGGAGAACCACAGGGAGCAGCTCCGGTCACTCCTCCCCAGGGCTGGAAGTGCTCCTGCTGCCCACAGGAGCCACCAGCGAGGGCCTGGCCACACACACAGCACCCCAAAACCTGCCAAGGGCTGCTCCAGCAAAGCTCAGAGCAGCCCAAAAGGAGAGGGGGAAAAACCCCCAAACCAATGGCAACGAGCAGAGTCTGTGAGAGGAGATGCTCCCGGGCTGGCTGATGTGAGCACAGGGCAACACTACAGATGAAGAACAGTGCTAGAAAGAAGAAAGAAAACCAAACCATGAAATTAACCTTTCCTGAGCACCAAAGTGTCCCACATTGTTTCCACAATTAGATTACATATGAACCAGGAAAGATTTGGGAGATGAAAACTCAGCTACATATAAGACCAAAGTGAGATAAGTAAAACACAACTAATAAAGCCAAGTTCTTAACCAAAGGCATCAGGATCCAACCACAGCAGAGCTCTGGGGCCAGCACAGAGCCAGACAGGAGGAACAAATACAACAGCCACCTAACTTGGGCTGAAAGCCTCTCTGGAAGCTCCCATAGTTCTGTAAACTTTTCTAAACTCTGAGGGGAAAGAAACACTAAACAAAACATAAAAATAAATCTAGAATGGCCATGGAGTCCCAGCAATGTACCCCAGAGCACTCTGCTGAGAGCTGGGCCAACAAAACCCTGCACACTGCCAGAGTGGCTGCAGCCTCATTAGGGAACAGCACAACAGCCCCACAGGCCCTGAAAATCAAGGGATTGATGCAGTTTATATCATGCTGACGATCCCTGAAGGGAGAAGCCAAGTTTTTTGGCAATTCTGGTAGATTTTGTCATTTTATAGTTGGAAGTACATGCACAGAATTTATGTTTTCATTCTGTATCTGTAGGAGAGATTAATTTTTCTTTCAACTCTGACTAGTATCTTCACTCCCCCTCCCCCAGTAGCTCAGGAGTGACTGAAGACACAAGATGTATGTGTTTTATTACTTGAAGCATATGGAGCTACTCCCATGCATCACAACCACGTCAATTAAAACATCAGAAGGGGTGGAAACGCTGCTGTCCCAGGCATGAGGACTGCTCATGGCAAAAGAGACCCCTCATTCTGGGGAGATCTTCCACCACAATTCCTGCTGGGAATGGTGGGGCAGATCAGGGGCTGCCTGGCCAGGTCCCACCACGGTGTGGTGGCATCAGTGCTGGCTCCAAGAACATGCAGCAGCTCTGTGGGGCAGGGGAGCAGCAGCCCCAGAGCTGCAGCATCTACAGCCAGCCAGAGAGTTCTGTGCTCCCACAGGACATTTCTTTTTCATTCCCACCTCTGCAGTATTTAAAGAAAATCACAGGTATCTCAGCTGAGGGGAAAATGGCACACAGTGATTCCCAAGCCTGCTTCTGTCAGCTGAACAATTTGTGCCTGACATGCCATCCATCACATCTTGCTCCAGGCACCTCAGCCTAATCCAGCCCCCAACCAGACCTGTCTCAACCAAGCAGGTCCTGGTGATCAGAGACTGCAAATCACCCAAGCAGACTCTAAAATCCAGCACTTTGCTCTGCTGCTGAACACTTTCACCCCAAAAGACTTTCTTAAACCCTCTCACTGAAAATTTAAGGGTCCTCCACCCATTGTCCTTTTTTGAAAGAAAAAGAAAAGGCAATTTAATAATAAAAAAAAATCTTCTTTAAGGCTTCACCAGGAAACAGGCTATTGTGTGTCAGTCCTAACTCAGGCCCATGTACCATACACAGCCTTGGTGCACGGCTCAGATTTTGAGGTAGGCTGGAGCAAAGAAGAGGGAAGTCAAAGGAAAAGGAAAAAGCCATCTCCATCTGTGGACCCGCACACTTTCTGTTTGAACAGCCACCAGGTGCTGCTTGTGCTGGGACTCAAAGTCTGAGCTCCAGATATGCTCTCCTCCTACCATCTGTCTTAAACTTCTCCAAGAGATGGACTGGACAGCTCAGGATTTAAGGGCTCCTGCACAGCCCAGGAGAAACACCACTGCTCAGGGACTCATCAGGATCCCCTGAGAGCATCCTGCAGCTGAGTCTCGTGAGAACATTTTGTGCCATATCTTGAAAGAGGAGGTATTGCTCTTGATTTGATGAAAAATGAATTGGAAATATGAGCTGTGTATGTGCTAATTTACAGCGATGAAGTTTGCATTCATTACAGTAATGAGCACTGCATAAAGCATATAATCAACATTCCCTGCAGATGTCAAGAGGAATCCAGAGGCAGGGAGGAAATATGTATACTTGCCACAGCTGATCATAAACATCATAAATTTCCAGCCCCAAAAAAACCCATAAAGAAAGAGAGAGCCTTTTTTCTCCCTGCTAGTGCCCAGGGGTATTTGAGTATATCTCTCAAGGTTCTTGAACTAATGAGCTGAAACAGGCTTTCAACCATGAGATAAATATTACAAGTGCTCTAAATATTTTTATTTAGAAAGTGAAAGCACAACTGTTTCACTTCCTTCCCAGAAGAAGACAAAAGGTACAAATGTGATTACATTGAGTTGGTAACTGGAGATAACTAATTAAACCCATCTATGTATAGGAAGATGTTTCTTTAACATCAGAACAGAAGTTAAAAGCAAGTAATTGATGGAAAATGCCAGAGTTTAATAAATGATAATCTGAAATAAAGTTAAAATACCAGAAAACCTCATCCACTATCTGAGACATCAAAGCTGGGTGGGCAACAGTGAAATGGTACCTGTTGTGTGAAACCAAACACAAGGGATGGAAGAAGGTTGGTGGTGGTTTGATTGATTTCCAGGCCATGTGCAGCAGTAAGAACAACACAGCAGAGGATGAGCACCAACAATATCACAAGTAAGAGTTCTCCAGACACCCACACTGGAGTAGTTCTTACCTTCTGGCAGCCTGGGGTTGGCGTGGATGGAGTTGGGATCCCCGTCCTCCTCGGGATGGTACCGGTACAGCGTCTGGGACTGCTTCGGGGACGATGGGCTGCGCTCCTCCTTCAGAGCAACCGGAGGAGAGGTCGTTGCACTGAACTTCACCTTGGGGAACTCATTCCCCTCGAGGCTTTCCTGGGGTGATCCCGCTGAGCTCGGCTCTGTCAAGTTCACCTCTTTCAAGGCCTGAAACATGCTGTTCTCTGGCTCTTCCTTCGTGGCATGCTTTTTCATTTTAGAGTGGGGGGGTCTTTCCTGCTCCTGCCTCTCCTTGTTCCCTTTGGGTCTCCTCTCCACCTCCTCCGGGCTCCGGGGCGTCCCGGTGGTGGCGGTGGTGTGCTGCGGAGGAGCCCCGGTGGTGGCCGGTGCCTCGTGGCGCGTCCCCTGCTGCAGGGAGGGCGCGGTGGTGCGGGGCAGCCTGCGNCGTAGTCCTCCCCCTGCTCCTGGCTGAGGCTGTCGTGCTCCAGGTGGGACGAGTAGCTGCTGTATTTCTTTGGGGACTCCAGCTGGGCGTTGTCGCCCTCGGAGGCCTCCTGGTCGTAGCTGTAGGGATCGTCGTAGTGCCTCTCGGGCTCGCCGTCCTCGGCGTCCCCGGGGCTGGCCGTGTTCAAGGGGAAGGCGTCGCAGTCGGGCAGCTGGTAGCACATCAGCTCCCCGCCGGCGTTGGGGCAGTGGCAGACCTTGCAGGGGGGCATGTGGAAGGTGTGCCCCGCCACGTACTTCTGCCCCTCGTGCAGGCAGCCGATGCGGCCGCACTGCGGGCACCCGTCCGCCGGCACCACGGCGTCGATGCAGTTCGGGGGCAGCTCCGGGCACAGCATGAACTGGCAGCTGATCTTGCCCCCTCCCTTGGGGCACGAGCACTCGGTGCTGCCGAAGTCCACGAAGTAGGACTGTCCCTCGGGCACCTTGCCGTTGACGAAGCCCACGTTGACGCAGTCGTAGTACTGGTATCCCTCGCAGGTGCAGCCGTGCTGCAGGCACGTGGCGCAGCACTCGCCGGGCTCCAGCACGTCCTCGATGCAGTTCTCCAGGGCCTGGCACTCGGCGCCCGTGCAGTCCCTCTGTGCCTGGCCGCTGCCCGTGCACAGCAGCAGCAGGAGCAGGGTGTCCCAGGGGCCGTGCCGCCAGCTCCAGGCCCTGGCCATCGTCTGTCTCCCCAAAGGAAGGCGGCTCCGCTCCAACCCCGCGCGCTCAGCCCTGGCTGCTCTCCTGGAAGGCTGGGGGCTCGGCTTCCAATCTGCAGCGGTTTCCTGAGTTACCTTTTCTCATAGATCCTAGAGTTATGAAAGAAAACTCTGTTAAAGACTACACTCGGCACATATCCTGTTAAACATTAGAGGTCTTTAGAAGTTGGGACGAAATCCAACATCTGGAAACCTAAGGACAAAAATTAATCACGATGTCTTCCACGCATTAGAGGCACTAAGTTTGGGGCTGGATGCTTCCCCTACCCCTGTTTTGAAAAAGAAAGAAACAAAAAATGTTTGCGACTGTTCTGTTTTGAATCTGTTGACAAAACATACATATTTCAATAAAAAGAAGGCCCTTCTTTATACTTCAATGCCTTTTTGTTAATCTTTCCAGCTAAAAAGATTTTTTGGCAGAGAATAAGTAAATACACAGTTCTTCCTCTGCAGATATGAGCTTAAGATAATTATTCTTTATGTTTTAATTACAAAAACTCAAATCTCAAGGAATTTTTATAGACAAAACTTAGCCCTGGGACGTGAGAATTTGTCTGTACACACGTTAACTCAAAATCTGGATTTTTTTCCTGCCTCCTTCCCCCACTGTGCAATCTCTTGCACTTCAGTCTTCAGCACTAACAGTTATTTCTTTGCTCCAGCAGGGCTAAAATAGAACTTCTTTGTGTGTTGCGGTTACTCTGTGGTTACACATCGCATTAACTATCCTGTTATACATATTAAGGGCCGGATCCTCTGCTCAGAGAGCTTGGCACAGCTCCACAGCAGGACTGTGGTGCACACAGGGATCGACTCCAACTTCACTGGAGGACAGTTACAACAACTGAGGATGTGCCACCACTGGCAACCACTTCTTTTAGTTCTGACAACAGCAGCAGTACTTTTGAGTGAATTACTATACTCTGAACACACAATGTACATCTGTACATACATGAACTGGCATAATAACACTTTGTTAGAGTGCCTTGAAAAAGAGAAAATGGTTTGCTTTTTAAGTACTAAGCCCTTTTAGCATTGAAAAGTTCAAGGGTTAATCAGCTGTTGTCCTTTATATCAAAATTATGCTCACAAAGCTACACAATTAACATGGAAAACCACTTACAGCAGAAAAACAGCTTGCCCATAGAATTTTATAGAACCAGCCATCTGATTATTTTCCCGGGACTCCTCCCATCATCAAAGAAACAACAACCCTAAAACATTTATCTAGGGGGTAAAACACAGCCACATCACCCAGAACAATGAACCACACACGCAACAGGAGTTGTGCCAGAAAATCCATTCAGAAAGATTACTTCTCCCATTCAATGGGTGCTTCCAACAAGTCTGCTCCTTCCCTCTGGCAAGAGGCCAGGCTGTGGGAAAAGCGTGCCTGTTCTGATAAGATACGGACAAACTGTGCTAAGAATTTCCACAGTTCTGCCCTGGAATCCCAATTACTTCAGTACCCTATGCAGAGACAGAATTCTTACAAATGTAACTTTCCTACTCCTAATTTGAGTATATTAGCTGAGTGTGCTAAAGGATAGTGACTGAAGGAAAAATAAAATTGTCAGAAAATACAGTAATGGCTTGGAAGAATCTCACTTTTTCAGACTCTCACTGCTCACAAAACCAGGCTATTTCTCATAAAGGAGAATTTTCAATATGTGGTGCTGAAATTAATTCTTCAGAATGCAGCCTGGGAATTAATAATTTACCCTGCTTTCAGCAGCTTTTCCAGGTAATCCAAATCTGTAATTGTTACACTGCTTTAGCTGGGAAATAATGAATGGGAGGACAGCTACAGATAACTCCTGTAAGGGGCTCACAGCAGGTTTTGTCACATCCCCTCCCACAGAACCTCCTGGCTTTGGTGCCTCCATGCCTGCCTGTCCCCTGGGCAAACCTCATGGGGAGGCAGCTGAGCTCAGCTCTGCCCTGGCCATATTCCCTTCTCCACATCAGCCTTCCCAGAGAGCCTGGTGTGGGCCATCTGGGTGTCAGAGGCACAGGTCTGGCAGCCTCTGTGGCCCCAGCAGGGCCAGGCATCACCTGTGGGACAGGTAAAGGATGGGCTGAACTCCCCTCAGCCCAGCCAGCCTGTGCTGGGGCACAGCTCCAGGTAAAGGGTTCCCCAAAACTGCTCAGGCACACATGGGCTCCCAAAAGAAACCCCAGTGCTGAAGCAAGAGGCAGAAAGCAGTCATCACTCACAGGATGTTCAAGGACAGCTGAGGGTTTATCACAGGACAGTCCTGCTTTGGGGAAAGGAGCTGCTGCCCTGTGCTGTTACCTCCTGCCCCCCTCACCCACACCCAAGGGTTGGTTTGCTTGTCTGGCTCCCTCCTCTGTTCCCACCCTTGCTCCCCATAGAGAGCCCAGAGAACTCCTGACAATCCCTGTCCCTGCTCCCTGCCCTGCTCAGTCCCCCCTGCCTTGCTCTTCCCACATCCCACAGCACTTGGGTTTTCAACCTTAACTGATAAAGCTGAAATCCTTACAAACCCCTCCTCCATGCATGACACCACAACCTTCCCTTTCCTCAGGCTCCTTGTTTCTGCTGCTGACTCCAACAAAAAGTACCTTTTATTCCTTTAAACCACTGCACTTCCCCGTGCTTTCTCCATCTGTTTCCCACACCCATCACTCCCCCAACCCATAAACTCACATATCAAAGCAGCAGCCTCTACTTTGGGCACAGAGAAAACCCTCTTTGAGGGAAGCACAGGCAGACTGCTGAGGCCCTCTGAGCCCCCTCCCTGCACACAGAGAGCTGTGCTGCTGCCAGCCCTGCAGCTGATGTGCTCCACTTCTGCATCCCTGCCCAACCCCAGCACATTACTGGGGAACGGCATCAAAAGCTGGAGCTGTAAATAAAGGTGTCTGAACCAAGAGGGGAAAAAACCCCACCCTCTCTCTGTAGGATAGGGGAGTTTAATGGCAGCAGATGTTATTGCAGTAATTTGTTTCCATTAACTGTTTCAATGCTTTCCTTGTTGTCCTTTTACACAAAGGGGAACCACACAAGGGCTTCGTTAAAATGACAATTGGTTCTTTGTACTGTCACCAATGTCCTTGGCCCATTCTTACCAACATCACTGACTTCTGCTGTTCCATTGAGTGACAAATTAAGCCCTGCACACCTAAAACGTCTTTCAAAGGCTCTGATGAAAGCTTTACAGAGCTCTACAGCAAGGGAACCATGTGCCACCCTGCCAGCCCTCACTGCTTCACATTCCACGAGAATTCCTTTCATGTCCATGGTGAATTTCCTAACCTGTTCTGCTTTATTTCAAGGGCTGGTCCTGTTGGCTTTACTGGGTTTTACTGGGCCATTATGAAAGAAGTTGTTGCCATTCCTGTGCTTGTACCTCCTGAGCAAGCAGGAGTGCCCATGCAGAGAGGGGGAATGCTCTGAAGTGAGAGTGAGTCCCCTCAAATTCTACCCAGGCAAACGTGAGGGAAACCAGCAGCACACAGGGGATGGTCACACTGCACTTCCTTGTGCCTCAATTCCTTCTTTAAAAAGTATTCCTAGGAAAGGCAGAGTAAAGACACCTCATGGAAAAACAGCTTTAAAAAGAGTCCAAATAAGCATGAACTGCAGGCACACATTTTCCTGCAAAAGGAAAGCAGATGAGCCCAGTATCTGTGTGATGGGACATCCAAGGCTAACAGCAGCAGCCATCAAAATTATAACTAGTCCTGGCTGAAAAACATCATATTCCTGTCTCCTGGCAGGGGAATAAAACAAGATTTCAAGATGCTTATTTCAATTCGGTTTGGGGCCAGAAAGTTATAAATTTTGACATTTTTGCAAAACAATATACTCCAAGTGATTTACTTCAATCAAAGCCATAACATAAAACCAAAAGGAAGAATGTTGACTTGATTAAAATTGTTCAGTCGTATTACTCGAAAATGTTGATGAAACCAGTGTGTTCCCACAGAAGATCTAGACATTTTAAATGTGCAACTTCTTTAAATTAAGAGGAGCATTTTATTGGGAGATTCTTTTTCCAGATGGTTTCATTTCAGTGCTGAACCAGAAAGCTTATTCTGGGTAAGCAGAGGTGACATGAGGCACTCTCCTTCAAAGATTTCACACAAGGACAATCTCTCTGTCTGAAGGGTGCCCCAGACATGCAGAAGGCGGGGATGTGTGGAAGAGAGAGCACAGGAGCAACAGCATTTTGTCCAGTATTCAGTGAACAAAAGGAGGCAGCCATTTATAAACAAAAAGCAGTAAAGAGAATAAATCCACTGCACTGTAGGAGAACCCACTGACTTCCATCTTTAAGATGTACCTGTGATTTCACCAGTTGCAGCTCCCTGTGAAGAGGTTTAGACAGAACAATTCTTCTCTCTGTCCCACCTCTCGGTCCCTCGCTGAACTGCCATTTTCAAGGATGGCAGTAACAGAAATGCTGGTTTGATGTGTTTCCTACTTCTGGAAGTGAGCAGGGCCAGATGCCAGGCTGATGTAAGAGCAGAAGGTAGCAGCCCCTCCTGTGCTGGGTACTGGGAGCACAAGCCCTGCTGGGTGTAACTGGGGGTAGCCCCTGAGCCTGCCATGAATCCACACCTAAGGTTGAGACACACAAAATAAAAACCCTGTGGGAAAGCCAGTGCAGGGCTGGCACTCACCACCTGTGCACAAAGCTAGTTCATCAGCCCACAGAGCTGCCACGAAAAATCCTCCTGGTTTCCCAGGGCCAGCCAGCTGAAACTGGCTCTGCAGGCTCAAGCTGTACATGAGCAGGGACCAAACACAGCCCTGCTCTGTGCTGGTACATCTTCTGCTGATGCTGAATCTCTTTTCATGGAAAGCTCTGCAGAAAGCAGGGCAGCAGGCAGGAGCACACGTGCACACCCATCCCGAGGAGCAAGGGGAATGGATTTCCCCAGCCTGAGCATTTTCACACCTCTCCCCAGCCAGAGTTCCGAGCTGCAGCAGCTGCCAGCAGCTCCTCACTGCCTGCGGTCAGGGTTTACACTGAGGGAGGAAGAAGGGAGGGGACGGAAGGAAATAACAATTTAAAAACAATCCCTTTTAAACACAAGAGAAAATGGAAACTTGTGAGAGCATTTGAATCTTGCATGGAAACCAGAAAAAACCCTAAACCCAGTAACTCCTGACTGGGCTGTGCCAGCCCATGGATTAGATCTTCCTTTCACACCCTCTCCATCCGGAAACTTGTGATCTCACCATGTGCTGGAAGGGATTGCTGCTCTTCTCACAGAGGGAACTGCAGGGATATTCACCGGGAGGATGAATGAAAAGGGAGAAGTGTTTCCATCACTGCTCTTACACAACATTCCAACATTCAGACCCAGGGCCCATCATCTCTGCCTGCAAATTAAAGGAATCTGAGCTGAACTTCTGTGTTGGGCAGAAGGACCAGAGGGGTAGGATAAGCCTCAGGGTAAATCCCAATCCAAGGAGCTGCGTTTTGTTATTGAAAGTAAAGCACTCTGGAGTTGTCAACACTCTGGTTCTTGGCTAAACAAACTGGTGTTCAGAAGTCAAGGCTTTTGCAGGCAGTTTTCCTCAGCTTTGCTTTCAATAAGGAATTAGTTATCATTAACCCCCTTTTCATGGTAAAGCTTTTAAAAATGGACATTTGGGAGTCTGGAGGATTTTTACTTAATTCAACAGTGAACCCAAGAGGAGGCAAACAAGAAGAATGCAGGATGGGATCAAAACTCACACAGCCTCTCAAAAGAACTCTGGTAAGAACTCCCTACCAAGCAGAAGCACCCTCGGGCAGAGATGCTCCAGAAGCTTCCCAGGCCATTCCCCACAGTCAAACCCAAACAGGAACCTGGCACTGCAGTAATGGAAAAGCATCACCTGAGGTATTTCAGCTGGAGTAGCCAAGCATTAACAGAAGTGACAGGCATCTCTGGGACTAATTCTTCCAGAATGTGCAGCATTTGAAGGCTTTTTGAAGTCCTGGAGAGTGAAGGCAGCCAAATTTTTCCAAGGAAATGACAGAGCCAGGGAGGGGAGAATCACGTCTTGGGGCTATTGTGTCAGTGCTCCCCTTCAGCCCAGCCCAGCTGAAAACAACAGGGCAGGTACTTGGATTCCAGAGGAGTGAAGTTCTGTGTCATTGGGAGTCGCCGGTGCAGCAGATCCAAAGTGACTCAGTGGGAGCAGGGCAGCTGCTGGGGAGCCAGAGGGGATGGGCTGACATGGGACACGGGGAGCTCAGCACAGGGGCCTGAGCAGCAGGGACAGGCCCAGGGCTCTGCCACAGGGACACTGAAAAACCAACCAGGGGGACCCTGAAAAACTGACCAGGGGGTCCCTGACAAACTGACCACCAGGTTCCTCTCTGGACAATGCACAGTCCTGGCAGCTGGGCCAGGGTCCCAGCTCTGCTGCAGAAGGGGCCAAACTCTTACACTGGAGTGAAAATAAACGTGTTTGCTATTGATACATATTTTTTCTCTTCTTTTTACATCACCAAGTTTCAGGTGACTATATATACTCCTCAAAAACACAATTAAATAATCCAGCTATTTCCACACCAGCCAAAGAAATCTGGGAAAAGATTAAAGCAAACTCAGCAACAGCCACTCAAAAATGTTTCCCAAGGCACAGCCAACAAAAACTTGTCAAAGCTCATAAGTTATGAACTAATTTGCACAGGGAGAGCTCTTTTGGCAGCAGGCAGGTCCCTGAGCTCCACAGCACCTCGAGCAGCCGCACACATGTGGAGACAGCCTTGGAATGAGGCAGCACAGCTCCCAGCAGCCAGCACCACCTCTGGGCTCAGGTGAGCACTGTCAATACTCGAGGCTGCTCTGGCAAGTGAAAGAAAGAATTTATTCTCGTTTATTTAAAGAGCTGCACTCCTCTCATCCTTCTCAGGAAGGAATAAATGCCTAGCTTCCAAGATGTTCCCTATTATTTAGGTATTTACCATTTCCCACCAAAAATAACTCAAGCACAACCCCTGCACAATCTCATAACCATGCCCCTCAAATATATCCTTTCAAGATCCTGGACTAGATTTCTCTCTCTCTCTCTCTGTTTCCTTTCTCTAATCTCCCTCCAGGATGCTGCAGGCCCCTGCCCCTTCCCACAGTTTTACAGAGCTCCCATTTGCAGGGCTGCAGTGCCTCTCACGAAGGAAAGAGCCTGCTGCAGCCTCAGGGACGGTGCCATGCAAAACCTGAGATGTCATTCCCACCCCTTCTGTGACCCCCTCTCCCCATTTCTCCTTTCCTCCATGAAAGAACTCTGGTTCTACTTAGACCTCTCTGTAAGCAGCAGATTAAAGTTTTAGGTTTGTTTCTTTTTTTGTAATCCAGTTTTCTATTACATACTTCGAACCCCACTGCACTAAGCAGTGACAGGAATACAGATCTTTTGTTGGGAAATGAGTTGGTTGGAACATGTGGGCACTCCCTATTTCAGACAGCTCCTTCCAAACAGTTCAAACTGAAAATTCCCCCACCCCCATCTAAAATCCAAATTAGGCCAAAGAAAGCCTACCATTTAACTGACAGCTTAGCAAGTGGCCTTTCTTGCCCTGTGGGCTGCTATGAGGCAATTTGGAAATAATTACCAGTGGTTTTCATGGAGGGAAGGCTGAAGGGAAGTGCCAGGCAGTTCTGCACAGCGTACCTGTGAGGCCACAGCCAGAGAGCAGGGCTGCCTCCATCACCTGAACTTCAGCCTCAGAGCTGAGCAATTGGGTTGGAGACTCTCCAGAGGAGCTCACAGGGGTTTGCTCCAGTCTGCCAATTAATTCCAAATCAGTGTCCAAATAAAATGTCAATATAGCAAATAATTTTTTCCATAATTGTGTCCTGACTTTGTCACTGTCAGGATCAATGATGAAAGTCTAGCTGTTGGGCATGGAAAAACACCCAGCTAGTGGATCTGGTTGAGCATCTGCCCATGTGTTCTTTGGTGTGAAGAAAAAGAACTCAGACCTGTTTCAGCATTTGTGCACATGCCTTCCCATGGACTGCAGACAAGAGCATATCTGGAGTACAGACTGGACGTACCACGAGGCATATTGCCAATTATAAATTAATAAAATCCAGAAAAAGCAGAAGTGATCATTCCCTGGGAACAGTTTCCTCTCATATGGTGACAAAAGAAAGCCCGTATCAGGGTTATTATATATAGCAATTAAATCCTTCAGCTAAAGCAAAAAATTATTATTTTAATGGAGGAAAAACTAGAACACTTGGTTAAAATGTTCTCATAGAAATGTTAATTACCACAGGCATTAAACAAATGGAAATCAAAGCCTACCATTTGTTGAGCCCTTTGAAATGTTTTAATGCAAAAAAAAGTGCTGGAAAGAAACTTTCAATTTTTCCTCATGAATGAAAGTAAATCCCTGTAAATGAAGCTGCATCTATCATGCTGCTAATCAGTCAGCAGCCACAGATGTAATCCATCAATCCAAAGTGTTCCTGCACAAACCTTCCATAAAAGATAACGGAATTAATTTGGTTGGGTGGGCACCAAACTGAAAAGGAAAGAAGCCTGCTCTGCTATTCCATCTTGGAGCCCATCGTGCAGAGACAACGATTCCAGGTGGAGAGGACAGCAGTCACACGTGCACTACCTCCACCTTCCAGCTCAGGCTTATCCTTCACTTTTGCCTGCAGCAGAGGTGCAATCCTGTATCTTGACTCCCTTCCTTTGATAGGGAACAGATCCCAGTTGTTCAGGGGAAAACCTTAATTTGCAGAATAGTTTCCTGGAGATAGGAGCACGGGTTTTTCCTGTTTCTGCACACAACCCCAAGCTGGCGTACTCATTTGCTGAGTGTCCAAATGCACTGAGACAGCTTCTGCCCTCACATGCACGAGTGCACTTCTTGTGTCCAGAACAATTTGTGGTTCTGTACCATATTCAATCTACAAACCAGAATGAGATTGGAAAAGCAACTCTTACCTGCTTATTCTGTAAATTACACATTTTCTAATACCACGAGAAGTTGGTATGATCTGCTGTGTGCAACACAGACTCCTGAATATTTTAAGTTACTGATCATCATGCAATACAAGTAAACCCATGATCACTTACAACTACAGGTAGAACATTCAAAATAGAAAACCCAGCAAAGCAGATGATACTCCTGATGAAAAAAGGCTGATTGAATAATTGTATATGTTACCTTATAGACACGCACACAACTTAAACAAGAAACCTTTTTTTCCTTTAACAACGTCTTGGTTTTGTTGAACACAGTGACCAAACAGTAAATTCAATCTGATTTTCATCACAGCAAACAACACTCCACCCAAAGTGCTATTGACTAGTATGAACAATCTGGTCTTGGCACATTAAAATATATATTTATATTTTGGTCAGTGATCTTCTGGAAGGCAAGGAAACTATTTTATTTTCCAGCTGAAGAAATCCTATAACTGTAAAGATAATTAATACAAGGGGAAGTAAATAATTAGTACAAGGGGAAGTAAATCATTAGTACAAGGGGAAGTAAATAATGAGTACAACAGGAGAAGAATGAGGTTGTAGTCTCTCTGCATTAGTTATGCACAGTCCAGCACATGACTGAGAAGGAAAATTAAGATGGGAAAGTTACTAACATGAGAGATGAAATAAAGTCTCCCAAGAGTACAGAATATCTGGTATTTAAAACAATAAAAGGAGGATAAAAACCGCAGCAAGGGAAGCAGGGGAGGTGCACTGGGAGGTATTTCAGCTCTCCAGACTGTCAGTGCTCCCCAGGCTGGGCTGAGGCACCTGCAGAGAGCCTTCCTGTGGCACGACCCTGCCTCACCCCGCCGTGACTGAAAGGCTCTGGCAGCCCAGTCAGACGTGCACACCCTCTGACTGAGCTGGGGGCTGGCACGGGACAGCTTTGCCCTGGATTTCTGGAATTACTGCACACCGGCTCTGTAGGCTCTGTGCTGAAAGCAAGCGGCCCACACCACCATCCTGGGGATCCCAAGGGACAGGAACAAGGACAGGACAAAGAGGTCCACGGGGTTACATTCTCAGAAGATCGCTGGTGAAGCTTAACATCAGTTTTCTAAAGTTATCTCAGTGATGAGGTTCTCTACAATCAGTGGAGGCGTGGGTAAGAATTCAGAGGGAAATTAATATTCCCAGTAAACTCCTTGGGATTGGTGTATTGTCCCTCTGTTATGAGATTTACCACAGAATTCCAGGCTGGTTTGGGCTGGAAAGGACCTTAAAGATAATCCATTTCCACCTTCCACTACCCCAGGTTGCTCCAAGCCCTGTCCAGCCTGGCCTTGGACACTTCCAGGGATGGAAATTCCACACTGCGTATCACAGAGAGACTTTACGTGATTAATTACCTTATTTTGGGGTAGATAAAGCTGCGGATCCTGTGATTTTCCACTTTGCAGAGGAGAACTCTATTGGCAATATGAACAAAATTTACAGAATTTTAAGGGGAATTTGAAGGGGATTCCTTCACCAAATGTGGACTACAGCAGTGCAAAGACCAGGGAGGAGAAAGCAATCATTCCCTTGGAGGCCAGCTGGGAGAATCCCAGCAGAGCCCTGAAAAGAATGGTGGATTCCAGCATTCCAGATGGATTCCACTCCAGAGGAATGGAGAAGGAAAGTGGTACAACATCTCACAGTTCAAGGTGTGCATCCCTGAAGTGTTACTCTCAGTAACATGGGGGAGGCCACATTGTACATGGCATGGTAAAGACTGTCAGGATCTGGCTTTTCATGGTTTCCAAGCTCTCCTCAGAGAGCCAAAGTCTATAAATCAAACTAGATTTAAAAATAATGTGCTCTTGTTATACACAGGCTCAGGTCAGGACATGCTGTCACCCTGACCACTGCTTCCAGGCCTGATAAACGAGATTTCCTGTTTGGGATGTTTCACCAAGATAAGTGCTCATCTTTAAAACAGTATTAAGCACTACCTTTCCACATTACCTTCCCATCTATGGAATTGGAATTACCTTCCAATCTGTACTACCACCTCAGCCCACAGGCACTGTTTTTCCTTCAGTAGGAGATTTTGGGTTGTTTGATTTTATCTTGTTTACTTTACACAAATGCTATTCCTTTCTTACAGATGGATATGATCTGTTGAAGACCTGGAACATTTTATCCCATAGCAGAACTCATTCAAAAGTACCATCTGTTCTTCCTGCAGGGGCACAGCAATACCAGACACTGTTTAACATTCCATAAATTAGGACCATATAATGGATAGCTCATTGTTAAAGTGAAGAAAGGCATAGTTTGGAACCCTATGACAGACATTTTGCTGGGGTTTGGCCTTAAAAAGAGTATGCAATGTATTATTTTTGGTTTGATTTTAAAACTTCATATTGGACATTAAGCAGCAAAGGTGGATCACAATGTGACTTTCATGTCTGGCTTAATCCCCATTTCCAGCAGGATCCTGTGTAATGACTTCAGGGAGAGAGAGACCCAGGCCACTGGGTTATAACAAATTCAGTGCAACACCAAATTCTGTGCTCCTTTCCCCTGGTGTGTGTCTGTTGTATCTGCAGGATACACTCCCTAAGAGAACAGAATCCAATCTTCAAGTTTAAGAGCCATTAAAATATGACTTATTTTATAGATATTATACTTACTGCACTCACACACAGCTCCACACTCTGCCTGTCACTTTCTGGTAAGAAACCCCAGCCAGAAATGAAGTGCCATTTGCCGTTCCTTTCTACACCCCAATGCCAAGACATTTAATCAATAAAAAGGCTGGGCATAAAGTCCTGTTATGAGTATGTATCATCTGAGTCAACACTAAAACAACTTTCATATGCCATTCATACAAAAAAAACCCCGACAGAATAAAGGGCAGGGGGTAAGAATTACAGAAAAAAAAACAAAAAAAAAAACAAAACAAAAACAAAAACAAAAAACAAAACAAAACAAAACAAAAAAAAAAAAAAAAAAAAAAAGAAAAAAAACCCCCCCAAAAAAAAAAAAAAAACCAAAACAACACACACAAAAGAAATCAGTAGTGTGTAACTGGGAAAAAAAATGGCTCTGTAGAGTGCTGCCCCCAGAGTGGGACAGAGTGCCCAGTTCCTGGGGTTTCCTGGGGCCAGGCAGCCCCTGTCCCCTGTCCCCCACAGCTCCAAATCCATGCAACTCTCCCTCCTTGGAGCAGGAACCCAGCCCCGAGTGTCCCAGTGACACAAACCAGCACACGACACTTGCATGCTCCCAGGGACAGCAATGAGCATCTCAAAACCCAATTGTTTCAGCACAGAAAGTCACCACTGAAGACCCTGTAACTGTATATAATCATTACCATCTCTCTGGGAAGCTCTCACGCTGCTATAATAAAATCTGTAGAAGCAAAGCACTTTTAGCCCAGCCATTCCTCATCCCAGAGACAATGCCTATATTTTCCATCACATCAGATCCTGGAAGCTGGGGGAAGGGCAGTAGTGTGAGGAGAGGGGGAAATGCAACTTGAGAAGTGGTAAGCGTGTCAAAATCTAAATTACTTGGAGATATTTTGCAGCACAATCTTTCTTTATGCCCGTGCAGCTCTGTTCATATGGCTCACATTCAGCCTGTCACAGTGAATCATTGCTACTCCTTGACTTACATTAACAAAAACAAACCTAACTTTTTGCTCCAGCCTGTGAGGTAAAACTTTGAATTCCCAGTCAAAAGGCCAGAAGTGGCATTAAAAATAATTGGGTTTTTTTAAGAAGCTCACTTCGAAGAGAAAACAAATTTAAAAAAAAGCCCGTGAAGATCTAACTAATAGCACAAACACATGTGTTGCTTATGGAGCATTTTGCAAAAAAGCAAAAAGCTTTGTCCACGAGCAGCAAAGACCCAGTTTTAGCAGCCTTAACTAACAAAGCAAACCCGCCCCTCTCTACTTAAGTCTTTAAATTGCATCAAACTGGAGATATTTAACAACAGCTTTAGAGCCTAAAGAACAGTTTAAAAGTAAATCTGGAAAACAAAGTACAAAAATCAAAGTGAAACCCAGCCAGATGCAAGCTCTGCAAGGAGGAGAACACAAGGCACAAAGCTAAGCCGGCACTCAAACAAAGTTATTTTACACTTCTCCCAGCAAATCTGCAACAAATGTCCAGTTAGGAAAGGTTTCTGCTGACCTGTGTATGAGCAGCAATGCAGATGTGGCAAGTTCTCCTGTCACCTTTTGTTCCCAGCCATGTCAGCTGTGCTCTGCTCCAAGTGCTGCTCACACTCCCAAATCCCCTTTTCCAGCTCTATCTTAGGAACTGCCCAGATTTTGTAGTGTAATCTGAGCAGGGAAGTACCATGTGCCTATGATATGGTTAATTCACTTTTTACCCCCTGCAATGCTTAAGGAAGCTGCTTCACATTTCAAAGCTGAGCCTAGGGCTGCCTGACCCAGGTACAGCCAGGGCAGCGCCTGGGGCTGCCTCCTCCACCCCACTGGGGCCCTGAAATGGCTGAAATTTCCCCCTGCCAGACCCCAGGGGGATTCAGGGGCTGCTGAGGCCCTTGTCTGCCTTCCCCTGGGTGCCTGGTGCAGCAGGGACTGCAGTCCATCACAGAGGGGGCCAGCCCTCCTTGCTGAGAGCCACCACCATCCCCATGGCCAAAGCCAAGGCTCTCCAATGAGGGAGCTCTGCTGAGGCTCCTCAGGACCCAGCAAAGCCCTGGGCATCTGGTCTGGGATCTCTGGCAATGAAGATATCACACAGGCTGGGCTGGAAGAGTCCCATCTGTTCCTCTCCAGTGCTGCCATCAGCTAAGCAGTTACCAGTGTCCCAAACCCAAGCCTCTAAACTTTGTCAATTAACTCTTCTGTTAATATTAGTCTGTTGTTATTGATCTGCTTCTGGTTCGAATTTGCAAATATCATGATGCTTGACCAGAACACTACACAGAGAAGAAGGAAATGCCTCTTCCCAAATTCTGCACAGGGCAGAATTACACCCACTGTGAAGATGCCAAGCTCTACACCACAGGAGGTGCAGAGAAGAGGGAGAATAATCCTCAAATCCTGTCACTCCTGCTGGTCCAGTCCCAGCCCCACATTCAAGTTAACCCCAGTGGTACCAAACAGCACCAGCCTGGCACAGGCATTTCCTGAGCCTTTGCTCTGAAAAGGGTGAGGAGCAGACTGACAAGGGCTGTGATATTCCCCAGCTTTTGTGCAAGCAAATTCCATGGAATCCCAGAGTCAAACACTGCTAACCCAAGCTAGGGAGGCCAAGGGAGCCCCACCTGGCAAGGGGAAGGGAGGTCTCTGCTACTCTCTGCCAGCCCTGGGCAGATGGGGGAGCTGATAGACCTGCTCTGCAACAGCCTAGAGAGGGCCCCTAAAGGAGATTAAAGGGAAGAAACAGTCAGGGATCTTGGAAGAGGAAAGATGTAAGACAAAAATATGGCAGAAAACAGAAAACCTTTGGGGGAACTTTAACTCTTGGCCAGGAGGCAGCAAAGCAATTTCATGTAAGGAACCTGCTTTTTAAATCCTTGCCCTGGTATTTAACATCTACAAATACCTTGTGTGGGATTTCTAACAACTGCATTCTGCATCTTTGAGCTTTCCTGTCTTCAAACTCTTGGCCTTTATTCTAAAGCAAAGGTGAGACCTCTAGCTTCCCTGTTGCATAATTTACTAAACCCAGTTAAATTTGAAATTAGCATGTTGGTAAGGTAAAACTTGGAATAATGTAATGGACTACTTCAAAGAAAAAGATATATTCTTCAGTTTGAATTCAGCATTTCAGCTCAGAAATTTGATCTCAATTGGTTATAATGACAATTGCTTACAAAAAAAAAAAGGCACCAAAAAGGAAGTGAAGTGACCCCAAAGGTTAGGAATGGAGGCCAACAGTTGTCTGTGCTGCTGGCCATGTTTTTATCACAGAATCATGGAATGGTTTCTGTTGGAAGAGACCTTAAAGCTCATCTCATTCCAAGCCCTGCCGTGGGCAGGGACACCTTCCACTGTCCCAGGCTGCTTCAAGTCCTGTCCAGCCTGGCCTTGGGCACTTCCAGGGATCCAGGGGCAGCCACAGCTGCTCTGGGCACCTGTGCCAGGGAATCCACAGCCTGCCCCTGGCCAGCCCCAGGCACCACCTCCACTGCACCCCAGCAGCTCCCCACAGCCCTCACATCACCACCCTGGCATCCAGGTGCCCCATCCCTGAGTGGTGCTGATGCTCCCTGATTTCTGTGCCCCCCAAACCCCCCAGGTGAGGCCAGGCAGGGCTGCACAGCCAGGGCAGGGCACAGCTCTCTGCAGAAAGCCAGCTCTTCACTGCCTGGTTTTATTAGCCTGCAGAACAGCCTATAATTCGCTGAAATGATGATTAATCAAATCTTATTTTTCTCTAAGGCAGCTAATGAACAGCCAATTAAGTGTCTCAGTAATTCTCAAATAACAAAGAAATACCCATGGAGTGACAACTACCAGCTATTTAACAGCATGGCAGTGAAAGGCAGCCTGGCTGGAAGGGCAGGAGGTGTGTGACCACCATATCAGCCCAAAGACACCTTTCTTTTTCCCATTTCAGACCACCACCACCACCACCCCATGCTCACTGCTTGCTCCCAGGCCTTTGTGTGGAGGCAGGGAGTGGTGTGGGGGGACAGGGAGCCCTCGTGGTGCCCAGGGGATTGAGGACCCCACAGCACCCCCACATCCAGCTGGAGGAGCTGGGCACCCAGGTTTCTCATGGTTCAGTTCACATCCTTTCCAGGCTCCAAACAAATCCATGAACGCTTTGTTTTGGTCATGTAAATCAGGGTAAGATTAAGATACATAAACATAACTTAGCGCAGTAACCCGAAAAGCAAGGAGTGACATTTTTAAAAGAATCCATAATCTTATGTTTTTTGAAGTATTTCTTCAGTGGGAATTGTGTTGGAGCAAAGAATGCAAAACCTAGAAGCTTCCAAGAGGGGGTCATGTGAAATTACTCTATTTCAAGATTTTTCCAAATCACTAACATTTTGACTCTGAATGTATTTGTAAGAATCTGCCAAAAAAACATCAAACGAGTCAACTTTTTTTTTCAGTTTGCAACTGTCTCCTTTTTTTCCAGGTCTTAAAAAAATATTTTTGTAGAGGACTTATGTCATTTCTGTAGAAACTTCTGCAATCCACAATGACATTGCATTTTTTTTTTTCCAAGTAAAAAGCAAACCTCCCAATAAAGAACAAAGAACATCCTTTGTTTCAGACGAAGAATTTCAGGAGAAACCACAAAATGTTCAAGCAAAACATTAAACATTTGATTTTCCACCCATTTTGCCAACAGTCTAAGTTTTCCCATACTTCTAATATCAGTGTCAATAAGGAGGGGAGGGGAGGCAGGTCAGATGGATGACAGTCACTCTGCAACCTAAAACCTGTTAATTACATAAAGATGAAAACAAGATGTTTTGCAGAAAGTATTTTTCTTCTTTAACTTAGCTTTTCTTTTTAATGAAGAAACAAGACCTGCTTGATTTGCCCATCAGGAAAAAACAGCACTGAGGGAAAACTGGAAATTGTTACTGGTGTTATTAGAGAAATCCTGGGCTCTGCTCCTGGGAACACCCAGCTCTGCAGCCACCTCAGTCACCAACACGAGAGTCCTCTCCTTTGTTCAGGCCCAAACATTACTGATGGCAGATGTCATTTAGGCTCTTTAAACGAGTTTTAGAAAAGCAGGCTTAAAATACCAAATGGAAACATTTCATTTTGAACCCAGCAGAGTTTATTTGAAGCACATACATGCTTGCCTGACACACTTCACTGCCTGTTTGTACAGGATGGTTTGGGTTGGAAGGCACCTAAAGATCATCTAGATCCAACACAATTACAGAGTTCCAGTTCCCATTTAGTGGGGTTTTTCCCCAAGACATCCCCCAGCTGTGGCAGCAACATAGAACTTCATGCAGCTGCATGTTGGAGTGCCACAGTGCACAAACAAACAGCCCCTGCTATTTACACCTCAGAGACCAGCCCCAAACCACAGAAACAACCAGGAATTAAATACATGACCTGCCTGCTCTAGGCACACGTTTCATCTTCAGGGCAAACATCATAACCTGCTGATTTGTTTTGTACATCGTTACAGAAAGAGAGGCTTTAGTAAATGTAAGTAAACCCCAGTGAGTTTCCTTCACTTCAGTCTATTTAAATGCAGTGATAGAAGTGATGCACTCAAGTTAACCTGTTTGCCCAGACTGGAGAGACATTATTAAATGTTCTTGTTCTTTTACACATCCTAAATATTCAGACACTTGCAGCACCCCAGGGCATAGTGTGCTGTGTCAACACCTCGAGAAGAATGCAAACATCTTAATAAAAGTGAGGAGAGATTGCTTATCGTGTACTCTTGCTGTTAACATCTGCATTTCACAAAAGCTCACGAATTATTACACACACTTTCCACAGGACATATCCTCCTGGATATGCAGGCAGCCATGCCAGGAACCAAACAGCATGTCAGAAAGCAGACTGCATTTTTGGTTTTGCACTGAAGGCGAATGAATGTTTCTGCAGCTCCCCTGAGCAGGGCCCTTTTCTCTACTTTAACCAGCTCAGAACTGAGGGGTAAATCCCCCAGAGCAATCTGCTCTGTCTCACATTATATCCTTTCCAAATGGCCATCCCAGTTTGATACATTAACCATACCCCAGATCCCACCAACAGGATCATCAGAATGCTGTTTGTTGGATGTTGGATTGATTGGATGAGAGCTCCAGGCACCAGGCAGATGAGATTAGAACAGAACATGACATGCTACCAGGTGTGAGTGTCCTGGTTATGAAAACTCTATCAATAAAAAGTTAACCTCCACAGAGCTGGCAGAGCCACTGGGCAGGCTGTGCAGCTCAGCTGCTTCAGGTGGTTGGAGGAGCAGCCTCTCACTCCTCGCTGGTTCACTTCAGCAAAGAAAGAGACAAACCTACAGCAAGCAGGATTATCTTCAGCAGTCTAATTAGTGGCTGGAGATAATCCAGTTGGTTTTGTCTAAAGCAAATGAGGAAGTGCTGGTGGGAAGAGTGCAGAGGCAGTGGCCAGCAGGGCACAGAGCAGGGCAGGGCTGGCTGTGGTCAGTGGGGTCAGGGATCTGCACAAGCTGCCCACCCTTGACCCCGGGCTCAGGGGGTTTCAGGAGGTGCACACCAGCCCCATAACTCTGCCCAGCAGAGCTGCTACCATCTTCTCTGCCAACTCCATTTAGAGCCAGTAATGCACTCAGCAAAGCAAAACTAGATTAAAAAATAAAACAAAATTGGGCTTTGCTATCAAAACTAAAATCTGGCAGCCTGTTCCCATGCAAAATCTTTCACATGTGATGCATTCGTGGAGGACAGCTGGAATAAATCCACAACATTTAATGACATACTAAAAGGAAACCTTGAACAAACAACTTTAAATCATTTGAAATACTACTGTGAATAGATGAAACTCCACAGCACTCGCATGCTATGATAATTAATCTTTTTTAACCAATGGAGTTTAATTTAAAAAAAAAAAAATCATTTGCAGAATGGGGGTTTTTCCCCATTCCAGACATGTATTTAAAGTAACACTCTCCTGTGAAAAGGCTTCACTTCAGAGTTTTAAATGCATTCTCTCATTCTGATCTGATTCATGACACCAACAAAAGAGTTTTCCCAGCTTTCACCCTAATTTTTTTTATAAGTAACGTTACCTACAAAGCCCAGAGCACGACACAGAAAAAAAACAGTCCTAGAAGTTTTTTCCTTAAAACACTTCAAATGTGATTGCCACAGAAACTCAGACAACAAATTGCCTTGTAACTTAGATGGGAATTGAGATCCCATAGGCATCCCCTAAACCTCTGTCCACGCACATCCAGCGTCACCCTGGAAGGCTCACAGATGCTCAGGCAGAAGAACAGGTCTGTCATTCCATGGGTAAAGCAGCTGCTCAATGGGAGCCACACAGGATTCCAGCTGGCCCCACCCTGAGCCCCACCAGGGACCTGTGGGTTTTCCCAGCTATGAGCTGGGGACAGGTACCAACCTGAGCTGATTTAGGGCAGCACAAACAGAGTGTAAGGGGCACATCTTCAGCTGCTGCTGGCCCAAGGGCCCAGCTGTCACTGAGGGAAGCCTGGGGACACACAGACGGTGTCTCCTGGCCGTGGCTGCAGCAAGAGCTGGCTGAGGACCAGCACTGGCTGGTAGTCCCCCACCACATGTCTGGCAGGAGGGACAGAGGAAACATTCACTGTGCTAGTGCAGACTCAGCTAATTCAAGTCAAAAACAAAGGTGGTTTGAGTGAACCTGGCTGGATTTGCAGTGAGGTGGATTAAGAACACCCATAAGACCCCTTCTGCCAGCTCTGGTGGGGATATAATCCTTGCTGGTTGTATTTTCTATTTCCAAAATGTCATGTATGCCTGCCTCAGGAATTGCTTTTTCTCTCTCTCCGTCACCAGTCTAGACAAAACTGCATTAAGATCCTTTCTTGACTTACGTGTACAGGTGTAAGGGGTTAGCAGTCACTAAAAGGTTTTCTGGACACAGGAAAAAATGAGCTCCTTGTCTCCAAGGTATTCTCAGTGAATAGAGTCACGAGCAAAAACCAGAACTAAACTAAAAGAAGTTTCCATCCAAGGATCACACACACACACACAAAAAAAAAAAAAAAAAAAAAAAAAAAAAAAAAAAAAAAAAAAAATCCTGCCAGAAACAGGCAGAAAGCCTGAAAGCCTGCAAGGTGTGGAGGGGCACTTCCTCATCCTTGGTGCCACAGAGAGGAGGGGGTGAGGCTCTCGTTGGTGGCAGTTCCTGAGGGGGTGGCTGAGCCCAGCCCATGGCAGCTGTCTGTCTGTCTGTGCAGCTGTGCCACGCCAGGGACACCAGGCTGGGCACTCCCTGCCTGCCTTCATTCAGAAAAACGAGCCTGAGCAAAGCCACAAAGGCTCCAGCACACCCAGCAGTCAGCAGCAGTGACACCTCTGCCCCTGCCAGCCACATCTGCACACTGAAGTCGGTGATCAGAGCCAGGGCTCATGCCTCTCCCTGCCCCTGGAGCCAGCCCACAGAGCTCCTCAGCAAACAGGACAGGCAGGGATGTTTGTCTGCCTTCACACAAACCAAGGGATGGAATTAATGCACCTTCATCTTCATGAGTAATAGGTCAGGTTGGTAACAGGCAAGAATGAAAACGTAGCTCAAAGGGTCTGGTCTTGCTCTGGTCGTGCTCAGCAGGAGGAGGAGTGGACAGGACACAAGTGAGCTGCATTTCTTCATACCCATGTTTGTTTCCACTTCTTAATTTCCAACAGAAAGACCATAATAACATAAGCAGGAGAAAATAAACCACTTTTGGGAAATGCCTTTCCAAGCCTCTTTTAACTCCTGAGCTGGATGAACATGAAACTGGAAGGGACTTCTTGCCATATTAAATACAGACCCCTGTTATTAAAGGCAACATGTCACTTCCAGCAGAAAGAAAGGTTAATGGTATGCCAATGAGCTGGAAGGAAATCCAAATTTCTAATGCAAGAGAATGGGGGGAAAAGCTAAACAAAAGTGAATGCATGAGCCCATATCACGAGATCAGAGCCTTATTCTAAACATATGGGCTGGTGGCACATCGAAGAGGAGATAAGAGGCACAATAACTGAGAGTCAGGGTTCTTTCTGTCACTAGGGATCTGCATACAGCTAAGAAAAACAGCCCAGCACACTCAGCCCTGGGACAGAGGAGGAAGGGGAGCTCCCAGGGCACCTAAGATCACAGTGGCCCCAAGGTCAAAGGCTCATGGAAGAGGCAGGCAGGCCCCAGCCAGCAGCACTCTGGTTTCTCCTGCTGAACAGCCAGGACGCAGCTGCAGGAAAGTGTGTGCCCACTGCAAGACCTTCAGCAACCACCAAAACCTCTGCAGAACATAAGAGACACTTCTGGTTCTGGCAGCTAAATCCCACCTCGTGCCCACAAACGATGGGAAGAAACTCCCAGGCATGGAAATGTTTCCAAAGAACAGTTTGAAAGAGAAGACCAACCCTGTAAAGATTTCTCATCTCCCTGGATGAAGGAAAGAAGGCAGCTGAGAGAGAGGTGGTTGGCAGGAGGCTTGGTTTGGTTTACATGGGATGCAAAAGCTGGGGGCACAGGGTTGGTGTGGAGGAAGAGCCAAGGTCCCTTCCATCCCCAACAGTCTCCATGCAGCCTGTGAGACCTGAGTCACCAGACATGAGACCTGAGTCACCAGACATGACAGCAGGGAGAGCTACAGGAGCCCTCAGAGCTTCCAGTGCACACAAAAAAGGCACAAAATCAGAGTGAAAGCAGCCTGGAGAAGGGCTGTATCCACTCTGCTCCTGCAAACCCAGAGGAAGGGATGTCCTTCAGCAGTGCTGAAGGGGTTCTGGCAGCATGGAAGCCCCAGCAGTGTCCTCTCCTGGAACTGAGGAACTGTCCAGCAAAAGAGTGCCCAGGTAGTGCAACACCAGGACTCCCTCCCAGCCAGAGACAGATGGTCAGGTGCAGGAGATGCCACTTCCTCACTGCTCTGTTCCCTTCTACCACCTGAGCCCCAAAAACCAACCTGGGGTGCCTGGTGGGCTGCATCTCAAACAAGCAGGAGTAAAGCTACACCCAGGAGCACTCTGGTGAGGCCCCCTGTGAGCTCACAAGCCTCTTCCAGCAGGGTCCAGCTTTTGCTCAGCCACACTCATCCCCCAGCCCCCAGAGATGAGCATTGTTGCTGCCCTCCATGAGCTCATGCCTGAGAGCTTTGTTTGGAATGTCATCTTTAATGCCACCAAGCACTGTGGGGGACTCTGCCCATCATCACCTCTCAAAGGCCACCTACACTCAGTGCACAAAGCTGCAGAACACCATTTCTTCCTGCTCTGAGTAGATCAGGGAAATTCAGGAGTGTGTAATGGCATGTGATCACCTAATGCAGCTGGGAAGGGATTAAACTGGATTGATGGGCACATGGATGGAAAGAAAAGAGAGATCTCTTCAGTCACAAAAACTGATTTAAACTAAAGAAAAACTATTTTTCCTAGTATTTATATACACTGCAAGGCTAGTGATTCTTTTTGATTTATTCCAGCATCACTTGCAGAGTAGCCTGATGCAGGGTGCTCAGCCTGGGGGCCCTGAGGAACTCCCAGGGCTGAGAGCTCCATGGCTTTGCCATGGGTTTCTTGTCTTTAGTGAAGAAGTTAAAGCTCCAAGCTCTACACTAAACTCAATAAACCCTTCTGGGAGCGTTGCCTTCGTGACAGAATACATTGATGCAATTAAAATAACATGGCTCTTGAAGAGCAAGGCAGCTCTGGGAGAGCTCTGCCAACAAAGCAATGCCAATTAAGAGTGTGATTTTTGGATTATATTTTTAGGCCAACATCAGCCCTATTAATGCTGGTATAAATGTCTTCAAAGTGATTTTGAAGGTCCAGCTGACGCCATTTGGGAAAGAACCAGTTAAAAGACTGGGGTTTGGCCTCTGTAGGCTCCATTCTGTCATTAGGGGAAAATCTTCCATAATAAAACTAATTTCATCCATTCCACTAATAAGGGAGGGTTTGCGTCCAAAATCTCCTCAGATAATTTTACCCCCATTAACAGTACACCACGAGCTGTAGTTTTTGTTGTTAAATGAACGTGATGGGATGTGCCCATAGCTTCTGTTTGCATCTGAAAGGACCGGGATGCCTAAAGCAAAGATGGGGCATGAGGAGGAGCAGGAAAGGAATCCTCAGGTGCCGCTGGTCTATTAGAAAACCACACAAACCCCAAACACCGCCCCTCTACTCATCGCCTGTGGGTGCAAAGAAACCAAACTCGACGCTAATATAACTTGGCAATCGCGGCAACCTTCCTTTCCAAAGAAAACCAAGGGTTGAGCAAGAAAATTCGATACCAGTGGGGCACACAGCAGCTCCAAGGCCGGTCCTGCAGGTGTTAGAGCCCGTGTGCCCAAACCCTCCGGCTCTGACCTCATCCCGGGCCGGCTCAGCTCGGCTCAGGCAGGCTCTGGCTCCGGGCTCGGGCAGGACAGAAGGTGCGGGCAGGCACGGGTCACAGAGCGGCTGCCTCTGGCTCAGCACTCAGGGATCCTGCGGCCGGCAGCGCGATTCTCCCCCGATCCCCCGAGCCTGGTGCCCAAAGCTCCCCGGCACATCCCTCCCCTGTGACCCGAACCCCCGGCACAGCCCCCGGGCCGTCTGAACGCCGCTCACTCCAGAAATCCAAGCATACCGGCACACGCAGGCAGAGAGCGCCTTTCTTAGCTCTGCCATGTACTTTCTCCTCTTCCTTTGCAACTTCCCATTGGTTTTCGCTCGGCACAAACCCGCAGGAGCCGGCGGGCGCCTTTCAGGAACGACCTCTCCCGCTCTCCCCAGCACCAAATGACATTTGCTGTGCTAACATCCCCCGCCCCGCGGGCTGCTCTCCCTCCTCCACCCTGCGGGTTGTTTTCAATAAAGCAACAGCTCCGAAAACATCCACGGCAAATTCTTTCTTTTCCTATGACAATTTGCCACTTTCAAACCGACAGAAAGGAGAGGAGAGAAGAANGCGAGGAAATCCCCGAGTATTTGTGCCGGAAAGGCTTTGGCTGAGAGGGGCTGCAGCGGGCTCCGCGGGGCTGCCCCGCACTTACCGGGTGCGCTCGGCGGGGAAGGGAAGGGACGGGACCCCGGCAGGGACCCCGGGCCGGAGGGAGGGGCCGGAAAGCGGCGCCGGGACCCGGCCGGGCTCACACCGGGAGGGACGGGAGCTCCGGGCAGCGCGGCCGGACACGCCGCCACAGTGGGATGGATGGGGATGGGATTGATTGGGATCCGGACGGGAGCAGCCCCCGACGGGCTCCTGGGGACCGCGGCTACAAAGGACAAAGAAAAAGCCGGGGGGGAGAGGTGAGCGCCGCGCCTGCCCCGGCGCCCGGCGGCCTCACCTGGCTCTGCCCAGATTAACCCCGCTCTGTCGACCAAAGGTGGCTTCGGGGTTGTACTAGAAGGGTTTTCAATTTCTTTTCGTCCCACCGCTGCTTACTGAGAGGTAAGCAGCCCCAAACTCACCTGGCCGTGAGCCCTCAGAGAAGCGTTTGGTGATCGGACCCCACTCTGTTCATCGACAGCGTCCCCTCGTCGTGGGACAATAGCGACTGTTTATGGAAACCCATCCCGGGATAAACCAGAGACAAGTCCCTGCAACAAACACTATGTCATCGGGAAAGCATCCCTCCTCAGAGGGTCTCGGGAATAACGCCGTGCTGCTCCCTGCCCGGCAGTGGGATGTGCCTGTGAGCTCAGGGGGCTCAGCCACAGGGAACAGCTTGTTCTGCATCCAGAGCTCGGACTCCTCTCCTTGGGCACCCGGCTCGGCTTCCCCCTGCATTTCTGTCCCTTCAGGACCAGCTGTCTGCAGCCCTGGCGCTCTGTCCCTGGGGCAGGCAGCACTCAGACACACTGCTGGGATGATTTTACACTTCAGTTTTCCTCTACCTCCTCAGGCATTAGGCTGTGGGAAGGAGAGACCCTGTTTGGTGCCCACCAGGGCTGCTGGCAGGACAGCTCTGCCCAAGGCTGCAGGGAAGAACAGCAGGAGCATGGCAGTGTCCCACCAAGGCCACCCACAGCCCAGCAGCTCTGCAGCACCAGCCTGGGCCCTGTGGACAGCTGCAAACAGCTGCTGGAGGCACCAGAGTATCCATGGCATGGCTGCCAGCTTTGCACCTCCCAACAGCCAGGGATGCAGCAGAACCCACTGCTACAGTCAGAAGTGGGAGCTCCTGACAGTGCTTGGTCACCTTCCTCCTCCTCCTCTTTCTCATGGCAAAGTCACCCTGGCCCAAACTGTGACATTAAAAATGCAATGTTTTGAGGAAACTTTGGAGCTGGGCCTGGCTCTAGACTCCCATTCACAAGGCTGAAGTCTGCACAGACAAAATGTGCATGCAATTAGGGAAAAGTAGCAGGGTAAGAGTTTCCACTTCTGAAATATGGTATCCTGTCTCCAACACAGGCAGTGCTTTGGGAAAGTGCGGCTGTGCTATTGTGTGATGCTGCAGTGTATGTGGGAAGGGGCCTTTCTGCTGGACACCCTGAGGGATGGACCGACTTCACAAAATCATTGTGTAACTTCAGCCAGAGAGAAAAATGGTATTTACTTTGAAAGCAAACAATCAGCCCTCCCAAAATGTTCCTATACAGTCTTGAATTTCCTCTGGAGGAAAAATGAAAGCAGAGAAAGAGCAGAGGACTCTGATTTTGCTGTCCCTCTGTGGAGATGCAGTGTGAGGGTCACAGTCCCCTTACATGGTGTGGTGACAGCCCACGAGTGCCCCTTGCTGGCCCCCCCGTGGCAGGAGCAGAGGGGAGAAGCAGAGTGGGGAATGCTTTATATGGGCTTTGCTCCAGCACTGTGACTGAGCTCAGGGCACACCCACATCACCCAGCTCAGCACCCTGAGCTGTGTGTTTGAGGGACACCAGGGGAGACCAGAGCAGTCAGGAGTGCGATAAAACTAAATCTGGAATTACAGGAGAATCCCAAAATCACTCTGGCAGCTTTTCCTGTTAAAGCCATGATGCCCTAAGCAAGGTAAAGTCTGTAGGCAGGTTTAAATTCTCTCACCAGACCAGTTGATGCACATGGGAGATACTTCAGCAGCTTTCAGGCACCCAGATCCTTCCTCAGATCGAAGAGGGGATGCAAGCTGCACCTCACCAGAGCTCCACACACCTGGATAAACTCAGGAAGTCCTAAACCTAACCCAGAAATTGGAGCCCTTTGCTGGTGGCCTGTCCACAGGCAGTGCTTTCACTCCATTTATCCAAGTTAAAAAGTTAACTCTGAGCCATATTTTTAACAACATAAAATCATTAACAACATAAAATATTTTGCTTTGACTTCAAGTGACACCAAAGAACTAATACATCCAGGATTTAATGAAGTGAGGCTAAATGGAAATATCCATCATTTCTGAATGAAAGAAAACTGACACCATTGTCTGGGGACTGAAAGGATAAGGCAGGTCGTGTGAGTCCACACAAAGACATAGCAGCCATCCTCATGGGTGGGATAAGCACATACCCACTCAGGGACTGGCTTTGGAAAGCAAAACTAACTCTTGGGAAGTCTGACTTCAGGAGAGAAGTTGGGATTTGAATCCTGACTTTTTTTTTTTTTAATTTTTTTTTACTTTTTATTTCCAACTCTCCTGAAGCTGTGAGTTCCGCACTAAAAGGGAAGAGGGTAGCACTGCCTCCTTCCAAGGGACAGGCAGGGAACCAGAGCACAGAGAAACCTCTGGACTTGGGGTAGTTAACCCTTGGCCCACCTAGAAACAACTCGTTTTCCAAAGAAAAGCCCCACAGAAGAGGAACCAAAACAGAAGAAAGAAGATGTGCCCTTTAAAAATTCCAGAGCTTGGGGGGGGGGGAAAGAAAATAAGTCTCTAGTGATTCCTTAGCAACAATTTCCTAATTGCAGTCCAGTGGAACAGGACCACTAGTGTCCTCTGCCCCTGTAAATTGTAGGAACTGTTTTGCCACATCTCGTCTGTGCCCCTGCCTCACACGGCTCTGGCATTCCCACTTTAGAGTGGTGCCACTCTGGTTGAACAGCCATGGAGCAGAGCAGGCTCAGACTGAAATATTTGTTTGCGTGTCCTCATCCAACCACAGTTTTTCAGCATTTGGGAAGATGTCACAAAGCAACAGAAAACAATGTCCCCTTGGCCAAAGTCAGAGCACTTCACAGCATGCCTTTCATTGCAGTATATGGTTGAGAAACATAAGAAACACACAGCTCACACAGGAAGAGCTTTCAGAAGATTTCAGAGTGTCACTATTCTAGCACATTTCATACAAGAGAAACGGACTAGCTCAGTCCAAACAAATCAGTTACAGTCTCTGCATACTCCAAGCCCCTGCAGAAAAGCTCATCTCATTCTGGGGATTTCTGATCCCCAGGACTTGTAAAGGTATGCTAGGACCAGTTTTTCTGCAGGTGTGTGGTCACATTCACTCTCTGCTACACCCAGTCAGTGCCCTGAGAGGGAATCAGGTCATACATGTGAAACAGTAAAACCTAATTCTTCAAGCCAGGAGCAAGTGTTCCTGACAGTGACTTGCCATTAATTTAATGTACTGGCAAGGCAAGGGCACTTATAGTCAGCATTTGATAAAGTATTCTTTCAGATTCTGAAATTTTACTGCCAGTGTCTGAGAAATGTACCCAAATGTAATCCCAGCACCCTTTAACAAGGCTGTGGCTTTGTCTCATCCCCTCCAATCCCGTGCACTGCTCTGTCCTCACACATACAAGTCTGTCCCAACCAGCAGCTGCATTTTTGAGAGGAGCCTGCTGTGAGCCCAGCCAGGTGACACCCAGGACAAAGGAGGGGCTGGCACTGCTGAGGAGAGGTTTCCAGCTCAGCCCACACAGGCAGAGACCTGCTGCCAGTGAGTGTGGGTCATTGGCAAGCTGGGAGGTACAGCAAGGTCCCATTTGCAAAGGAGTACAGAAACCCTTAAAATTACTTGTCACAGCTCATCGTTTTCCTCTGGTGAATGGCTGAAATAAAAATGTTTGCACTGAGGCCAAGAATGCAGGGTCTGAGGCCAAGCAACATCCTGCAATGGTAATAAATACCTACTACACAAATAAACTACCAGAATGGTTGTTTCCTCAGATATCACCAAGTTCCCCTGTGCACAAGCTGCTTTTTGATGCTGCCTACTAGTCCAGCCTCAGGTTTGGAGCACCTCTGCCACAGAAAACCAGTCCTCTGTTAAAATAAACCAATTGGGAGAGAAACTAAAGTGCTATTACTGAATATGCAGTTATTGTCACTGCTATTGCCTCACTTGTTTGGAAATGCAAATGATCCAAAGCAAAAAGTTTTGACTGCTGTGGGAAAAGGGGTGACAGTCACCAAGTGCTGGCAGAGCAGCTCCCTCCTCCAGCCAGAAGAAAGGCCTCACATTAGAGACTTTGCAAATTGGATAAGGTGTGGAGCTAATAAAAACTTGAACCAGCCTGGAAACCCGATGATTAAATCTTGGAAAGCTGAAGGCCATGTGAACTGGTTAGTTCTGACTTCTGCCATGATGGATCTCTCACAACATGTGAAAGTTATCATCTCATGAGGCAAACATCCCTGTTGTTGGGCAGCACAGACATGCAGACAGCCAAGTTCTGAACAAAATCAGCTCACAAGCCCCACAGGGATGATTTGGACATCTCATCCTGCACAAATATACCCAGTTCACAATTCAAATCATCTCAATTCAAAGTTAGAAAGTACTCCTAATGTTACCTGCTCTGGAAAACCCAACTCTGATGTTTCATTTGCTGTTTTTCCACCACAGCTGAAACTGCAGTGTTGGTGCTGGATCCATGCAAGAGGCAGCCACATATAGCACATACTTCCTTGCTGAATTTATGGATGCTGCTGTGCAGAAATATAACAGGGCTGGAAAACTGTGCAGGCCTGGTTAGTTCATGCCCAAAGGCCAGCCCACTATTGCCTTGGATGTGGCTCCTGTTACTACTGAAGGGAATAGCTGAGCCTATAAATCAGACAGCAGCACCACCCCTTTCACAGCTGACTCCAGTCTCCCTCCTGAAATTTGGCTGGCTGTTTACTTTGAGATTCAGAACACACATGTAAACCGTTTAGGGATATTCCTGTATCCCTGTTTCTTGTTAAAAGTGCCAGAGAGAATGAAAAATGTGGCCCATTAGTATTATAACCATCAGAGAGAAAAAAAAATAAATAGGAAAAAAACCCCTGCAGTGAGGGTTTGACCTGTAATAGCCCAGCCTGTCTCCCCAGCACATTCCAGTTTCTGGGGCAGTTTCTGGGCTGCTCTGGAGGGTTTTCAGGCAGCAGTGGGCAGATCCCAGGTCCCACTCCAGTGTAAGATGTGAACACCTCTGGGAAAAATAAAGGATCAGGGAGGAAACTATGTTTGTTTGTTTGTTGTTGTCCTTAAGGTGAGATCTGAACACTGGGATGGCCAAAGCACTGGGGTAGCTGCTCATCAGGACAGGCTCCTCTGGTCATGCTGCTTTCTTGCTTTCCTCTTTGGAAACACCTTCAGAGCAGCATGGCAATTTCCATTTTGTGTGGTTTCCACACACAAAAAGGATCCCTTTTCCCTGGTCCCAAAGCTGAGGGAGCAGGGAAAGGTTAAAATGCCACAGGGCTGTGAGGAAAGAAGTGTCAGGAACAGCCCACTGACACCCAGGAGAGAGGAGAGGAGGAAGGTGTTTTATGGTTTTGTTTCTGACCAGCTCTAGCAATAAATTAAACTGATTTCCCCCCCAAACTGCAATGCTAATGCTTCTGTGGCAAATCAGCACCACTCTCAGAGAAACTGGAAAAGATCATGGATATTTCCCCCTTCAGTGTTATCTACACAGAGTAGCACAAAACATACTTAGGAATTACTGCCAGGAGCAGAAAGCCTGGTGGTGTTTGTGATGAGAGTGGCCACAGCTCCTCACAGTCCCAGGCAAAGGCATGCCAGGGCCAGCAGCCTACATCCCACCCCAGGGAATGCCCTCAAGGCGTGGGGAAATCCCTCCTGAAGGGAGCTCTGATGTTTAACCAGAGCTTGGGAGCAGCTCGGGGATCCTTCACATTCCCACCCCTGCACCCAGGAACTGTTTTGCAGTAAAAACTGGTCCAACAGATCTCCAGCTGATCTCCACGTGAGGCTCAGAAGGGCTACACTGAATCTTGCTGTTAGTTAAGAATTATTTTTTATTTTAATGAGACTTATCTGTGGGCAAAAAAGCTCTTTGCAGAAGGAGTGTGTGGGTTTGAGGAGTGGGATAGAGCTGTGAATAGACTCAAGTCCTTCAGCAATACCCAACAGTCTGCTTGAGATGGAAATTCATCCTTTTAGCTGTAGGGAGATCTTTAGGATATGCTGAGACCTGAGCTGATACTGGCTTGTTATTTATTCTGTGTAGACCTTTATGTTCAAATAATAAACCAACACTTTGTGTTATGCAAGGCAATGAAGAGAGACTGAAAATATCCTTTATCACCTACATTCTTGTAATGTGGCACCAACATGGCATTTAATAAAAAGCATCTTGATATAGTAATAGTTTAAAGTTTATTTCCAAACAGAGCTCTTGTTTGCCTAGAGTAATGTAAATTTGCAGTTCTCCTTTACACTTCACAGATGATGAGAGAAAAAGATTTCAGGATCTCCCCAAAGGAGAGATTTAATTGTAAAACAAAGCACTAAGTATGACATTTAGCTGAGGCTGTAAAGGCTACAGTAATTAAAAAGGACTAAAACATATGGTGCACTTCATGAGGCTGGTTAATATGAGCTCCCAAACTGAACCTTTTTGAAAAGAAACAGATAGAAATTCTCCTCTTCTCCTGAACCATAAAAAAAGCCTTTGCTGTAGTCCTGGTGAAGCAGGAATGACACTCCCATCTTAATTCACTTCATCTGGAGGAGAGGGATTTCCTTTCACCTGCCAGGTGAGATAGGAACAGCTGCTGTGATGTGTGAATGCATTTAGGGTAGGATAGGAGGGCAGGAAATAGTCATTAGTGGTTTGTAATTGCCTGGCAGCCCGTGCCAGCACGGGACTGTGCTACACTAGGCTGCAGAAGGCTCTGATAAGCAACACTTAAGTCACAATTGGAGCACCCTACCTCATCCCACGGGCTGGGTCATATTTCAGTGATTAGAGGAGCGCTGGGGAGCAAAGGAGCCCTTTGCAACAGGCACCAAGCTGGAGATGTTGCAATGTGGTCAAATCCCAGAGCAGCAGAGATAGAAACAAAACAAACACAAACCACAACAACAACTTGTGTAATCAGATCGTTCTGAGGAGCTGGGAGCCAAGTCCCTAGCTGGGGCTAACCAGCAGAGCTCTTTCTACACTCAATTTCTCCATTTTGGGTTCAGTTATCATCATTTCATAGCTTTAAAGCTCTACCTTCCCAGTCCAATGTGCAGAAAGTCTATAAACTCTGGGCTACCTGCCTGAAATGATGTTTTGAGAAAACCTCTGCTCGCTTGAAACCCTTAAAGCCTTTTCCAAACATTTCCATCTCTTGCTGCTGTGGGTGCTGGGTGTGGGGTCTGTTTCTGGCAGTGTGTCCATTGCTACTGCCCAGCTCAGGGGGCACTGGAGGACTGAGCTGGGCACCAGGTATGGACACTCAGGTAGCAGGTATTCAGCAGCTATTGAACTCACTCTGATTAGCTTTCACAGCTTTTTGCCTTTCAGGAAGATAGTCCAAAAAGAAGCCAAGGGAAAGGGTGTCTCTTTTTCTTCTGTTCCCTGAAAAGGTGGTCAGAAAAATACAAATATTATCAAAAGACAAAAATACATATATATGAGAAGAAAAGCAGATAAGAAAACACATCTGACTGCCCTTGAGCCAAACATTATTTAGCACCCTCAGGTGTGCCCCCATAACCCAGGCATGTGATATATTGTAGAATCACAGAATGCCTGGGCTTGGAAGAGACCTTAAAGCCTCTTGGCCCCAAATTCACAACTGACATCTTAATCACAAGCAGGAGCACCCATCAGCCTGTGCCTGGGGTAATGAGAGCCTCTCACAGGCACAGTGACTGCTCCAGCCCTCACAAGCTCAGCTGGGAGCTCCATTCACTCAAAGGGACACGTTCAAAAGCAAGGAGAGGCATTTGGGCACATTTTCTCAGGTGGGAAGCCTGAAGCTTGTAGCTCTCTGCCAATACAATGTATAAGACATAATTTGCCTGATTAAATTATGTCACTGGTGGAGAAAGGTGGGCTGATCTTGCAGCCCTGAAAAGCAATAAATGTCACTTCCAGCAGCAATAGAGAGCAAGTACATTGCAACGAGTAGCCCAAAGCTTTCACAAAGGAGTGAAAATTCTCCAAGTTACACCTTTGCTGAAAAATAATAACAAGCTCATTAATGCTGGTGGTTTGTTTCTCTTTTCTTTTTTCTCTTCTGTACAAGTAACATGGAAAAAAGAAGAAAGAGGATAATTTCTCTGGTACTGAAGTGCTTTCTGACTGCAACTATTTCTGGATTCCCCAAACCCAAAATTTGCAGTTTGATCCCAGGAGAAAAATGTGTGGTTTGCATTTTTAGGAAAAAAACCCCTCTGATTAATTTGTGCAGATTTGCATATAAATGACTTTCAGGCTCAGCATCCTTCATGATGGCTAAGTCTGGTTTGTGACTCCCAATTGTCTGTGGTCTCCAGGAACCACAGCAGCCCCCAGGTATTCTCTCAGGCTGGGTTTGCTTCGTTTGATCTGAGCTTAAAGGCAAAATATGTTCTTTTCTACCTATGCTCTCTCATTTAGGTGTGATTTACATACAGGAGAAGAGCATGAGAAATATCAATATTTGCATTTTAAACATGATTTCAGGATGTCTGTCGTGGTTCATTCATCTGCTTTTTGGCTCTTGCATGCATTTAGTTCACTTTTCTTTGACTGCACAAGCATATGGGTCTCATTAGCTTAATGACACGCTCATTTCTCCTTCATCCTTGCTGGCACTTCTCATCTGCAGCACGGGGTTGTTGGGTGAGCTGTGCTGATACTCAGAATTCTCCATTTCATAGCTAACCTGATGGGCAGGTCAGTGATCCCAAGGAGATTTTAGGTGATGACCATATTCATTTTGCCCTTTTCAGGTCAGATGTTTGGAGAGGGAAGAGGAGGACAGCTGAAGTGTTTCCTGAAGGTGCCTCAGGGCTCATGGCCCCCAGGTTTTCATGCTCTGGGTGGGTTGTTTCGGGTCCAATGCAGCTGACAGAAACAAACCTCCCTCCTGCTGGATGAGGTCACATCCTGCTCAGCAAAAACCCAGAGGGGAGGGAGGAGCAGCCCCCACAGGTGCTGGGGTGCCCAGCTTAACACAGGCACCAGGTGTGCTGCTCACTGTCCCTCCAGGGGACACTGGGGTGTCACAGATGCTTCCCTGGAGCCCAGGGCAACCCCCAGGACAGTTACTGTGTAGGTCCCATGGCCACCTCCAGCTTGGATTTAAGGCCCATGACAGTTTTCCTTTGATGTCTCTGCAGGTTCCCGAATCCCCTCGGTGAGTTCCACAGGAGTTCCTCTGAGAGTGACAGAATAGCAGATATTTTACCTCTTCCCTGAAGGAAAAGAGCCATAGATACATAAAATCATTAAATGGCTAAGCCAACTCCTGGGACACATTAAAAATCTGTGCGCTTAGATTTGTTCAACAGCCTCGGAGCCCGCAGAGAGAAGGTGGCAAAGGAAGAAGTGCTGCTTGGAAAAGCTACTGAGGAAATTAAGCAGCTGTCTGTGCTAAGGAAGTTCTGCCACAGTCATTTAACACACCAGGCTGAGCCCACAAGCCCAGGAAATATGTGAATAATTCAGCACTGACCAAGTCAGAGAGTCATAAAGTGTCCTGAGCTGGAAGGGCCAAACAAAGAACATCAAGTCCAACTCCTGGCCCTGCACAGGAGCCTCAAGAGTCCCACCACGAGCCTGAGAGCGTTGTCCAAACTCTCCTTGAACTCTGGCAGGCTTGGTAGCCTGGGTGTTGTGTGCAGTTCACAGCCCCAGACCTGTGCAACATTTGCAGAACACTCCAAGCATGTCTCATTTTTCACCCTAATCCAACTGATAAAAACAATAAAGCAGCTTTGACCCTCCATATAAATAGTTTACTTTACTGCTTCCATGGCTATTTGTATTTCTCCTCTCACCTGTCCTGCAGCCTGGGTGATGACAGATCTGGAGGCAGGACCCTTCCAGCACCACCCTGCACCACCTGGCCCTCTGCTGCTGACACCTGGCTGTGGCTGCTGTCACAGACTTCTTCTTCTTCTTCCTCACAGCAAATCCCTGTGGTGGCAACAACATGGAAGCATTAACACCCACCTGTCATGCCAGAGATGAGAAAATTGTTGAAAACTGCAGCAACTGAATTTCTTGGCTCATCAAGTGGTGCTGAACAGCCTTCCCCCCACCTTCAGATTTCACACCGGAGTCTCTCACTTTATCTTTCTCTAGTTCCATTGCTGCTGACAGGCTTTAACTGTGCAGCAGGTTGTAGTGATGGAGAGTTGGTTCAAAAGCTCCACAAACCTCCTGCCACTGGGGCTTTCTAGCTTTCCACCTGCCCTCATTGTGCCTCTCAAATTCCATCTGGTAAGCTGCCAAAATTATCCTCTGATTTAAAGTCTGCTTTGTGCATGATACACAAGAGCATCATTTCTGTAAAAAACAACCTTGCAACATAAAGAGAAATAACACATGAGAAGGACTAAATAGAAAAGTAGTTGTGTTTCAGGAAACTGGTGCCTTGACAAAGAGCCATCAGCTCCCAAAAGCGGAGATAACTTTCCTTTCAGATTTCTGCATATAGCCAGCAGGGATATCTATAATAAGTAATTCCACTAAAATATATTAAAAATAGGGGGAAAAAAAGCATCCTCCAAACTAAAGTCTTTTATTTGCAAGGGCAAATAAAGATGGTAAGTTTTTACAGCAAAATTCACCCTGCTGCAGGAGGAATGTCCCTGGGGCCCAGGGATTACATGGCTTATCCAACCTGTCCTACCCCTGTTCCCTCCCACACGAGAGGCTCCAGCAGCTCAGGGTGCTTGAGCTCACAGCAGGCTGCAGTCCTGGGGATGGGGAATGCCCAGAGAGCCATTTCCATGTAGCTCAGGGTGACAAAGCAGAGTTCTGAGCGTTTCCCCAGGGGGATGGCTGGGTTTGCACACTCGCTGGTTCCATCCTAGGCGGATCCCAAAGGCAGAAGCTCTCGACTTCTCCCAGGGGTCCTGTGGGAAGAGGCAGGTCCTGGCAGGCCACACGTGCTCCATCCTCCTGGGCACTGCAAGTCATCTTTAGCTGATTTCCCCTCATGGCATACATGGTCCTTGCCATTTTAGTTGTTTTCCATGCCCATCTAGGGCTGTAATTATATAGGTATCTACCTACAAAGCATCTAAAAACTGGCAAAAGCCATGAAATATGACACAATTCTGGCAGTGGGAACAGGCTGAGCTCAGAGCAGCCTCTCCCTGGGGTCCCTTCTTCTGTCATTTACCAGTTCCACACTCAATAGGTGACCCTAAAAGGCAGGGGAGAGCTTCACCCATGCAGAAAAATAACTTCATAAAGCAGTTGGGTGCTGATATGCTCCCAGCTTCTCTCAGTTCTGAAGGGTTGTGCACAGCTCTCAGTTCCACAGGAGCTGGGACATGAGCAGTAAAGCAGTGGGTAGCATCATTCTGGGCCAACACAGGGAAGAGAGGAAATGAAGGAAATGAGGCTCACTTGACATTCTGTCTGTGCTCCTGGTGTGGCAGTAACAAATGCAGTGAAAGGGCCAGGGCAGCTCTAAGCCCAGAAAAGAGGAGAATCTCACCAGGATGGCAGGAACTAAAAACCAGAGGTAGTGACTGTGCAGTGCCAATGGCATCAGTGCTATGGCTGCGTTCTCTGCAAACTCAGGCAAAGCCAGCAGTGGTTTTAGTTAGAGAAGGAATGCCAAAAAGAGCATTAAGTTGGTCTGCTGTGACAACAGAGGATCCTGCCTGGGAGTGAGGCAGTGTGAGCACCAGCAGTGAGATGCTGCAGTTGGGGGCTGGTGGAACATGCACATGTGCAGCCTGCAGTGTGAAATGGGACCCTGTGTGAGCACAGCCAGGCTCCCCCACACCAGCAGCTCCACCTGGGCCTCTCCCTCCCCTCCTGCCCTGGAACAGCCTGGCCATGGGCCTGTTTGACATCACGGTTTAACCTGAGCAAGCTGTTCTGTGTCTCTTTAACAGACTACAGCCCAATAGGAGGAAATGTTCCCTTAATATTTGGAGAATTAATGATGCATGAGTAATGCAGCAGCCTGATCCAAGAAATGTTCCAGTATACTCTCATATTGTCAAGTTTTTCCAAACACCAAATTTCACGAGTACCCACAGAATCCTGCAAGTGCCTGGTGCCCATCTGAAGAAGAAGTGGCTGTGACTGGAGCAGCTGAGGCTGTCCTGGTCCCTGCAGGCTCACCCAGAGTGTGACAGATCCTCACCAGGCATCTGTGCCACATACACCCACTCACAGGAGGCTGCACGGCTTCTGAAACTCGCTCACTCAAGTTATTTGTGTGAATTTGGAATTTGCAAAGATGCTTTTCCCAGAGAGCTGTCCACAGGCACATGGGCCCACACTGCAGCAGCATCTCCAGGCACTGCCTGTGCAATATTCCCTGCCTGGGAATTTCCATCCCTCCTTGCTTCTGCTCAGTCAAACCACAGGATTCCTTTTAACTCAAACCCTCCTCCTAATTGGAATTGCTGGGACTTGAAGAGGTTTTGGAACTCAGAAGACCGCAGGGGGTTACTTAAGGAGTTGCATGTTTTGTCTTGCTCCTGCTGGTTTTTGGTAAGGTGACACTCACCATTCTGCCTCACTGGCAGTGTCTGTCAGCTGGGTACCCTCACCAAGGTGTTCGTGGGGTTGTGTTAAGGTGCAGGCAGCTTCCAGACAGCTGGAGGATTCTTTCCAGAAGGATGGCAGCAGGTACCTGTATTTTAGGATCTGCCGTGCTTTCTTGCTGAATTAACCAGAAAAAAAGAGCCATTACTTGCCAGGATCCACCACACAGGCAGTCAATGACTGAACACTCCCCAGTTCATCTGCATTTCCCTTTCCCTTCACAACCATTAGTGTGGCAGCAGTAATTACTGCCATTCTGTGCTGAGGACACACACATGAATTTGTATTGGTATTTCCAAAACAATGGGTAATTTTGGGCCTTTTCAAAAGTATTTGCAATTTTCTAAGAAGTTTTTCATGCAATCCTTATCCTGGCACTGCCCAGCCACGGTGGTGGAAGACACAAAGCTGGGGCTGCACAGGGCCCATTGTGCACAGAGCCTTTGGTTCAGATCCCTGTCAGTGACTGCTTTTTCCTAATGCACTTCCAGTTGGACACTGGGAAGGGTTTCATAATGCCCTGGGAATCCATAGGAAATGATAATGTATGCTCAGTTCACAGGGGAATTTGTTCCTTTTTTTTTTTTTTTTTTTTTTTTTTTTTTTTTTTTTTTTTTTTTTTTTTTTTTTTTTTTTTTTTTTTTTTTTTTTTTTTTTTTTTTTTTTTTGTTTTTTTTTTTTGTTTTGTTTTTGTTTTTGTTTTCGTTTTGTTTTGTTTTGTTTTGTTTATTGCTAGGACTACAGATTCAAATCTGGGATCTGAAAGCCCAGCTGGATTCCTTCCTGGACATCCCCTAGCTGTAGAGATCTGTAGAAAAACCTCCCTTAAGCCTTTCTGCCTCGTGAAAATCATCCCAAGCTCTGTCTTCTGAAGCTCTTGGGGCTGAATTGTTGGGAGGGAGGAGAGGACAGGGCAACCACCATGGACTGGAGTTGTACCTTCACCAATGGGCACCTGCAGAAACTAGGCAGGGCTTTAAATAAGCCTAAATATTTTTAATACATGGGGTTTTATTTTCAGCAATGAAAACCAGAAGTTATTTCATGTGAAAATTCAGGTTATTATCAGAATTGCAGCATCACTGATAGATTATCCACAGTTGTTTAGACAGACTGGAAAAAAGGCAAAAGCTTTGACAGAGCAAACCCAAAGGTTTTGTTTGGTTCTCTCCTTTCCCTACTTTAGCCCCAGTCTCACTTTCCAGCCCTTGCATCACTCCCCAAGATTTTATCTCGGAGGCTGATCTGAATTTTTGGTTTTTCTCTAATTCCACCCAAATTCCTACAGTAAGGCTCTCAGACATTTATCACCCTGAGCCTCAGCCCTCTCTTCTCGACCCTTTCTAGGCTTTTAATGTATACAATCCTCATGCTGCTTACCAAAGGTAAATGCTGTGGCTCTTCTTCCACCCACCCTACTCCAACTGCCAGGCTGTCAGAGCAGTAAATACACAAATATTTTGCTTGGCAGTCCTGGCTGCAGTAAGAACATTGTTTTGTAAACTGAATTTAATGCCCAGAGAAATTAGTTCCTGTTTATAATGCAATACACAGTACACAGGAATGTATGCTCAGATTTCTGTACCTGTTATGGAAAGATAATTGCTATAAAAACCCATAAAAATATTAAACCAGTGTATGAGCTGGAGGCATTGCTCCTGGAAGATGAGGGACAGGCTGGAAGCTGCAGTTTGAATATATACATGTGAAAATCACACCTCATTTTATTCATAACTAAGGAGATGAGATTATCTGAATAGATCCTTGAAGTGCAAAACAAACTTTCCCCTTTTTTACTGGAAGACAGAGATGACAAGTCAGTAAACAGTTGGATTTTAAAGAGCTGTGCCAAAAAAATGCTGAAGCTGCTCTTGTACCCTTGACAGGCAGACACAACCACGTCGACATTTCCCATAAATCCTTACGTGGTGTGAAAAATAAATGTGGTTTATCCAGCTCCTGGAGAGCTACAGAGAAAATTGCTCCACCTCTATCCCATGCTGTTGTGCAATGGAAAGGCATTCCAACACCCTGTCACCTTGGGACTGGATTTCAAAAGTGCTGGGGCTTTCCTTCATGGTTCATGCTGCTCTTATGCAAGAAAGAACACCAGTGGGGGTTCACAAGAGGCAAGAGTGGCCTTCTTGCCTATCCTTCGGTGTAACCAAAGAGCCACAAGGCCAATTTAGAGTGGAAGGCAGTTTAGCAAACAGAGAACAACTCACAAAAATAAACAAATAAATAAACAACCCCCAACACTTTTCCACTTGTCCATAAGTGTCTCTAACTTGTACTTGACCAGAATATTCATGGCCTCAATAAAGTCCAGGGCTGTCAGCTCTAGTTCTTACTTCCAAGGAAGCAGCTCTCTGCAAGATCTCAGAAATCAGGCTGCTCCTTGGAGCAAACTGGAGAGGAGAGGCTGCTGTGAGGCAGAGAACAGGCTGTGACAGTCACTTCCATCATCCCATTCCCAGAGCTGCTCCTGCCATCCCACCAGAGCCCTGTGCTCCTCACCCTGACATCTCCCAGCTGAGCAGGGCTGTTCTGGGACCCCTTCCAGCCCCAGGAGAGTTCAGACTCTCCCCAAAACAATCCCTCTCCTCTCCCTCTGTGCCCCTGGGCTCCTTCCCCACAGCCTCCCTGGCTGCAGGCAGGGAACACATCCCTTTGATCTGTTCCTGCTCCCAGCTCCAGCCCTAGAGAGGCTGCTGGGATCTCATTATACCTGCAGCATCTTGGCCTTCAGTTTAGTACCTCTTCTTCCTCACTGCTCAGCTCCTCAGAGAAATTCTGTGTGGCCAACTCATCAAAACAAGCACTTTTCAATGTGCTCTGGGGCCTCATGTCTCCCTGCACATCCTGGGCACACTCACCTCCCCATCTTTTTCTTGCTGCAGGTTGACTGGTGCCCATCCTTGCAAACTGTGCTGAGGACACACACATGAATTTGTATTGGTATTTCCAAAACAATGGGTAATTTTGGGCCTTTTCAAAAGTATTTGTGATTTTCTAAGACTGTGGGTAGTCCTGGGACAACACAGCCACAACTGTCACTGCTGGCAGCTGAGGCAGCCCTAGAAATGATGGGAGAGTCCTTGTGAAGCCAGAGGAAATGTTCTGTAGCCACAAATGATTTAATCCAGCTCGTCTGAGGGTCTCTGAGCTTGGCTTTGCTTGTTTCTCCATGTGGTGTGTGGAGTAGAGAGAAGGGTGACCATGCAGCTGGTTCTGGAGGCACAGAACATTCTGGAGGCAGGAGGAAGCTGGAGCTCTGCATACAGCAGGCTTGGAAATTCTCCTTTATCACACTCACATTCCTACTAACAGCAGAGGCATTTCTGACACAGCAGTGGCCAACTGGCAGGCACACACAGAGATCAAAGGCTTTCCTGTGGTCCCTGGCTCTCCAGCAGATCTCTCTCCACAGGTCAGGCCAGAGCTTTGTGCTGTGAATTGTGTGACCCCTGTGAACCTGCTGAATCAGGGCCAAGGAAATGTTTGTCCCATCCTTGCATCTGTAAAGCCTACAAAGAGCAAAGGTATTTTTCATTAATTGCTAACTATTCCTCTTGGCAAGCCAGTTTGCCTCCCACTTTAATTCACTTTGAAAAAAACCTATCAAGAGCCCTTTTTAGTCCAGCACTACAATGGGCTGATAGTATATCCCTAGTTTGTCTTCCAAATTCCCATAGAAGCTATCAAATGTTGGCTCCTAACAACAACTCATCCAGCCTTTCATCTGTTGAAACTTTTGACTGGTTTTTGTGACAGCCCAATATGCCCATCTGTGAAGATGTTTCTAAATACAAAATTTGCACTTCCTTTTTCCTTAATGTCATGCTAATTTGGCTTTTTTCATTATGTAATTCATTTCTTCTCACTCATATTTACAAATTTTAAGTATTTGTTCTGTTTTAGTCATCTTTTAAGCACCCAGTTTGCCTTTAGTGAGAGTGGGAAGCAGCACAGCCATTGCCTTGTTGCTTGGGAAACTCATCCAAGAGTTACCACCATCAAATGAACGTGTCAGCAAGGTCCTCTGGCAGGCACTACGCAAAAATAACTGAGCATTGCAGCAGTTTCACAGCACATGTCTGAAATTCACCCCTCCACTTCTTCTCAGATGAGAACCTCCCTTCTCCTTGCAACTTGAGTTTAAGTTTTGATTATGATTTAATAAAACTGGGAGAAACATTCCTATTTTAACTTATAAAACCCTTAGCAGAAAAAAAAATTAATGAATTACTGCAAATCCTGAGCCTCTCATAAAGCACCCAGTAAATGTGGCCTCTCCAAGGTGAGAGATTGGCAGAGCCAACTCTCAGCCCTTCCTGGGCAGCTGGCTGCTCTTTTCCCTGGTTTGTCAATCCCAGAAATGGTCTTTTAAAAAGCAGTGACCCAGGATAAACTTGTAATTAGAAATGCTGTCTGTTTATGAAATGTTATTTGATATTCCTGAGACAGAGACCCAGAATAACCTCTTTTTTAAACACCCATTGATTTTGTCACTGACTTGAACATTGGCCTAGCAACAGAATTTGTGTCTTATAGGTGATATTATATCAGGGTCCATTAGTAGAAGCAAAAACCTCTCCAGATTTTTCAAGACAGGTGTAAATAGAATTTCTTCAGTACGTTCATTAAATGATTGAAGCAATTCAGGTTAGAAATAACATGATACCACACAGAGCATGATTACATAGAGAACAGATTAAAAATTTAATACAAAACCAGGATCACTATGCAAGCCCAAACCAGCACAGCAGTTTGTAAGACCACACTGTGTACATGTGCACCAGTCTAACCTGCAGATCTTTGGGGATAAAAAAGGCACTGGATGGTATTTCACCACTAGCCACTACCTTTGGGCAATATTCCATGTTCCTGTCAAGTTTTACATTAGATGTACTGTACCTAGGGAATGAGAAAGATGTAAGAGAAAAATCTTGATGATAAAAAAAAAGAAGTTATGTACTTTCTCTTGAGTTAGTAGTTCAGGAAATGCCATTAGGAGCTCAGCTTCAATTCTGTGATACAACACTGGAAGTTCATTCAGCCAACACTCCATGGAGACCCAAGTGATGTCAGAGATCCTAAGGCAGCATTTACCAGGCAAGAGTGGATTTGGCCTTTCTGTTTTATTCTTTATCCTCTTTTCCTTTTTGTTTTTCCACTCATAGCCCTGGGATCCTCTTGGCTGATCTGTCCCTGCCCCAGGGCACACAGGAGCTGCCCAGTGACAATCAATCAGCCCCTTTTGCCTGGAGCTGCAGACCTGAGGTGCTGCAGTGTGCTGGCAGCAGCATGGGCTGCTCTGGCAAGAAAGCACAGGGGAATGTCTTTATCTATGGATATCAGCAACCAGCTCTGCTGCAGCCTGACCAAGAGCCTGGGAGGTGAGGCTGGCTCCAGGCAGGTCCAGCCAAACAGCAGCAATGAGCAGGAGGGAATTTCACCTGGAGCCACTGTTGTTGCAGTGTTACCCTGATGAGTGCAAAGCCAAGAGAGGTTTCCCTGCAAGTTGTTTTGGGTCCTGGGGCTCTCAGAGCTGCTAGGGAGCTGCTGCAGGAACAAAACATCAGTGCATATGGATAAACCTTGAGACGAATCATAGAATCATGGAGTGGTTTGGGTGGGAAGGGACCTGAAAGCTCATCCCATTCCACCCCTGCCATGGGGAGGGACACCTCCCACTGTCCCAGGGTGCTCCAAGCCCCATCCAACTCTTGCAGGGATGATGCTCAATTCCTCTCTGCTCCTGCTCACCATGGGTATAAGACAGGGTTTGTTCTTTGAGGAGACTGTTGCTTCTTTCCCATCATCTCCAACCAGGTTAAACTAATTAAAATGAATGCAGATTATGCTGGAGACGTAGGGGTTTGGGTTGTTTTGTGGATGGTATTGGACCCTTTTCTTTCTCACGTATCTTCACCATTGCATTGCAGTGCTATGGAGTGCTGTGTCACACCAGATCAGAGCTCTCACCCCCCTTTACTCCTTATCCACCTTTGAAGTGGTTGTGATGCTGCAGCTCTTCCCAGAACAAAGGCATTCTCATCTCCTGACACACTGCACTGCCAAGGAATTTTGTCTCCCAGACAGACTGCAAAGGGAAGAATCACCACAGACTACGTGCAATTTATGGTTTCATTAATTCCTGCCACCAACCACACTAAGGGGCATTTATCATCAAGGCATGCATGATCAATTAGTCACAGGAATAAAAAACGAGGGAGTAGACTCTTGAAATGAAAAGGGGATTATTCCTGCTTAAACATCAAAATGATGCTGGCTCTTCTTTGGATGATTAGATGGAGAATTTATAGGAGATAATGTTAAATGCTCAAAGGTTTCCCATTTAATTGTGGGGGAAATGGTGGAGGGTGTTTTGGTGGGTACTATCAGACTGCTGCCGGGGTGAGACATTCTCCCAAGGTTTAAGCAATGAGCATGAATTGCATTCTGCCAAACTGCCAAACAGTCATTAATTGGTACAGTTATATGGGGGCATTTCAATGTCAAAGGATGCTGAAGTGCAGCTCTGGGGCAGGCAGAGACAGCACCAGCCCTCCTGCATTTCCTAAGGGGCCAGGTTTCCACAACCTTCCCTCAGAAAAGGCTGTCCTTATCTTAGACCCCTCAGGCCATGCACATCCCGATGCCAGCCCTTCCCCTCCACAACCCCCTCTGTGTCCCAGGCAGAGCTAGCCTCCACACACACACAGGGATGTTCATCACAAAGGTGCTGGTGATTTCCTCAAATTAGACCCAGGGCACGGCATTTCCAGGTTAAAAGATTACAGCTATAAAAATGTTGATATGAGAGAAATATTCCCTGTGGATTTTTAAAGCATTACAGATCCCTTCCCAGAACTATGGTTTATATTGTTTTCCTAATGGAATGCAGCTGGCTTAATGGATAGAAATAGTCAAGAAAAATGTATTCAGTGACTGATGGGGGGAAGCATCCCAAATAATTTATTTATATTCTATGACACTGATCTGCTAATGAAGGCATTTATTAATAAGAAATATGCTCAACAATGATGGTGAAAGTCAACCAAACACATTATTAGCAATTATTATTCCACCATTTCTAATTGAGTGGTAAAATGTCCTTTAGCTGTAGTTTCTCTAGAACGTGCACAGTCAGTTATTCAGGTAACAGCACCAGAAATAGTTCACATATCAGAGGCAAATGATGCAAAAAACAATACCAATTAAACCCATTCTGGCTAAAAATTGCAATATTTGCCTTGGGGTTTCTGCTACTTTCTGGTTATTTTGCATTCTTAATTTGGAGTAATGCTTACACAGAATACCAACAGGAATTTGACAGGAAATTAATGTAGAGACTCCCCCCAGGGATCTTAGATGTTGCTAAGCCCATTTTTCCTTACCCACAGTTAATGAATAATCATCTCCTTGGCAATGGTTCCTGGAGTAGAGACTTGTACTTTGGTTCCTGGTAAATATAGAAAAATGAAAAGTGTCAGATAACGTCGGCATCAGGGGGATTTATCTAAAGCAACTGGGTGAGTAAATACCCTTCATGCACTGAGTCACGGCTCTGAACTGCTCCCACCATTGCTACAGCTAGCTTCACATTTGGGAAAGTTTTCTCTGCTAAGAATGTTGATCCCTTGTCAGTCTAAAGATACTTTGATGTCTCTTTCACATGCAAAAGCAGCACTCCCTCCTTTTTCAGTCCTACAACCAACTCCTAAGTCCAGGGCTTTCCTTTATTTTTCCTTCTCAAGCTTCAGGACAACTTCTTTCATAGGTGCTTTTCTGGTATTTCATACTTACTTTCTTGCCGGCACCAAGGTGAGGGCTGGAAGCCGTTTTCCTGCTGCTTTTGTGCTTGGGAGCAGCTGACCTCTGGGGCAAGCTCCCGGGGAGATTTCCTGGAATAACCTGAAACCCTGAGCTGGAGCTTAACGTCCTTCAGGAGATGGATTCAGCTGCCCCAGTCACTGCTGCACAGGAGCTGCTGCTGCTGCTTTGGAGCCAGCTCAGCTTTGCCCTCCTGGACTCAACATCCCCAGGACTGGAGCTGTGTGTGGCTCCTGGCAGGACTGGGAGAGACCAGGAGGGAAGTGGGACTACAGTGGGAATCACAGAAGCAGGGAATCACAGATTGGTTTGGGTTGGAAGGGACCTGACAGACTGTGCCCGGGGAGCAGGGGACAGCAGGTGAAGGAATGGCAAAGGCCAGCGGTAGGGAGTGAATGCTCTTGCCCAAGCCTTTGTGGAGCATGGGCAAAAAACAAAGGTGTTTTCAAGTTCAGCCATCCCCCAAACACAGCTGTGTCTAAAGCCAGCCCTCTCATCAGGAACAGCAAGGGCAAAAGAAATCAATCCCTCCAGCCCACTGGGGACACCGTGGGCACTGCCCATGTATGATAAGCTCTTATTGACGTCATTAAGTCCAGGTTCTGTTTGGAGAGTTTGGGCTCCTCCTCAAATAAAAACCAAAATCAAACAAAAAGGCAAATGTACAAAGGGATCTGGCTTATCCTAAGCTCTCTGGTGGGCACTGAAGACCTCAAAACATTTCAGAGGGCAGCTTCCTCTGCCACGCACACAGGGAATCATCATCTCTGCAATAACTTCAGGTAGCACTCTGAATTTCTGCAATGTTTCTACTGTTTTTCAGACTCCCTTGCAAATATCAGCAGGTTCAGAGCCCAAACGATGCTTTTTGCAAGGACTGCAAGATGAAGCTGGCAGAGCTTGCCGAGGTGCAGAGACAAAATCCAAATTCAGATGAGTCCCTTGAGGCTGCTCCCACTTGTGACTGAGGGCACTGCTCAAAGAGAGCCTATCCATCCTCCCTGCAGGAACATTTATCACTGAAAGACCCCAGGTTTCTGAAACAATTTGGGGAAAATCTTAGTCAAGAAGACACTCCACCAAAGGTGGGGCTTTCCAGGTGACATCAGCACACCTTCCAGGGTGGGCAGGTGCCTTCCTGTACAGAGAATTGTCTCCCAACCCATTGAGAGAGGAGCACAGCTGAGCATGGGGGCATTTACTCCACAGCAAAGCCAAGATTTGGGCTGCAGCAGGAGGGTGAGCTGTGCTGAGTGAGGACCTGGATCAGAATCCTCAGAGTGCTCAAAAAATTCTCACAAGTAGGTATCTGTCAGTGGGGATGTGGCTCATTCCTCTTTGGTTCAGGGGCAAACAGGGCATTTTGAGTAACATTTGCACCCTGTACTGGCCAGGCCTTACACAGCCCAAGGCAGCAAAGGAAGACTTGGAAAAAAGCACTTATTCCATAAAAGTGGTGTTGAGAAAGCAGGAGCTAGCAAAGCACTGGCGAAAGCACACAGTGTATATGACGTAAAATTATTGTTTAATTGATATACTGCAAGATACTGTTCTAATGGCAGGAGGGAAAAGAAATAATGATCAGTTAACTCATTATTAATGTTCATTTTCTTTTCCAGTATTGCCAGTGGGTTGAGTTAATTATTAAGCATGACAGTTTGCCTTTAATATATCAGCTATAGATTCCAGTCACAGCAGTCTAGTTTAATAATTGGGTTTCTTTCTCCTTCATTTTGACTAATAGCATACTTATAGCAATTATTAAAATTCATCATTGCACAAAAATAAACCATTTGAAACCTCACCAAAAACGGCAGCACAGCAGAGCTCTGCTTAGCTTTTACTGGAGAATTCAAAACAGCTTCTTGGAAAACATGGAACAGCTTCTCTGATAACTTTTCAACAGCCACAATGTGAACGTGGACACTCAGTGAAAGCCAAGAGTGCTTCAGGTGAGCCAAGGCAGTGTTGAATAGGCTGCTGTCACTAAAAAAGCGCATTCAGACTTCACAGGAAATTCCCTCTGAAAATGCAAATTCATATGTGGTTCTTTAGCTACAGGTAGTTCAGCCAAGCCATGGCAGGTTACCAGCACTGGCAGAAAGTTATTTTAACACTGCATCATCAAACTGTTCTGGAGACTTCACAGTCTGCCTTGGAATGGCAGTAGGTGCCAAATGGACACAGCTTCTGCTGTGAGGAACTTAAAATCCTCCTTGCTGATCTTGCAGACTCTTTAAAGACAAAGTTTAACTTCCAGCATGAGCACAGCTCTGCATAAGCTCACTAAGCCCAAAACTTACAGGCAGCAAGGCACCCAGAAGAAATCCTTCACATTCCCACCATACCAGAGAAGAATGGCGCTTAGTTCCAGGACTGACAATTAGGCAAGATTTTGAGGGGTGAGAGAACTAGTTATAAAAATATAGAATGAAAATAGAAAACTTGAGAAAAGCCTGGTGTTTATAGCTCCTGGAGAAAGGACAGTGGGACTGTGAGCTCACCATCTCCTCCTCCAAGTGCACAGGGAGATGGAGCAGCCCTGTGTGTGATGCAGGCATTGAAACCACTGTAGACTTGGAATCTGTTCACAAGTGAAAATAAAGACAGAAAATCACAGAATCACAGACTGATTTGGGTGGGAAGGGACCTCAGAGCCCCTCCAGTGCCACCCCCCACCATGGGCAGGGACACCTCCCACTATCCCAGGGTGCTTCATGCCCCAGTGTCCAGCCTGGCCTGGGACACTGCCAGGGATCCAGGGGCAGCCACAGCCAGGGCCTGCCCACCCTCACAGGGAGGAATTCCTTCTTAACATCTGACCAAGTACCTGGTTACACAGACACCTGGAACTGCCTCACTCTGCAGCAGGCTGCAGTAAATGTCTGCTGAAACATTGCCCACAGAACGCACCACAGGTTCCTCCTGCACTCCTCTCAGGAAAAAGCTCTCAAAACCAGTCCCACAGTGCTCCTGCTGCCCAGGAGGAGCTGGGAAAGGGCTGTGCCCTGGCTGCAGCCCTCAGCAAGAGCTCAGGAAGAGCCATCGGTGTCACCACAGCCCAAGAGAAGGAACAGGGAGAGAATTTCTATTTGCCCTTTGAAGCTGAGGAGGGACCAGTTTATGTCGAAACATCAATTCCTTCACACCTTCCCATATTGTCTAAAAGTAGGGGACTTAGCAATTAAGCAACTCTCAGATTAATAATTGGGAAAAACTAATGACTGGAAAGGTACCAAAGGCATCCCTCACAGGATGGGGGGTGATGTGCTGTTTTGGAACTGCAGATAAACCAGGCCACAACCAACCTCATCCTCTGGCAATTATTTAAGAGCCAGGAGGAAATGACTGGAAGCAAGGAAACACTGGTTTACTGGAACTTTTGCTCTGAAACTCCTTTGGCACAGGAGCCCCAGGCTTTCCTGCATGATGCTTTATCATTCCATGTGCTGCACAACTCATCCATCGTTCATGTGAGCAGCCTGAGCCTGGGAACACCAGAGAATATTATCAGAGCACTGGGAATGTTGCTCTAATTGTTGGTTTGCAGAGTTGTCTGGATAAATGATCATCTGGGAAAAGAAACATGATGTATGTATAATTAATCTACTTAGGATTTGTTGTAAATTAATCATATTGAATATTAAAACTATTCCATATTCTCATGTTAAACAAAATAATTCCTCAGTATTTTCACCTGATCTTACTAGAAATTATGAAGCTGGACTTTGCTATGCACCTCTCCTATTACCTCTTGCATTGCCAGGAAAGTGCTAAGTAAATGGATTGCCAGGACCCTGCAGCAGAGCACTGATCTTCTAAGCCCTCTGACACACAGATGAGGGAGTCAAACCACCAGAGGCCTTTGGAGGCTAAAATCCTGTGTCTCTGGGGTGTCCACAGCAGCTGGGCCCAGGTGAGAGCTGAGCAGCTGCACAGATGACCCGAGGTGCGTGAAGAGCTTTAAATCCCACATATTTTGTTCATGTGTCAAATCTGGGCTCTGTTTCCTGTGCTCACCCCATAAACTCCATAGGTGAACTCACTAAAAATGGCAGCACAGAGATCAGGTAAGTGCAGATATCAGGTCAAAGATTGGACTCTCTGACCTTGGAGATCTTTTCCTGCCTTGGTGATGCCATAACTCTATAAATAGATGTTGCTGGTTTGCTCATACTGCATTTGTGTCATAGTTTGTGAATCAATCCCTTCAGAACATCAGCTGAACAAGTATTGCTCTCCAGGCAGCTTCTCACACAGTAGAGGGATGGGCAATAGAAACCACACCTTTTTTTTTTTTTTTTTTTTTTTTTTTTTTTAACAAAGGTGTATTTGTTCTTTTCTAGGAAAATTTTGGAGTCAACTGCAGTAGCACAAATACGTTTTTTCAGGTTTACAATAGGCCCTCACCTTTACTGATTCTGCAAAGCAAACTGGATGCTGAATGCCACCCATGCATGAATTAGTGGCCAATTGGCCAAAACTCTTTCTTGTGTCTGGCCCAGCTTTAGCCATGACTCTGCATGCTCAGAAATCACAGGGTAATGGAAGATTTTATCCTCTTAACAGCAGTAATGCAAAATCATTGCAGATGGAATTTTATATTCTAATTAATAGCTGGTCCCCAGGGATGCTCCAGGGTTATACAGCTATTCAGAGGTGTCCCAGCTCCCTCAAACACAACTGCACCAGCCAGGGCATCTCATTTCATGGCCCATGGCAGCAGAAACCCACTGCTAGAAGGCTCTGAGGCCAGTGGGCCACACTACAGAGCAGATAACCTCACCAGGGGTTGAAGGAGTTCTGCTTTGAACTCACCTGAAGCTGATCAGTAGCTGCACCCACAAAATTGGTTTTGTTGTTGCCCATCAGAACTAAGGAAAAGGATTTCTCAGGAGAAGGAGCTTCTGCTGACCATTGCCATGAGCTATTTGACCTCATGTCATTGTCCCTTTCCCAGGTCTGCTGTGTGAGGAGCCATCTCCACAGTGCTGCCAGACACCCTGGGGCCACCAGCCCCTTGCTGGAAGGGTCCCAGCCAGGTACTGCCAGCTCTGCCTGTGCTGGGGATGTGACCTCCTGTACACACACCTCATAAAAGCCTTATAAACCCCTGGCACTGGAGTGATGTGTGTGCATTACTATCAAGTTATGTCACTGCTTCCATAATAAAATTATTCCAGCGGGTTGTAAGTCAGGTATAAAAATCTCTTTGGGCTAAAACTTGGTGTGTGCACATGTGCAAACACACAGAGCCTGATTTCTGGGAAAAGGAGAGATTGTGCATTACCTCTGAATTCTGTGCAGGGGCACAGGGTTTTCCATGGGGTATTCTTACGGGGAGAAGCTGCAGAACTCCCTCAAGGCCAGAGGGGGATGGCAGAAACTGCTGGAAGTGGGACAGCCACAAAGCCGCCCTCCACTGCCATTCTGACCTCCTCCTTTCCACCTCCCAGCTCCAGGAAAGGGGGCGGGCACGGTTAGGGGAGGGTTACGTGTTTGCCAAGCTCTGAAACTCGGAGGCTACAGGGACACTTCAGACCCCCTTGCATTTGCTGCTTCAAGGGAGAAGTCCTTGGAAGCTCACCGGGACTAAATCCATCCTTTGCTTTGCAAGAGTTTGGATGCTGCTGTTACTGCAAACTGCAGAGGGAAAACATGTTAGCAGTGCCAGGATTGTCCTGGGACATGACTGCAAAGAGTACAAATCCCACTGCTCACAGAGGTCCCTCCTGCAGGCCCTGCAAGCTCGGCACCAGCATGGAAAGAAGAAATCGTGCCACTGGAAGCTGCATCCAACAGTGTAAGTACATTTGGGAATGTACATAGTACATAGTGGCAAGAGGGGAGGGATTTTTAAGAAGCATAAAGAAAAAGGGAGCCTCCTGCTGTCTCATGAAACCTCCCCCAGCCTGAACAAGCTCTGTTTGGGGCTAGAGACCCCCAGCAGCAGAGTGGGGCACTGTCCAGTGTAACCACAGCATCCTTCAGATCATCTGCAGCTGCTGGTGTTTGTACACTTGACCTTTTGTAATAAACAGTAAGGACATTTCCTTCATACTTACTTCCCAAGTCTATTAAGAAACACACCAAACCCAAGGCAATCATTTGCTGTGACATTTTTTCCCCCAAATAACACAACACTCCACCTTCATGTCAGTGTTCCTCTGCTTTGCTGGGTCAAAATCCACATCTGGCCCGAGGGAGGTGAGTCATTTCCCCAGGTGCTTCCACTCCTGCTGCTGCTGCAGCCTCAAGATGATCAACATATAGAAAGAAGAAATATAAGGAAAGAACAACCTATTACCATATAATCAGGTAGTAAAAAAAGGGGAGTGATTAACAGTAAGGGTATTCTTATTTAATCTCATGAAACTATATTTAGTGATATTAGTGGTTTGAGCATCGCTATCCATCCTCCCAACTAGAAATAATCTGGTTACACCGTGTGGACTCAGGAAAATGTAACAGCTCCATTTTTTTCAGGGAACAGGCAGGACCTCAGTGACTGTTTCACACAGCAGACCTGAGCACACAGTTTGCTCCAGCTCCAAGCACAGGCTGATCCCAGCCTAAGAACTCCTGAAGGCTAAATTATTAGAAGTATCATTACAACAGGACCTCTGATGGCTATCATGAGATAATCATCACACATCTGGATTCTTAAGACACAGGGCATAGTCTGGTGCTTTCCAGTCCCCGCTGACATGACCTAATAGCAACACACCCGTGGAGCTGCGCTAACAGAGCACTCTGTGCTGGGGGAAGGAGGCACTGCTGGGCTGGGAGAACACGCAGTCGGCAGCTCGTGGCTGTGGTTTACACAAAGCAGTTTGTATCTTGTAAACAGATTTATTTTCCTTCAGTGGTAGGGAGCCAGGAGACGCACTGAGCAGCAGCAGAACAGAGAACATCTTGGTGCAAGCAGGAGTGGAGGAAGGACAAGCCTTCCAGTGCAGACAGAGTGCTCCCATGGTGGCTTTTGAAATGAAGAGGTGTAGTGAATGTGGAAGGGTAAATAAGGCCAGGAAATCGTTTGCTGTATGAATGAGCTCCTTATTATTTGTGTTGCAGAGGTTCCACGGATGTTGCTCTGGAGCTGGGCTCCTGCTAGGCAAATAATTCTTCCCAAATAGAGGTGGTGCCACGTTTTCATTCCCTTGGCTCTGCCTGTCACTATCTGGCTGTTTTTCAAAAGTTCTGGCTTCAGTACAATCCTCTGCCTTCTGAGCAGCAGCAGCAAAATTAAAATGGTCCTTATAATTTAAATCAAATTATTTGACTATTTTAACAACTGATTAAATCAGCTCCCTCTGATCTAATGGTGTTGGTGCCTGGGAACAGTGCAACCAGGATCAAGGTGCTCAGTACAGGCTGCAAAATCTGCTGGAAAAACACAACAGTATTTAGGTAGTTTTTTACACTCACCTCCCATTTTCTTCATGCTCTTCCTGCACCTGTGCTGGGTGAGCCAGGCTGTGTATGCCTTTTGAGGAGAGATGAACTTTTGGGATCAGCTGCCTAATAGCAAGGATGTGCCAAACTGTTCGTGTCACTCTGCCTGCCCTGCAGCTCATAGCCACAAACCATTTCTCTCACCTCTTATTTCTTCTCCCTGGTACCTCTGCCACTACTTCAGCTTCTCAAACCTTTTTCCTGTTTCTTCTCTGATGCAGGAATGCCACGGAGAGACGCAACAGAGATGACGGAGCCAGAGCGAGAGGAGAAAAAAGGGGTTTACTTTTTTGATTTCACCTTATATACATTTCACAGAAATGGACCACATTGGAAGATAGAGGTTCAACCTCTTCAATTTCACTGGTCTGAAAGGTGTCTATCAATTGTCCCTCCTAACTGGAGGAATGTAAACAATAGTATTGTTTATAGAAAATGTGTGAGAATCTGACTCCTAAGTATGTAAACAATCAGAAGGCTAAAAGAACAGAAAAGAACAGGGCGACACTTCTCCCCTCTGGAAGGTGCAGAATCCTCTGTTCCCTGCCCAAAGAAAGTGCTGTGGGCTCATTCTCCTTCTCCAGTTTTCACACCTGGTTTATTCCTTCCATGTGCTGGAATATGCATTGGAGGATGGATGCGATCAGAGAGTGACCCAAGTCATTTACACAAAGAAAAATTAGGTTATGTTATCACTGGGTTGTTCAGAATCATAGAATCACAGAACCCTTAAGTTTGGGAAAAATCTTTACAATCATCAACCACCACCACCACCAAATGCCATATCAACATGTCTTTTGAACATTTCCAGGCATGGTGACTCCACCACTGCCCTGGGCAACCTGTTTCAATGCTTCACAACTTTTTCAATGAAGAATTTTTCCCTTATTTCCAATCTAAACCTCTGCTGGTGCAAGCTGAGGCCATTTCCTCTTGTACTGTCCCTTGTTCTCTGGGGATCAGAGCCCCACTTGGCTCCACCTTCCTGTCAGGGAGTTGTGGAGAGCCAGAAGGTTCCCCCTGAGCCTCCTTTTGCCCAGGCTGAACACCTACAGTTTGAGTTGATTCAGAGGAACCAACAAAATCGGTTTAGGCTCCCATTAAACGATGCCTGGCTGCTTTTAGTAAAAACCATAAAACAAACCAGATATACCCAGCAGCTCAGCATGGTGAGTTATGCTAGGAAAGAGCCCACTCCAGACCTCAACGGCACAAGCACCAGCACCAGATTCTGCCTGGGAAAACCTCTCTGAATTCCTTCCTCAACTTCTGCAGCTGAAATAATAACTGAACCCCATTAACCAAATCTTCACAGTGGGCACATTTTTTCTCCTACTGTTTCCAAACAAAAATCAAACATAAACTGTGAGAAATTATTCCATCTCTATTAATGAGTGGCAGCATGAGAACATCAGCAATGTGTTAAGAGAAAATCTCCCTGGTACACTGAATTAGACTTTTCCTGGAGTGAAGCGAGAACCCTTGTGACTGAAAAACTCCCTTTCCAGACTCAGAGATTGTTTTTATAAAGTATTTAAAAAAGTATAATGTTCCAAACATCAGCCAGGAAAGCGGTGGTAATAATTCTTCCCCAATACCTCTGAAATTAAGCTACACTTTGCCCAACTTTTTCAAATGGGAGTGTACATATACACAATATTGCAAACATATCCCTCCAGTAGGTGTGTGCAGTGTGTGCTGCACTGCCTAGCCGCTGCCCCAGCTGCTGCCTCTGTCATGCCAGGACCTGCTGCTCCACACCCATGGGCTGCAGGCCCCCGTGGGCAGGGCTGAGGTGTGGGGGCTTCTCCTCTGCACAGCCTCCCTTCCACATTCCTGCCAGAGCCATGGGCAATGCCAAGTGCGCTCAGGAACAGACCCTTGCTGCTGGAGGTCTTGGTGCTGAGTCCCTGAATCATCTCTCACTCGGACGTGCTCCCAACAAAAGGAGAAATGGGGCCTCAGTGGCCTAAAGAGCTGCCCACAGAACCAGGGAGATCTGGATAGTGGGATTGCAGAAGTGGCACAGGGAGGACATCCAGGCAGGCTGCGGGGGGCTGAGGCCGGGGCGATGGAAAATCTGCAGTGGGAAGGAAACAACACAGCATCTGGTATTTTGAAACACAGCTAAAGTTTTCCTGTGCATTCTGACTATGAGTCACCAATGGTAGGCTGTGAAATTCCTGATACCCTTCTGGCCCTTGGGGCTGAGCCATGGGATGGAAGCTCAGGAAGGAGACCTGGGAGAGATCTTGGAGTTAGCCAGGGTCCCCCATGTCAGAGCAGAGCCATGGGGTGAGATCCCACCCCTCAAACACAAGACCACAAGGCTGTTAGGAGGGATGCTGCAGCAGTGCCTGCACCAGGAGGATCCTTGGGAGGCAGCAGCCACATGCAGCAATTCTTGATTCTCTCAGCACTGCAAGGTGAGCAGGAAGAATTTGGCTTCAGCAGCCACATACGCTGAGCCAGCCCAGCCTTACACTGGGCCAGGAGGAGCAGGACAGCACAAATGCCAGGGGAAGAGCACCAAAGTGTGTGTCTCAGCAGCAGTAGCAGTGGTGCTTGTCGCCAGCTGGGCACCAGCCCTGGAGGGCTCTCTGTCTCTAACAGAGAGGAACAGCCTCAGGCAATGGCCAGGGACCAGCTGCCCTGTGGAGCTGCAGACCCTCCCTCCCCTGTGCCTGCAGCCAAGCACCAAGAAAAGAAAACAAAGAGCAGTGGAGCAGAGTGTTTCCTTTCCATTACCAGGCCCACAGTATAGCGAGCTGTTGTGTATAAAGCTGTCAGTATGGAGACAGGAGTAACCCAATGGTGACAGCTGCTCTGGGAGTGCTTTGCAGCGCAAGCTGTGTCCAGGGCCAGCATGGTGTGGGCAGGCAGGAGCCAGGCAGGGGCTGCTGTGACCAGCAGTGGGGTCCCAAGGGGCTGAGGGAGCCCTTGCTGAGAGGCCCTGGGCTGAGAGCATAACCTGGACAATTTGGGGGCTGGACAATCACCAATCCAGTGATGTTCAACAAGGGAAAGTGCTGGATTCTGCACCTGGGATGGGGCAACCCTGGATGTAGGGACAGGCTGGGGAATGAGATGCTGGAGATCAGCACTGTGCAAAGGGACCCCCAGGTGGAAGGAAAATTGGATACGAGCCAGCACTGCCCTGGCAGCCAGGGGGGACATCGCTCTTCTGGGGGGCATCAGGCCCAGCATGGCCAGTTGGGCCAGGGACAGGATTGTCCCAGTCTGCTCTGCACTGGGGTGGCCTCACCTTGAATACTGTCTGAAGCTTTGGTCAGAGGTATAAGAAAGCATTCAAAGGAGGGCTAGGAAGATGGGGAAGGGGCTAAGGGGAAGCTGCGTGAAGAGCAGAAGACGACTCTGTCTCTTCTGCCTGGAGGAGACTGATGGGAGATATCATCAAGGTCTCCAGTTCCCTCATGACAGGAAGAGGAGAGGCAGGAACTGATCTCTTTCTGTTGTCCTCAGTGATAGGGAAAGGCCTGCAGTTCTGTCAGGGGAGATTTAGGTTGGATATAAGAAAAAGGTTTTTATTCAGAAAAAGGCACCTTAGGGTTGGGCAATGAATCAGAGGCAGCACCAAGTCTGAGAGAGCTCAAGCTGCAATTGCATAATAATCCCAAGCACATGGTGTAATTCCTAAGGATGCTCCTGTGCAGGGCCAGGAGTTGGACTTCATGATCCTTGTGGGTCCCTTCCAACTCAGCATATTCTGTGATTCACAGATTATGTTTATTACAGTAGAATATCTGGCCATGGATCTCCCCAAAAAGGATATCCAGGAAAAGAGGGAAGCCAAGGAGAGCATCACCAGGGTAACAGCCTGCCCAGCAATGTCCACGGACAAAAGAAAGGTTTTGCTAAGCCATGGCCATTTGATGGAGCCAAATATTTCCAGTCAAGGCAGGGCATTAGTACAGATGGGGAGTACTCTAGGGGTACAGCTAGGGCCATCAGTTCACAGCACGCTGAGGTGACAGCAGGCTCTGA
>WEIU01022682.1:13443-43088 GCA_013389925.1 Aegithalos caudatus
CTTTCCTTTCCTTTCCTTTCCTTTCCTTTCCTTTCCTTTCCTTTCCTTTCCTTTCCTTTCCTTTCCTTTCCTTTCCTTTCCTTTCCTTTCCTTTCCTTTTTTTCTAAAAAACCTGTTCTTTACACAGTTTTAAAACTGACTATTTAGTGCAGCTCTGGGCACCTGATGATTTTTAATGTAATAGAAAATGTTTCTGTTCTTTTCAAGACAAACCATCTCCATGTGGGCTTGAAGACAAATACCAATCAACATGACAGGCAGAAACAAATACATGGTCTGCTGTATGCTAATATATTCTAATTCCCTCTTCATCCAAGATGGTAGATATTCAAAAATCACAGAAATTTATACTGTTTTTTAATTATGAATATAGGTCTATCCTAGAAGTGTGCACTTCAGTGACTGGTGCATTCAGTAAACGGACAAAGGATTAAATAGTGAATTTTAATTTGCTAAGAATAAATGTAGTAAATTCCATTTCATGTAATGCTGTAAGTATACTGATTGCAATAAGCAATGTATACTGGTCTGTAACTCCTATTTTCCCCTTCAGCTGAATTTCTGTAATACTAGCAATTTCTATGTATTCACATTCTAGCACCCTCTCCAAGTATCAGCATACATCATTAGCTCAAACATACAAAAAAATCCATCTATAAACTCTGTGCGCTCTGTTAAAACCCACAAAAGCTGAGAAACCAGATATTACACAGTATTTAGGTATAGCATAATAGAGACTAACACTGTAATTGTGTTCCTAATGAACACCAGGGATTTCTGATGATGACTTCTGTAAAAATAGGACTTTGCATAAGAAAGACATCGTTGCATGGTCACCCACTGTAATCTGCACAAACATGTCAGAGAACTCAATCTAGTTATATCTTCATTGAGTCACTTCTCATTATACTGGAGTATTAACTTTAAATCCAATTTGGCCATAGAACTGTTAGAATTATAAAATCAGTTACATGTTAAATATATTTTATTTCTTTCTACTTTGAATTTGTCTACTTTTTAACTTCCAAGTAATTTATCCACCTGAAATGCTTTTCTACAATGAGAGATCTTTCACAGTTTTATAACACAATTACTGTCTTTTAATATTCTTTAGGATATATTTGCTACAGGGAGATGGTTTGGTCTAAATAAGCTGCTCTTCTTTTAAGGATGATTTCTATTTGCATTGTATCTCCTTTCAGCAGTTGAGCAACACAAAGGTGTTTTAAGAACAATGAGTATCCTCATGGTCACCCCCAACTCAACAAATATATTTATGACTGAGTCACACTTAGGGAAAATTAACAAGAAACACTGGTTTCCCCTGTTAATTAAACTCTTAGTGAATTTCCATAGGTAAGCTTGCCCTTCTCTCACAGGCCAGAGAGACCTTCCCAGGCTCAGGAGATCCAGAAAAATAGCCCTACTTGTAGCCACAGGCATCTGCTGCAACACCTTCCCTGATGTGAGATGTGCGCAGTGGGTAAAGCTCCATCTGAGCCCGTAACCTCAGAGAGCCTTTCCCAGCAGTGAGAAAAGCAGCCCCTGCTCAAGTGCAGTTTATCTCTCCTAAAACAGACATCTGAACTCAGCCAGAGGAGCTGTGCCCTGAGAGGACCTCCAGCAGCTAGAAATAGGAGCCAGGGAAATAATCTCAGATGGAGGCATACTTAGAGGGGTTACATGCAATTATGTTTAATTAATTCCACCTTCACTGTAATACTTTTGAAGAGAAGCATTGGTTTAGGGAAAAAAGTGCAAAATTTGAAACTCATTTCTTGTGTGCGGCACAGGGGTTTTTATTCAAGAGTCCTTGCTTCCTGAGGAAACAAATAAAATCCCTGGTTTCTGAACAAATTTTGATGAAAAGAATAGGGCATCTCAGTGTTTGGACAGGGAATTCATAATGATATAAAGGGTCAAGGTGCTAGCATGATTGGATGTTCTAAAAAATTTTTTTTTCTTGGTGAAATTGTATAGAAATTTCAGATTTATTAAAAATGTGATCAAATGACTCATAAGTGTTCTTTTCTTTATTTTATACTCCTTTAGCATTGACAATAATTAGATTCAGCTAATAGGGTATGAATATGGATTAAATATTTGGGTACTTAGGATTCTGAAAATATTCACTATGTTCATGCACAAAATATGTTTTCAAAGGAACTAATTTTTTGCTAGATACAAACATCTCATATCAAAATCTTACATAATTTAGAATTTGTTTTCCTTTGTTTTCCATTATTTCAGTGTTTAATTTTTATTTTAGGAGTAATTTTCAGAGTTAATTTATGCAACTAGGTGTTTTTTTTTAAGAGAAAACAATGAACAAGCAAAAGAAAACAATTTCTCATATGATTGATAAAGAACTTGGGTTAAATATATTTAGAGTTATTGTAAGAATTATTTAAAGACAGTAGTGATTTTATCTGACTGAAAATCAGTTTGGAAATTAGGTGAAAAAAGAAGTGAAATATCACTTGGAATGGGAGAATTATTTAGTTACAGCCCTGTTCTTATTAGGGGAAAGATGCAAATCCAAACCACAAAAAAATACTCTGCTGCAGTAACCTATAAGAAGAGACTGAATTGTGGATGCAGAATGGATCTAACAAATAATTTATTAAAAACCTACAGCTCCAAACAAGAAACTAGTTTGTGTGTGTTGCAGTAAAAGGATTTTGTAATTTTACATAGATGTTGATTTTGATGAGTTTAAATGATAGAGAAATATTGTTGATGTAATATATTGCATTTCTACAAAACATTTGAACTGGTGTCATGACATTCCCTGTTTCACGCATTCAAATAGCAAAAGCTGCAAAAACAATAAAAAGTATGCACATTATTTTACAAACTCCTTTACCTATAATTATGAAAACATCATTGCTAATATGGAATTTGGTATGAGTACCTGTGTTTCCCCTCTGTTCATCAGAGGAATGTCTTCTTCTATGTTATTAGGATATTTTAAGAATGACTGGGATAATTACATTTGTGCTGAAAAAAAATCTCTTAGTGACAGAAGTGGGCTGGGAGTGGTTAATGAAAAAATTTAGAGATTGGTTTCAGTGAAACAGTATCTACTTCAATATGGCCAAGGACCATGTATATAGGAAAAGAGAATGAAAACTACAATAATGATATGGATTTTCTAACCTGGGAAATAGTGATGCTGAAAAGTACTTTAGGGCCATGGTAGATAATCAACTAATAATGAGATCCCAGGTGACACTGAAGTAAAAAGAAATAATGGATAAAAATATGGGAAGGTGAGTAGGAGTAGTGAGATTATAATACATCTGCATTTGACAGTAATGAAACCATTCATTGAATAATTTGTCCATTTCTGCTATTAGTGCATTGAGAAATGCTAAAAACCTGCAAAGAATTCAGAGCAGAACAGGGGGAGTAACTAAAACCTGGATGGCAGTGTGTCATGCTAGCAGACAGAAGACACTCCATCATACCAAGGAGAAAACTAAAGGCTCAGTTGATGGTCTCTATGTGTCCGTGAAATTTGTGTCCACAGAAATTCAACAAAAGTCTTTTCGGTGTAGAACATCATGGCAAAACAACACCAATATAGGAAAGCCAACATGACTTGGCACGTAAGGATGGAACAAGTGGTAATTGCTCTGGAAAGTTCCCTGTCTGAGCAATCACAGGCTGTGGACCCAAGGGGTCCCCTCTTGACTCCCCCCACACACCCCTCACACTCACACTGGTGTCCTGACCAGCTCAACCCTAGATTTCCCACGGCTGTCTCTGATGTCTCATTCCAGAAAGCCACAGTGCAGTAACCCAGAAACAGCTCCAGGTGGTGGCTCCAAGGAGGAACCCACAAAATGGAGCTACTGAGCTTTTACCTCCTCACATGCCAAGTGCAGAAAAGCCTGGAGTGCTGGTCAGCAGGATGGACCACAGGTGTCTTTGTTATGCCAAGGGGCGGCTGTTCACGGCCTCCTCGAGCTCCGACTGCAACTGCTCACCCAGATACTTGTACTGAGCGTGTTCCTCAACAGTAATGTCTTCAAACTGACAGAGGGAAAGTTTGGATTTGGTATTAGGAAGAAATTCTTTCCTGTGAGGGTGGTGATGCACTGGCACAAGTTGCCCAGAGAAGCTGGGGATGCTCCACCCCTGAAAGTGTTCAAGGCCAGGTTGAATGGGGCTTTGAGCTAGTAGGTGGAATCTCTGCTGATGTCAGAGGGTTGGAACGAGGTGATTTTTAAGAACTCTTACAAACCAAACCATTCAGTGATTTCGTGATTTGAATTTGGCAAGAAGAAAAAAGAGAATTAAGTAGAAATGACTAATCTGTGGAATCACTTTCAAAATTTTGTGGTGAAGCTTTTGTTATCAGAAAAGCCAGAGCAGGATGTTTGTTCCACAAGACACCAAACACTTCAATGCTGACTATTTCACTTTGGGTAGGAATTGATGCATGGTGCTTCTATGGTTTGAACTTGTAATAAAATTGGAGTGTTCCCTAAGGCCCACCAAAATCTATGAATGGTATTTATTGATATAGAGAAATAGCTGGCACTTCCAGATGTGATTTGGAATATTGCCTCTCATTGTGAACAAAAAAAAAAAAAAAAGGTTTGAACTTTTATTAAAGATTCCAGTTTACAACTTATATACACTTAAGATATTATGACCACCTGGAGGCTGAGGTCTCTCAGCCACAGGCCATAGATCACAGGCATGACTTGATCTTACAGATGCTGCACACATGGAAGCACACATCAACCTGAGAGCATGGTAGATCTGCATGATAGGTGCTCTCAGCATGAAGGGTAAAAATATGAGCTCATCTGGTCCTGATATTCTGTGCCTACACTGGGGAGGAAGTTTGCCTAAGCCAATAATTTTAAAAGAACATTAAAGTTCCAAGTGTTGTTTGGCTTAGCCAGTTGGTAGTTTGTGGTGCAGACCTCAGCGCTGATGAAGGAATATGCTGAAGCAGTTGTCTTTACATGGAACATTCTCATCAGATACCACTTACTATATAGAAACAGACACCAACATCTTCTGGTCTTGCCAACTGGGGTGCAGATCCTGGCCCCTTTGTAGGAGTCCACAGCCTACAATAAAGGAAATCTTAGCAAAAACAGCTTTGATGGAGAACGCTACTACCTTAGGCCTCAATTATTCAGAAAGACCAGTCTGAGTTTACAAGCTATTATTCTCCTTCTTGTTTGCTACACCAATGGTTTGTTCCAAGGCCTTTCCCCAGGAGGCTGAGCCTGAATTGTAATCCAGGGGCAATTCAGAAACTAGAAGGCAAGCTGTGCCTCATTTTTGAAAATTAACATTTAACTTTAATTGTTCCTTCCCACGCTACTTTTGGAAATTATTCCTCTGTGCAAACTGAACAAGAAAGGAAAAGGTCACGTTCAAATGTAGATTTAAAAAAACCCTTGAACTTTAGCTCTAGTTTACCACCTTGTCTTCATCTTAAATATAGCAATAAAAACAAAACAAACCTTGTCTGCATGCCTGCTTTACATTAGAGCCTTACAAGAAAAGTTATATGTTGTCTTTTTCTTTGCTTAAAAGAAAAATAACCAATTTGCTCTTGTGTGGTTCAGGGGAAAATAGCCTTGAGAAAATGTTATTGATGTAGTGTATTTATGTAGGGTTGCAAGACAAATTATGCCATCAGCAAATAAGGTCAGAGTAGCAGAGTGAATTACTGGCAAAAATAGGTTCCTTGCAAAGGACAAAGGTTCTTTTAAATGCGTATAAACCTTGAAGCCATATGAGGAGAAATAATACAGATTCAGTGTGGAATGTAGTATTTTAAAGCTCCCCAAAACGCCACATGATTTTTTTGTAGATGACTATTACCTTTTCAGGAAGGATGAAGAGGCCTGCCTGGCAGAATATTTGCCTGTGATTACTGGGAGGCAGTTTAAAGGCTTCCTCAAAGTGTGGTGTAGCTGCCTCAGGTAGACTTTGGACCCTGCCTTCAGAGGGGGGAAACATTGCATTTAGGGATGAGTTCCTACTGCTTCTCATGGAGTCCTAATGTGGTTTTCTACAACAGGGAAGAAGGAACACATCAATAGATGCCAAACAACCTGCTTAACCACGAGTATGCACAAGAGTACACTGCAGAGAAGAGCACACTATTTAGTTTTTAACAAAGAAGAATTCTGCTCTACAGTTCTGGGTATTTCATGTACTTCCTCATCTGTCTGAAAACTGTTTTACACAGGTGCTGCTAAATTACTCCTAGTGCACTTCAATCCTTTCTGCCAATCATAAAAGTGAATTTTGAAGGTTTATTTCTGGACAAATTCTGGATTGGCCAGATTGTAGCATCAGTTATTTAGGAAAAAATCATAATAAAATTAATTTGATAAATAATCTTTAAATAAAGAATCATACTAAGCATGTCAACAGTGCTTTGCAGTTTCAATTGGCAATGGCATTTTTTAAAAGAGCCAAGTCATTGCTTATCAGATGCACCAAGGCTCTGAAGCTACACATTTCACACTAGTCATTCATGACAATGCAAAGTTTGGAAAGGACATCAGAAAGATCTTCCCCTTTTTAGGGATGCCCTAACTTTTGGGGTAGAGCAACACATAGGATGAGTTCACAGGTACAGCCAAAGCCAGGACTGTATTTGCTGCACTGATGCAATCTCAAGACCATCTGCCCACGGTGAGTACCAGCATGATGGAACTGATACTGGAGAGGGTGAATTCGAGTGGCCCAGAGCTGAGCCTGTGAAAGAGCTGATGCTGTCCTTGCAGGTAGTGAAAGTCCCCAAGGCAATCTCCATCCTAATCCCACATCTGACTGGCAGCAAACACCATGGTTGCATGTGTACAACAGCACACATCCAGGCTTGAACCCTGACATGCAATGGTCTCCTGTTCTAAGCATGTTTCTCATCCCAGGCAACAACTAGACACTGTTGATAGGATCACAGAGTATCCTGAGTTGGAAACGTCCTACCAGGATCACTAAGTCTGACTCCTGGCCCTGCACAGAACAGACCCAGGATGCTCAAGTACAGTCCAAGATCTGGTTCTGATAGGCAATTTGGCTATCAACAACTTATTTTCAGGGCTTAAGAGTCTTGCTAGGACACTACTGGGACTGGCCGAGGTTGTTGGGATGAGCCCTGGATGGGGAGCCCTGCTCTGCTCTGAGTGGATGCCTCTGTCTTCTCCCACCCCAGGAGCCATCAACCCTCCAGCCCTCAACTCCTACTGTGGGTGACAGTGGGCAGTTAGGACACAAACATTTAACAACTGTTCTTTCCAAATAATAACTTTCTCCTTTCAAACCTTTAAATATCACTGCTGAACGAATCTATCATGATAATGAATCATACAATATGGTCACTGGTGTTAAACCGACAGTTACAACTGCTATTTCATGCTTTACACTGCTCATTTTTATCTTTCAAAAACTTTGTAACATCACCTCTTACTTCCTGGACATGTAACAGTGTCACTGTGCTTCTGTTTTCCAAAATTTTACTTGTTGCATAAGACAACTAAAGAACAATTTTGTCCTTTAATTGTGGTTTAAGAAAAAAAAATCTGTGAAACAAGACAGTAGAAGGGGACTTTAAACAGTGTGATTGAGAAGAAATTATCTTTTTTACACAGGAGGCAGGTGCTTAAATATATACAGTTCTTATTATAGGCTAAGAAATGGGCCTTAAAAGAGTTCTGTTGTGGATCAGCTGTTAAAGTAATAACCTGTGATACTGGGTTCCTTGACTGCAATCCTGATTTATCATCAACTTCTAATTTAGTGGTAAATAAGATCTTTCTGAGCCAAAATCCAACATCTTTTAAAGGTACTTTTTGCTGATGTAACTCCATTGATTCTAAAGGAGTCACTTTCAGTTTATGTCAATGAAAGTGAAATTGGGATATTGTTACAGTCTCAGTTAACTCATATACCAAGTAGATTCAGTTTATCAATCAGAGCTAGGGGAGAGTTTAGAGATAGAATTTTTATTTTATTCTTAAAAAACCACAGCTTTTTGTAATTAAAAAATGGTAGGAGACATGACAACTTCTCTTACTTAAAGACTGTGACTCAAAAAAGAATATGTTGGACTCTTGCACTGAAAAAATGCATGATTTTTATAGAATTGTAGAATCATTAAGGTTGGAAAAAACCTCTAAGTTCTAGCCACTTCTGAAAGCAGGCAAGGAAATGTGGCAGGACATCACAGCTTTACAAGTTGTGATTTTTTTTTTAACTTTCAGTTCCTTGACAATAATTTTTTTGTTTGTTTATTTGAGCTCACATTTCAAGATGTGAAAAAATACTGAAATACCAAATTTTCCTCAAGGCAGTGTTTAAAATATTATTCGCATGACAAGCTGAACATGTGTCAGCAGTGCCCTGGCAGCCAGGAGGGGCAGCTCTGCCCTGGGGTGCATCAGGCGCAGCCGGGCAAGAGAGGGGATTGTCCTGCTCTGCTCTGCTCTGCTCTGCTCTGCACTCGGGCAGCCTCACCTCGAGGACTGGGGTAGTTTTGGGCACCACAATATAAGAAGGACATTAGGCCATTAGAGAGCATTGAAAGGATGGCCATGAGGATGGTGAAGGCTCTGGAGGTGAAGCCATATGAGGAGCGGCTGAGGGCACTTGGTCTGTCCATCCTGGAGAACAGGAGATTGAGGGCAGACCTCATTGTGTCTGTGACTGCCATGGAAGCAGAGGGGCAGGCACTGATCTCTTCTCTGGTGAACATTGATGGGACCCAAGGGAATGGTCTGAAGCTGTGTCAGCAGAGGTTTAGGTTGGATATTAGGAAAAGGGTAGCTGGGCATTGGAACAGGCTCCCCAGTGAAGTGGTCACAGCACCAAATCTGTCTGAGTTCAAGAAGAGTGTTTGGACAATGCTCACAGGCACATGGTGAAACTCTTGGGCATTGTCCTGGGAAAGGCCAGGAGCTGGACTTGATCATCATGATGGGTCCCTTTCAACTCAGGGTATTCTATAATTCAGTGATTCTATGATCTATATTTCTTATATACTTTACAGGGGTGTGTTTGGAGGCTCAAGCTAAGTATAAAAAAAAAAAAAATGAAACTTTGGGTAAAAAGAACTTAAAAAGAGTTAAATCTGTATTCTATTACAATTTCTGCTAAATACTAATTACACACATTCACCCTTTTAGCTTTCTTGTCATCCCATGTGACACATTTCTAGCATGGCTAGGCTTCGTGCTTTCTTGTGGTGGGTCATCTGACTTCCTTGGAGGAAAAGGCAGTCATTGAACCATAGAATGTTTTGGGTTGGAGGGGACTTTAAAGATCCTCTAGTTCCAACGCCTGTGCCATGGGCAGGGACACCTTGTACCACATCAGGATGTTCAGAGCCCCATCCAGCCTGGCTTTCCACAACTTCTCTTGGCACCTTGTGCCAGTTCTCACCACACTCACAGTAAAGGATTTATTTCTAATGCTCAATCTAAACTTTCCCTCTGTCACTTTAAAGCCATTCCCCCTTGTCCTTTCACTATGTGTCCTTGCAAACCATTCCTCTCCCATTGTTTTGTAGGTCCCATTCAGTTAAACAGAGTAGGAAACTAGAGCAGTGTGCTCCATTTGGCTTGTTTTCAGAATCTAAATAAAAATCTGAATTTTTATGTCTGGGAGGTTTTGTGTTGGTTTTTCTTCTTGTAATTTCTGCAAGCAGGGTGCAAGTTTTTACATCTTGAGCCCAGCTTCAGGAAGAGTTGGGAGCAGTTTGGTTTTCTCTCTTAATGCTACAGAAGAAAGGACCAGCTTGGGTCTCTTGATGCAAAAAGGGGTATCTCATTTGCATTCTTAGTTATAAGAAGTTGTCACCATGGTACATGACAGCACCATTTAATATATTTACTCTACAGGGAAGCACATAAGTACTTTATCCCTGTGTTATGTATGACAAAGCAAGAGACTGTACTTTAAATATTAAGAATATTGAATGACTAATTTTCAGAAAGCCAAGATCAGGTGTCTGGTAAAATTAGCCTTGTTTGGGTTTATTATTATCACTGTCATTATTATGATGATGACTGGACACCTGCTCAAGCAGCAGGTTAAATTGTTTTAGTCGGTGTCTAAATATGCACATAATTAAAAAAAAAAAAAAAAATCAGTTTCTGACTACAGCACTTATTGTCTCAGGATGAAACAGGAAACCAAAGTGGGATATGTACAGAGAGGGAGCTACAGAGAGGTGAGACCCAGAGCTACACAAGGTTTCCAATACAGCATCCTCAAGCAGCATCACAGATATTTTATGAGCTATCTGTGCAATCGATCTGAGATTGCTACCATATTGAATAGATTTATATCTTTATAGGTGGTTGTATATACACATACAAATATTCATTATACAGTTTCACAGAGGTTTGCAATAAAATCTTTCTGTTCCTGTAAAGCACCAGGTGAAAAGCACCATGGTGCCTTTTTGAAGGTATTGCACGTAAGTGCTAAGGGTGGTAACTAAGAGACTGTCTCTTAGTAGGTGGTAGGACATAAAGATCCTTGAATCTGAAGATTGATGGCATTGTTTAATGCTACAGAAGAGCAAATAAAACGATGTCTAGAGCAGAACTGAGATTATCAGAAAAAAAGAAAAAAGAAAACGCTAAGAGAAGCAACATTCTTAGCAAAACCACAGAAGTTTACAGAAGTTACCACATTTTACTTCACAAGACCAGAAAATCAAATAATAAATCAATAATTGAGCTGTTGAATGACCACAATGGACACAATTCAACTGATGTGAATGGAGGATGCTGAAAAATGCCTAAGGGGTTGCTGTGGACACTAGACTGAGCATGAATCACTGTATTTACATGAGGAATATAACAAAACTGTTCCATAGGGACAGCAAGATTAAAAAAAAAAAAAAAAAAAAAAAAAAAAAAATAATTTTACATTNCCTAAACTTCCCTGGTTGGGCAAGAGCAGTAGGGGTCAGTAAAAAAAAAAAAAAAAAAAAAAAAAAAAAAGTATCTTCCATTACTTACTCCCAGTGAGGCCACACTTGAAATAATGGTCCAGTTTTGGACCTCCCTAATTTATGGGAAAAAATTGGAGGGAATGCTGCAGACAGCTGCCAAGATTATAACTAGCCTGGGCAAGTGACTTATGAGGTGAATTTGAGAGAACTGAGCTTGTTTAGTCTGACAAAAGAGACATTCCATAGCAGTCTGCAACTTTGTGAAAGGGGTTGGTTAAAAACACAAGTTATCTAGGGTGGATATGGAATCCCAGTCTTTGGAGTTTTTCTATATTTGTCTAAAGTCATGGCTGACTTGGTCTGGTGTTTTTGGTAGTCCCAGTCTGGATAGAAAGTTCAACCAATGACCTCCAAAGGTCTTCAACCACCATTTTTAGGAAGATGGAGCAGTAGGTATTTTGCTGCCAGTGGTTCATCTTTTTGAGGAGTCAGAGAAAGCTGTCTGACCCAGACAACTACATGTAAGAACAATTCTGAGTAAGTGATGAAAATTACGAAAACTACAGCACTGGTATTTATTAAAGTATTTCTGACCATCGTGTTGTCACATAGCATTGATATGTTGAAAGGGTCCTTTAGTGCTGTGACACAAAGCCCCACAATTTCCTGTCAGACATGGGTCAAGACAACACAGAAAGTGTATGTGTTTTTAGGGACAACAGTACCCACTAAGTTCCTGAGGGTTCCTGTCCAGTTCTATTAGGATCACCATCTAGGAATAAAATATGAAGAGAAGACCATTTTTATTGCTGCACAAAATTTTAAAATACTGGAGAATAGCAAATTAGCAGTACCTGGAACTGCATTGACTCAAAGCGGAAGTTTGGGAGATTGAGTTATTTTAAGAATAGGCAATGAAGTTGATTCTTTATGTTTTGAGTTTTAAAACATGATTGAACATCTTTGTGGGACATATCAAACATATACTGTTTGAGACATATTTACAAGGGAAAATGGACAAGAAGAGCATACAAGAGGACAATTTATAGGTTGTGATGGTTCCTTTAGGGCTCATGTTTGTGCAGAATCATTAGGGACATGTCTAATAAAACATACAGCATTTGTCAGACTCACAGACCAACTCAAGATCTGGCTTCGAGATTAGAAGTTCATCTCGCTCAGTGACAAACAATACTTGAAGAAAATGAAAAAATGGAACACAGACTTGAAAATGAATCCTCAAAAATGTGAGAATAATCCTCTGACACGAAGCTGAGGTTTGGCTTCCTGCATTACCCAAGGAGCATGATGGCCTCTCAGAAATGTCTTTCCCCAGAGGCACCAGGTTCAATTTGCACCAGGCTCCCTGAAACTATTCAGTGAATTATCACAAAGTTACTGAATCCTCCAGGGCTCAACCAGGTGCCAGTATAACTCCCACTGAGCAGAGGCAGAAAGAAAGTGATAATTAAAAGAGAATGTGGTAAAGGAATGGACATCTATTCAAGATGTTGCCTGGTGTTAGGGAAAGGGTGTGTTAATATCTAAAAAACATATGAAACAATACCAATTATAATGATGGCTTTCACCAGAAGGTATTCTTAAAGGACATTTCTCATCCAAAATTTAATCAATTTACTTCTAATGCCAATTGGCAGTGTGAATTAGCACAGTCCTTTAAAATCTGTTCCTCGAAGAAGCCCTTTAGATGATGTAACATGCCAGTTTGATTCTAAGCCTTACTTTTTCATGCTGCAGATTTTTAAAACAACTACCCTCTGTTCAGTATTGGCATTTCCAGGAAGAGCTGGAGTGCCAGGAAGAGCTGGAACACCAGCTCCTGTAAGGACCATCTCACTGTCATAGTTAATCAAGACCTGTTAAGAGGAGCAGCCTTTTAAAATAATAATAATAACAACAACAGTAATAATAACCATGGTGGTGGTGATGAGAGATGTACTAAACTACAGGAAAAAAAAAGTTCAAACAATTAAATCTGCCAAGTTAAAATGAGGAATACTGCGTAGCAGTCAACTACTCTAAGGCTACAAGTGCTCAGATATTAGTAGTATATATGGGTACAGAAGTAGCTGCAAAGATAGGCTATGATAGGTTCATTTGCTAAAATCTTTTATTTCCCTAAAGACAGACACAAGTGTAAAGAATAGTGACACAGATAGAGAACATATTATGTGAGAAGGGATTAAACCAGTTTATTCATTTAACAAGATGAAAGTATATATGGGATATGATTACAACATATACAAAATACCCTTTCCCCTTCTCCATCTTTAAAATTATGTAAGGAAGATGCAGATAAACCAGTCATCTACATCACTGGATTGCCTACTAGTCAGATATTTATTAGTTCAGGGGCAGGGTGACATAATAGCTCTCCAATAAAAAGATTAAGGAAAGGAACAGACACTAGCAAGGAGCTGAGATCTCTAGGACTGAATGTACTGCAAAATCCAAGGCAGATTTAGGTTGGAACTTGACCACTGTGACTGGAAATCCACTTCTGTATTCTGCCAAAATATTTTTAAAACCTGAGATCTCCAAAACACTAGTTTTTTAATTTTTTTTTTTTTTTTTTTTTTTTTTTTTTTTTTTTTTTTTTTTTTTTCTGTCTTGAAATGATCTGGTTGATTTAGAGCAGGGAGAAGATCTAGTTTTATAGAGCATCAAATAGATTATGGGGACCTGCAGAAACAGCCCTTCAGCATTTTCTTCCGTGCCATGGTTGGCTGTTGTGTGACCTTACTGGTCTTCTTTCCAAACCAGTGCTATTCCAAAGTGGCTTCATAACTCTTCACAAGGTCTTGTGGTAGTGAAGGGTCTGGAGCACAAGTCTGATGAGAAGCAGCTGAGGGAGCTGGGGATGTTTAGCCTGGAGAAAAGGAGGCTCAGGGCAGAACTTATTGCTCTACATCTACCTGAAAGGAAGTTGTAACCAGGTGGGGGTTGGTCTCTTCTCACAAATAACAAGTATAGAACAAGAGGAAATGGCCTCACGTTGTGTCAGAGAAAGTTTATATTGGATATTGGGAAAACTTTCTACAGCAAAATTGTTGTCTGACATTAGAAGAGACTGCCCAGGGAAGTGGTGGAGTCACCCTCACTGGAGGTATTAAAAAGATATGCATATGTGGCACCTGGGGACATGGTTTAGTTGGGAGCTTAGAAGTGTTGGGTTAACAGTTGGATTTAATGCTCTTAGAGGTCTTTTCTAGTCTAAATTATTATTTTTATTCTAATTGTTAATTCTTACTATTACTGAACTTTCTTAGTGCTTTCCCTTTGCTCTCTTTTCTTCTGCCATCTTTTTCTCATTTTTAAAATGATATCCAGAGCCTCACATTTTCAGGACTTGTTTTTCAGATAAACTTCATATAGCAATACTTAAAGCCTGGAAGCTCTTCAGATCTCACCAGCTGAGATTTCTCTTGGCATTATAACATCCCTTGCTGGCATGCAGTCAACGAACCCTGCTAATATACCATCAATCCTGACTGGCCCTGGAGAAAGGAGAGTGCCGAGACTTGGCCAGAATACTACTGCATTTGGCTTATTCTCAACTGGAGTTGTTTAAAACAGTCCCTAGGCTGCTTTAACACGTGCCAAAATCAGCTCAAAAATCAGTGAGCTGACTCCCTGAGCCACCCCGTTTCCTGCACCTTCTGTGCCCAATGGACTCTGAGCACGTCAGGCAACAAGGGCCAGGCATCTCTTCTGATCCTCTGCCACTGACAAACTTCAGTATGATCAAAGCTCCCCAGCACACCTATTGCTCTGTCAAGTAGCTGAGCATGACTGCTCACACAGGAAGAGACAAGTTCTACAGAAATGGTGAGAGAAACTGAGGTGAAACTTTCAGATATGTAAACAACTGTTTACACATTATGATGCTTTAGAACAACTGTTTACACATTATGATGCTTTAGAACACTGTGAAACAAAGTCTTATGCTGAACTCCATGCACTATTGCACATGTGTTCATGAGGCACAATCTTCTCTTCCTGCATGTGCATTAATTGCCACACAATAAGAAGCCAATAGTCTCCTTGCCATAGAGCAGAGGTGTAGGCGTTTGCAGAAATGTATTCATTACCTTTTGTAAATTATTTATTTTTTCAAATATGGGTTACTGTGAAATCAGTGGACAAATTCAGTATGTGAGATTTGCTACTTGTTGTGTTGGATTTGTGGAGATAGTTAAAAAAGGTCCAAAACAAGTATAAAATCTGTTATTACTGTCTGTTTTCTGCCCTTATGCCCTCTGGATGTAAACAGTGGCATAAGGCAATAAGTTGTCTTGGCTGAGACTTGGCAACAGAATATATTCAAAAGTCCTTCATTCTCCGCTAAACTCACCTGATTTATTCCTTAAATCTGCTGAAATCAATATGAAAAGGCTAATTTTTAAATGGAAAAAGTTCTTTGTTCAGACACTGAGCCATCACCATGACAGTGTCCATTTTCCATGCTCAGCTGAATCGGTACATGCCTTCCTGCCAGCTCCACCGACTTAGCACGGGCAGGGAACGTGCACTTAGCTTTGCTGGGAATGTTTATTCTGAACATCATTGCAGGGGGTTTTTTTGGGGGCCAAAGAACACAGGAGGGCTTGTTTGTCCTGAAATTCAACCTGTCACTCTGAACTCAGGGATTAACCTTATTTTGCTAGCGGGTTTTGGCAGCTGTAGCTAGTATTTCTTTTAACTTTTAACTTTTGTGGTTTTGGTGTGGCTTTTGTTGACATTCTTGTTTATTTTTTTTTTTTTTTTTTTTTTTTTTTTTTTAGTTATTTAGGTTTTTTTCCCAACTTTTTTTCTTTTAAATAAAGTCACAACAGTATCTGTCTTGTTACTGTAACTCAGACTTTATCTTGTGAAAAAAATCTATTTAAAGATACCACTATTGTGTGCTAAGTAATACTGTTGGACATGTTGAAACCTATCTGCTGCTAGGATATATGCTCTGTGCTCTGCAGATCCAAGGACCATAAATCCTTCAAGAAAGGGAGATTGTCTTCTCCTTTTAGTTTTGCAGGTTCTGTAAACACCTATCATGTTAGGTATAAAAAATTATTTTGGGTAAATGATGGCTTTCAGGCAAATACAGAGGCTTTTGGGCAAATACAGTGGCTTAGACAACAGCTTAGATTAATGTAATCTAGTAGAGGGTATCCCTGCACATGGCAGAATGGCTGGAAATATATGATCTTTAAGATTCCTTCCAATTGAAACTCATTCTGTGATTCTATGAAATACCACATTAAATTCAAATATCCAGCAATATATCCAATTCTGCTTCTACCAACCTGATAAACACAAAAATACCAATTCCCTTAAATAAGAAATTCACTCAAAGCCTTTATAAAAACTGTTTTTTAAAATATTTATTAAAATCTCTTCAACTGCATGTATCAGCCATTATTATGTTTATGTTTCTATTAACCATCCTTTATTTTCTTCATTTTACTCTCTTGCCTGTAAGAAACACTCTTGAAACATGACCACAGTTTACTTCTGAACCCTGGGGTACACCATTTGTGTTGCACACACTTTCAACACAGATACACACTGAATGCTCTTACCTAATAGGACTTTCCAGAGGGACAAATAAGGTAAGGGACAAAAGTTTAAAGCCTGTTAGTCAAACACATGGGCATGTTTGTTAGTGGCCTAAGCTCTAACACAGTGTTGGCACAGCATAGTGTATTTACATACCACAATATCCACAAAAGGATTAAAAATAATTTTACAACAAATTGTCACCTAAAATGGAAAGAGTGTCAACATTTGGGGATAAGTGCATTACTTTAGAGCCAATTACTGAATAAAATAATGAAAATAAATGTTGAGGGAAGACGTCCTTTTGTTTACAATGACTGAGCAACACCAAGTAAACTTCTAAGCCAAAGCATCAACTGTCTGCTGGGACTTGACAAGCCTCCAGTGATTTGATCCTCTGGTCCTGTAAAGCTTATAGCAAGCAGCAGAGGTCTCATCAGGTGCTCTCTACTTGCTGTGACAAACAGGTTACATTGTGAAAGACACAACTAACAACTAGAGATTAGTCTGAGATGTGTTTTGAACTGGCTGTACTTCTGCTTATATGGGGGATCTCATTGTGACCTTTCAGTAATCTAAGGGGGTTACAAAAAGATTGAGAGTGATTTTTGCATGAGAAGGTAGTGATAAGTACAAGGAGGAAAGGTTTTGAATTACAAGGAGGGAGAGGTAGGCTAGATGTTAGGAGATAGTTTTTTCAGAGGGAAAGGAACAGGTTGCTCAGAGAAGTTGTGGATGCCACATCCCTGGGAGTGTTCAAGGCCAGGTTGGATGGGGTTTGAGCAACCTGGTCTAAGGGGTGGCATTTTCTGCCCATGGCAGTGGGGGTTAAACCTAGATGACCTCTAAGATCCCTTTGAACCCAAACCATTCTATGATTCTCTCAAAATATTACTCTTCCTTTGTTAACTGTGCTGAAATTCCTCATGCTGTTATCTGGGGAGAGGAGCCACTAGTCAGGACAAGCCTGGCTGTATGCAGACCTTATCAAGCACAGTCAAAACAAAGTCAGGATCTACAGTGTGAGCAAGAGGAATAATTATGAAATCATACATAAATACATCACTTTTAGTACAAAGAAATTTCTGCTCTGGGTCAGACCAGTGGCTCATTATATCCAGAATGTAGTCTCTGGAAATCTCAGACACATGCTGCTTTGAGAAAAATATCAGAAGTCTCTGACTGTAAAACTCCCTTTATTCTAACACCTAATGCTTAAATTACACCCTAAAGAAGAAGTTTTGTATCCAAAAAGAAGAGAGGTGTGCACACAGATCAGTCTTGTCCCACTACTCATTTAGATGGTGGGTAAGGCATGCCCCCACCCAAGGAGCCCAGCTTTATCCCCATTCTCAAAGCAATATTTCTGGAAATGTATTTCACAGGCTGCATATCCTTGTACCACATTTTCTTTGCCTACTTTTTATTTCTGAATTTTTTTTTTTTAAATTTGCTAAAATACTTTGCAATGTGTTTTACCTTCCCTGTGCCATTCCTTGTTTTATGCTTGCAACATATATTGTAGATCTCTGAAAATATATCTTACCAAGCCTTGCTCTTTCGTGAGTCTTACAGTTTTTATATCTGAGTCAAAAAGTTAAAATTTGCTTAGACTGTGCTTTTAAATCACAAGCTAGGTGAGATGAGTGAAAGCTTCCATGTGGCACAGGAAAGAATAGGAAATAATATCTTTAAAATAATTAAATGTCTCCATTTGGTGTGGCTGTGTTCCTTTTCAAAGAAAATGGCTATAGAGGAACATAAGCTTGTACGAGTCAGTCACACAATCTATGCTGGTGTTGGATGGATTATCTCTTATGCTTATTTGAGTAAAAAAAAGATAAGTTCTATTTAGCAAACCCTTCAGAGAACAGGAAGACATAGCAACCAAAATCTGAACCTCTTCTGTTTTGGCAGTCACGAAAACAGAGGACCTGTGGGCAGAAGCCAGCTGACAAGGAACATAAAACCTGGAAAGACTGAGACAATTTTGCAGAGCCACTGTTGTGCACAGGATCTTGCACAAGCAGTGATGCCTGGAGTGTCATGGGCAGGCATACGGGCAAGACATGGGAATGCTGTACTGGGAAAAATAAATGCAGGCTTCAAATGGAGTCTTAAGGGAAATGGAAAGAATCAGAAAACTCAGATATGTACCTTATTATTCATGAGGGTCTTTCCAAATATCTAAATAAATAAATTAATAAATACATAAATAATTATGATACACAGAAGGAAGCTGGAAAAAATAAAGCAATCTCACTGCTTCAACTGTTTCATCACTCACAGCCCCGTGTGTGAGTAGACCCCTGACTGAAAGCTTGGGTTCATTTCATAAGAAGAAAAGCACTTCTTTTTCAAAATCTGTGTAAAGACAAGCTACCAGAAATCCATTCCTGGGGAAAGGCAGGCCAAAGCTGATTTGGTTTCCAATAGTGAATTTGGGGTTTTGCTTATGGCTCCTAAGATCATTGTTTTGGGCAACTGGCACTCTCCAAAGCCTTTTGGTGCTGGCTTATGTCCTGACTAGGGTCCCTCAGTGTCCTTCCTGAGCTCCTGCTGGGACACTGGTTATCACCCCTCAGTTCCTACTTTTGTGTGGTCTCTGGAACCCTCCTTGCATCTCTTTTGATTTTCACTTCCACAATGAAAATGCTGGAGGTCACCAGTGATACAAATCCAGGGTGCAATGAATGGCTCAACTGCTTGCTTTTTGAGGAGAAACAAAGGTAAAATAGGTGCTAAAAATGCAAGGTTTATCAGATCACAAGGATTGCTATCTGGACAGCTGCAATGAAGCCTGAGTCATAGCAATATAACATCAGCTCCATCAGAGTCAGGGTTTGTTTGCTAACTACCAAAAGACATAATGAACACAAGCGCCTTTTAGACCAGAAATGTGCATTCTGTGTCCTGCCAGCTACTATATCACCCAGGCAGGTTGGACACTTGTAACATCAGTAACACACACTTCAGATCAGATGCATCACAGTCCAAAACTAAGAATAACACCAATGTGCTTTCTAGATCAGATATATTTTCTCATCAAAATAATAGTCACATGTGTTTCATGTGACAGTCATTGCCATACTCAATTTGCTGAATTTTAATGTCCTTCCTTTGTTGCACTTTCCTTATCACTAAGTCCTAATTTCTTGCCTGTATGTCTATAGTTTGGTACTTCACTTCTTTAAATTTTCTGACAGCTTTCTTTTTTAATTTTGTGTGATATAAATTTGATGAGGTTTCCCATGTCTTGGCCACTGTCTGGAGGCCTGAAACATTAAACACTCCATGATCCTTTGCAATATACCAGAATCATGAACATAGAAGGATGTAATAGGACAAAGAAAATACATTTTAAACTAAAAGGGGGATTTAGATTAGACATTAGGAAAAAAAGTTCTTTACTCATAACATGGTGAAGCACTAGAATAGGTTTCCCAGAGAATGTGGATGCCATATCCCTGGTAGATTTCAAAGCCAAGATGCATGGGTCTTTGAGTAACCTGGTCTAGTGGAAGATGTTTCTGCCCATGGTAGGGGGGTTGAAGTTGAGGATTTTTAAGGTCCTTTCCAACCCAAGACATTCTATGATTCTATCAGATATTTTAAAAGTAAAAGAAAGAAAGAAAGAAGTAAAAATGCCCTTATTTCTTTAGAAGACTCTGGGCCACCCTATCCAAACAGAATTGTTTTTTCAAAGCTCACAAGGAAAGAGAAAAGAGTAAGAAAGTTCTTAAGGGTTTTCCAAGGTGGACCAGATTCAGGCAGTTCCCTTGAGGCTCTGGGGTTCATGTGTTTTTTCTAAAGTGTTGGTCAAGGCGTCTGCATGAATTGTCCCTGCCTGCTGTTGACTGTGTCCCTTAATGATTAAATCACTTCACTGAATCCATTGTCTGGACAGTTTTATAGATGTAGCTGTCAACCCCAATACAGGAAAGGTAACGGCACTCTGTCTCTCAAGCCAAATATTAAGTATGTGCTCTGGGCTCCAAAGTGCTGAAATGCACAGGCTAACACCATACAGCAGATGCTCCTGGATGGCTGAAGAGCTCATTCCGGTGGTCAGTGCTTGGCTGAGTCTTTATGACCAAGCAGTAGGTGGCGTGAGGGTAACCTCAGTAGAAGGCTCTTGTCATCTATCTTCTGTGACCATATGTTAATTTTTCTCCAAAAAGGAAAGTGCAATCAAGTTGCAGAGAATCCTTTGGTTACACTGTTCTTTGGGCCAGGTGTCAGGGGATGCATAAATGGGTTCTGTTTCTGTTCCTCCCGTTCACACATCCATACCAGCATTTTTTTCATCCCACTACCATATTTGTGCACACTGCTGCAGCTAAAGATTATACTGTGTCAAATTGAAGAGTGTATTAGCAGTTAGGGACAGCAGGCCCAGGTAGTTATTGTCAGTTGTTACTCTCTGCTCAGTGAGAGTCTCATAGCAGTGATCTGTTTTCAGCCTCAGATGTAGCCTGGCTTTTCAGGAATAAGGCATTTTTTTTTTTCCCTGAATTTCTCTTATCACTACTGCTCATTAAGCTGCATAATCCTCTCCTGTTTTGCCTTGTACTCAGAACCAGCAACCAAAAATCTGCATGTGATTCCAGACTAAGCTTTTTTCAAGTATTTTCAGGATATTTCCTTTGGCAGATTGCAGGAGTGGGGAAGGGACACAAGGAAGATTTGCAAATGTTGTGTGACACAGCATCTTAGGTGTAAACCCAGTGCCAGTGCTGTAGCACCACTCCCCACTCCTGCTTGTGGCAGTAGAAGTCAGGGAAGGTTCATATAATGATGAGGATTGAAGAAAAAAGAAAATCCTATACATTTATAGATATTTGTTATTATATTAGTGTTTATAGATATTATACTATATATTAATATATTAATATATATATAAAATATAATGTTGAGAGGTGTGTAGCAGGCTAGGGAAATTTAAAGAGAAATAACTTCCTGATAACAAAGTAAAATCTTGTAAAGTCTTTATCCCATCCTCTGAGCACTGGTGGAAAGTAAGTCATATAAAGTAAGCCTGGAGCCTTCTGGGATGGAAAGAAGATGCCTATAGGGCATCCAACATTGCTCTTGATGAAATGTCTCAAAAGATACAGGAATAATAACCCTTTTATTTTTTTTCCTCTCCCCTCCCTTTCACCTCTTGAAATAACTTGGAAGAAACATCAGTATGTTGTTACCTTGGTGACAACGGAGCAGTGGTCAGCATCTTCCTCTATAGCTGTTTGATATAATAAGAATGTTTTGCTCATTTTTATGATTTTTTTTATTGTCTATTAACAAAAAAAATAGGTTATCCCTATTCCACAGGGGTCCATACATGTGAGAGTCAATGGACTCCATTATCTGTGCAACAAAATATCCAGAGTAACACCTATGGTCATCTCCCTAAAATGAGACATTAAAGCCAATGTAATTCAAAAAAAGGCTCTTCACTGCTCACAACCTCCCAAGTCATGTGCTGTCAAGATTTACTTTCACACGCAGCCATTTGGAACTTTCTCCTATGAAAAACCCATATTGGAAATAGCTGCCAATGGTGCCTTTGCACCCTGTTACAGGTAACCTTAATCCTTAGCAACACATCTTGTTTCTCTCATGGAGAGGTCAAAGCAGGCACACAACTGCTAGTTTCCATTTTCCACTGAAAATGCTGATCTAAGAGTTATTCTGCAGCCATTCTAAAGGACAGTGTCACAGTCAGGTATTTTGGAAGTTATCCATAATACAAAGACTTTTCCTTGCAGCTTTGTGTCAATATCTCATGCCCTTGGTTTTAAATCTTATCCAAAAAGGTAAGGAAGCCCTTCCCAGAGTAGAGTAATATAGGCCAGATATTGTGATGAAAAAGAACATGATCCTGAATTTTTTGTATCAGTTGAATTTCTGTCTCTTATAACTTCTATCCCTCTCCTAACTGCTTTCTATAAGCTTGTGTATTTTTTTTTTTTTTTTTCCACTCTACTTAGTCCTCTTCCCTTCAATAAGTAGAGGCAACCACTAAGATTTAGAGTTTTATGGGTTTATGACTTCCTGGTACAGAGGAAGCCCTGCAACAGTAAATTTCATAAAATGGCCAAACATGGGCCAATTTTATGGAGCCTCTTCTTAGTTACACCATGTCAATCACTTCTTTCCCTACTTTCCCTGTATGCATTTAACATGGCTGAACCTGAACACTGAGTTCCTTCATAACATCTGTTCACTTTTTCCTATGTTTAATCTCTGTTTTCCTGATCACCCATACTTTATAAACACACAGGCATTTCCCTCTGTAAATACCCCTCTAGGAAGTACTTCCTCTTAGCACAAAAATCCAAAAGGGTGGGAAAGAAAAGGGCGTTTTTCTCCTAGCTCTAACTACACATGATGTCTCTTACCTCTGGGAAAGTCAAAAACAAAGACCATGGAATCAAAGAATAATAGAATCAAAGAATCATAAATCATTAAGTTTGGTAAAAGATTTGAAAGATTATTGAGTCAATCCATTAACCCAACATGACAGTGTGGATTAATAAACCGTGTCCTCAGGTCTCAACACACCTTCTAGTTTTGGCAATTACACTACTTCCCCTGGGCAGCCTATTTCAATGAGTGAAAACCCTTTCAGTGAAGAAATTTTTCCTAATCGCTGGTCTAAACTTCCCCGAGCACAACATGAGGTCATTTTGGGGAACACATTGAAGAACATTTTGAGCCCATCTCAGAGGATGTAACTCGTAAAAAAGTTCCTCAAACTACTGCTGGCTATGAGATGGCCATGGAGGCACAGCAAGGATAACTACTAAAAGGTTAGGCTTATGGCTGTATTCAATGATTTCAGAACCTAAATGTCACTGTGTTTCTATCAACCAGAAGAAACCTTCAGCCTGGTAACAGTATAAATGCTTTACATTGTTAACCATTGTACTGCACAAAAAAAACCCCAGTAGCAAAGCAGATCTTTCAGCTCCTTGTGTTGAATAAATGTGAAGAAAAAAATAGACAAAAAATAGAAAAAAAGGGGAAAAAAAATAGTGTAAATACCAATTACAAGATTAGCAATGATATCATCCATATCTAGGATCATCCACTAGGTTACACACAACATTTTGGGAAGTGGAAGCAAACATATTCTTGTAAATTAGCCAGGAGTGGGTGCCCTCACAGTCTCATAAATTCAATGGAAACATATTAAAAATGTTCTGAAATAGGTTAATTAAACATTTTATACAAGGATTATAAACTTCACACAAAACACATACCAAGCTTTGAACGTACACAGAGCTTCATGGAAATCAGACTTAATTTACTATAGGTTTTGTTTCTTTGCCAGACATAAAAAAAGCTGAAATGTTCAAGTCAAATGCAGCCTGTTTATAGGCAATAAAGATAATTACATGGCATGAATGTAGCCATCTATATTCCAGTGAGAGAGAATCAGGCACACAGAATATGTAATAAAGAAATCCCTTTAAGATTTCAACTCACAGTCCCCTAAACCTAAGACAGAGAATTTATCTCCCAGGACACACATTCTGCTTGCNGGAACACATTGAAGAACATTTTGAGCCCATCTCAGAGGATGTAACTCGTAAAAAAGTTCCTCAAACTACTGCTGGCTATGAGATGGCCATGGAGGCACAGCAAGGATAACTACTAAAAGGTTAGGCTTATGGCTGTATTCAATGATTTCAGAACCTAAATGTCACTGTGTTTCTATCAACCAGAAGAAACCTTCAGCCTGGTAACAGTATAAATGCTTTACATTGTTAACCATTGTACTGCACAAAAAAAACCCCAGTAGCAAAGCAGATCTTTCAGCTCCTTGTGTTGAATAAATGTGAAGAAAAAAATAGACAAAAAATAGAAAAAAAGGGGAAAAAAAATAGTGTAAATACCAATTACAAGATTAGCAATGATATCATCCATATCTAGGATCATCCACTAGGTTACACACAACATTTTGGGAAGTGGAAGCAAACATATTCTTGTAAATTAGCCAGGAGTGGGTGCCCTCACAGTCTCATAAATTCAATGGAAACATATTAAAAATGTTCTGAAATAGGTTAATTAAACATTTTATACAAGGATTATAAACTTCACACAAAACACATACCAAGCTTTGAACGTACACAGAGCTTCATGGAAATCAGACTTAATTTACTATAGGTTTTGTTTCTTTGCCAGACATAAAAAAAGCTGAAATGTTCAAGTCAAATGCAGCCTGTTTATAGGCAATAAAGATAATTACATGGCATGAATGTAGCCATCTATATTCCAGTGAGAGAGAATCAGGCACACAGAATATGTAATAAAGAAAACCCTTTAAGATTTCAACTCACAGTCCCCTAAACCTAAGACAGAGAATTTATCTCCCAGGACACACATTCTGCTTGCACATTACAGGGTTCTGAAATGAAGTACTGCAAGTGTCAAATTAGGTAAAAACAGGAAAGGGGAAATTTTGCTCCATGTAAAAAGACACATGATCTGCTAGCACATACTAAGAATCATAAAACAGAGTTGGACAAGAAGGGACTTGTGTGACTCAAACTAATGATCTCACAGTTTGTATCAACAGCTCTATGGCAATGTAAGTTATAATCAGTTATTTTAATCCCTCAATATTAATTATAAAAACTGTTGACAAAAGAAAGTAGTAATGCATTCTGTATTTTTTCATGTTGAGATTAAATGTTCAAATAATTAACCATGCGATGTTATGGTCAATTATATACACCAGGGCAAGGCAGAGGGAAGACGTAGCACTTGTTCATGTCATGAGCAAAACTCATTAAGCCAGAAGGTTTGGTACTGTTTCTTTACACTAATTTGGCTTGATCTGCTGTGGTGACACTGTTCTGTTATGTAAATTATGCACGGCGTAATTAACTGTGTACATTTTTAATAAGGTTGGATACAATTTCCTAAATGGGGCTTTGAGTCACTTGAAGGTTTCGGAAACAATTTTTAAAAATAATGGTGGGGTTAGGAAATACCCAGCCTGTAAGACTTAAAGGTTGTTTGCACAGTGTTGTTAACCCACTATATACATTATGGGTTCTATAATTCTATCTAAATGGGACACCATAAAGGAAGAAAAATGCCAGTTCAGACACGCATACCCTGAAAGCATTGTTTGAAATTACCTCATTATTTCACTAAATTAAAGAGAATTAAATCTATTATAGGTAGTTCTAAAGAAATTTTCTTATTTTTGGATCCTTCCAATAGTAAAGAAACAAAAATTCATGAAAACTCATGAAAAAAAAAAAGATGACCATACTTACTGAATATTTCCAAGTAAATGCTTTCTAGCAGCAATTAATTATTTTTTTTTCACTGTAAGAGTGGTTAAATTTCAGAACAAGCTCCCCAGGGAAGTGGTGGAGTCACCATCCCTGAAAGTGTTAAAAAAAATAAGTAGACGTGGAACTTTTTGATATGCTTTAAATTGATGATCTTGGAGCTCTTTTCCAAACCTAATTCATTCACTCAAGATTATTTGCTTGTTTGCTGCTTTATAAAGAGAATACATAATCGTATTTTCTCAGCTTAAGGTAAGTGCTTAACCATTTTTACTCAGGAAATTCTCTGTGGAATTGTCTAAAATGGTATTTTTGCTGTGTATAAACTCAATTGCTATATTTTAATCTATTGTTTGCCCAAGGATTTCAAGAAGACTTTACACTTCTCGTAATTAGGCCTCACAGTGAGTGCTCTTTGGTGAGCAGGCAGATGTTATCAGAGAAGTTTTGTGCTTGGGGAACCCAAAGCAGAAGAACATATTTTGGACAAGCTCTCTGTGGCACAGATAAGATCAGAATCAGGTCTACTGACCACTTATCCTGTATCTCTAAGTCACAGCAAACTTTTTTCAGTACTTCATGTATGGCGAGTCCTGACATAGCAGAGCTAGAGAGAAACCACTGGGGTTCCTGGGCCACTTCTTGCAAAGCCTGTGTTTTAATTAACATTTAGCTAAGGGAACTCATGCAAGTATTTTTATGGGCATATCTAAAATCCTCCTGTTTGATGACTGATGATATTGCATCCCACTTCAGCAGATGGATTAAATTGGAGGTATATTGGGATTCAAGTGATGATCTTGGCTTCAGAATGTTAACTATTTCATACCTCATACAAAAGCAATATTATTTTACTTCCTACTGTCTTTATTACAGAAAACAATAGATGGATATGCTGCTCAGAGGAGCTATGGCTGCTTGAAAAGTGGAATTGCTCAAGGCCAGGTTGAATGGGGCTCTGAGAAACCTGGTCAAGTGGGAAGGTATCCCTGCTTATGGCAGGGGAATTGAAATTAGATGAGCTATAGGGTCCCTTTCAATGAAAACCATTCTATGATTTCATTTACAGATTTTTTTTTTTTTTTTTTTTTTTTTTTTATTGGGGTGGTGGTGGTGGAAGGGAAGGAAGAACCTTGAATAAACAGATAGTGGGAAGAGGTAAAACCAAAACCATTGATCCTGTTGGATCTGTCCCTAGTGGCAAATATTTCTGAGAACAGGATGTATAGTGCTGCAGGGAATGACTTATATTCAAAATGAATTACACACTCCTCTATGAATATAATATTATCAATGGATTATAACCAAAACACTACCTGCAGAACTGGCAGGCAATTTTTTTTTTTTCTGAAGGGTGCTGATTCAGAATAGTCAGAACATGACAAAATTTACTCATCCATTTCTGTTACAACCTAACCTCATCCAGGGTAAAAAGCTAAAGAAAATAATATTATTTGTTTTACTTTTTCAACATTAGCAGAATATGTTCTGACTTTCCAGTTCAAAGAACTCTTTCTTGCCAAAATTCAGTTCCATTTTTGAAAGAGATTTTAAGACAGGGTAAAAGAGGACTTGAAATAAAAGGCCATGTGACAGACCAAACAAAATGTTTTTTTCTGCCTCTAAAGCCTATCTTAAATTTCTCTACTCACCAATGAATCAAATCTGCATTTTTTAGACCCAAGCCTACTCTAAAAAATGCATAAATATCAAAAAAATTACTCTAACAATCTATAGAAGGCCTGTAGTAATCCATTAACTTCAGTGTGGGATTTAGCACTAGAGGACAGAGATAGTGAGTGAAAGTATGTGGGGAGGAGGTCACACAAAGAGTGGGATTCTTACCCTTTTTGTTAAACTGATTTAAGAGAAAATTTCATTTTCTGAGAAATCTCTGGAATTGTGACCTTTCATCATGGTATTTAAAACTAAAATGTACAAAGGACTGGAAAAATACTGGAAAAAATATAAGGATCAGTTCCACAGTAGGATGTCATCAGAATGAAATAAAACATTTTTCTGGTTTTGCTTTCCAAACCGCTATATACCAAACACAAATTAAAAAAGTTTCATAGAATCAGAGAATGGTTTGGGTTCAAAGGCACCTTAAGAACCGTCTCATTCCAGCCCCCTGCAATGGGCAGGGACACATTCCTCCGTGACCAGGTTCCTCAAAGCTGAATCCAGCCTGGCAGGGAACGCTTCCAAGGATGGGGCATCTACAGCTTTTCTTGGCAAACCTGTTGCAGTGCTTCACCACTCTCACAATAAAGGTTTCTTCATAGCATCCAATCTAAATCTACCCCCTTTCAGCTTAAAGCCATACAAATAACTGCAATAGAAATGTGCTTGCCCCAAGCAAAAGCTGTTTCTAGATTGGATAATTCTCTTTGCAATATAACTTGGCTTGCTGACACCAGCATCTAAGATCCTGGAAAACTGCCCTAGTTTCTCTGCCCTAAACCCAGCTCCTCAACATGGAATTAATAAATGTAGACTTCTTCTCTACTAAGATGTTCACAGTGTTCCCTTTAAATCAACTCAGCTATAAACTTGTACCTGTGCCAAAACCTCCTGCTTAAGGAGATGTAAAATTACACAATTGAAATTATGTAATTGAATTAAATATATGGAAGAATTAAGCTTCATACATAGGAAAACTTCCTAGTGGCAAGAAGTTGACTTCAAAGGGGTTGAACGTGGGTGCAGAGTTTGAAGCACAGGAGAACTGATTCTTCAGGTAGAGTAAAATGGAAGAGGGCAAAATAAAGTCAAGTTTAATTAGCTTACTGAGTCACATGGGAAGCAGCCATATGGGTCTGTGCAGCTACAACTTTTTGAAGAGAATTAATTGCTTTGACCTGGTGCTGATTACAGCTGGTAAAGAAGGTAGGATAAGTCTTACATTTGGAGAAGCAACTTCAGGGAAGAAAATGCCAAACCTTGAAAAATGAAGTGACCACAGGAGTCCTGGGGCAGAGAGTGACTTGAAAAGCAACCTATCTTTAAATCCTTAATAAAAAATACCTCTAATAATTCAATAATTAGGATGGTTGTTGACATAAAATGTCACCTCAGATATCTAATCTAGCTTCAGCCACAGCACCCCAATCCAGAATGCTGCTACAACTGCTGTGTCATTGAGGACTTAGGTATATGCAAGTCTCTAAAAACTTCTCACTAAAATAAATCTTCATACATCTTTGTAACTCTTGATTTGCTTAAAAAAGTGCACACTGCCTCAGTAATGAAGACTGCCTCAGTCTTGTGTAGGTAAGTTTAGCTTATGGTACTACTATTCCCAGCTTTGCTTGAGGTCAGCTCTTCCTGGCCAGACTGAAACTTACATAAATTGAGAGGGCAGGAAAATCAGACACCATTCCCTCTACCAGACAGTCCAGAAACAATTTTCTCATTAAATTTACTTCTTCTCAATTACTGGGGTCATTGTACTGTTGTATCTAGCTAAATCAGGAGTGGATGACACATTGATTGAAAGAAAATTGTTTAAAATTGGAATCAAAACACTGACCAATTCACTACTGCATCAGGGTATCAGAAAGTGGCTTAAGTAATATCATTTAGAAACTATATAAGAAGTTCCTTTAAGGAAGGAAGGACTTCTCATAAGAATTTCAATTAAAAACTTAAACCTATTAGGAGCTGTTCAAGTTGAAAGAGCAATTATTGAAGAGTTTTTATGTCTGTTTTTACCAGGTGCCTGTTTTTTGTTCCCCTGGGATGAATCCCACCATAGAAGGGCAGATTTACATCTTATATTGCAAGGACACATCTCATGAGAGAAAAAT